>JAYKAV010000001.1:3522982-3921518 GCA_035582835.1 Phoebastria nigripes
AAGATACAAACTGCTTTGTGTTGGAAACAGATATGAAGAGCGTCGTGTTGTGGGGGAAGAGTGTAGATCTTGGTGGTCGTAAAAAAAAAAAAGAAAAGAATGTGCAGTGATGACTTCAGATCTCTGTTAAGCTTTTCCTAGGATCCTTACTTAGCCAAGTAGTCCAGAAGGTAGTACTCCTTCTTGGTGTCCTCTACTCCTGTGGAAGTGAAGAGGTAACTAGAACAGAAGGAAAAACTCTCAAAGCAGTTGCTGTGAATCAGAAAGTTAAGATTCTTCCAAATATTTTGCTAGTAAATTCCAGAATAATTGGACTAATCCAACATTACTGCCAGTAAATAGTAAAAAAAGTGTTGTACTTGTTTTTTAACAGTGAGACAAGTCCTGCACAAGGAACATGCTGCAACACACAGTTTCTTCCTGGACCATCACTAGACCATCCTGGCCTAACCCTGTCCAACATCATCTAAAAGGCTTCGTTCTGCTTCTAATGCCCAGGATTCATGGACTAGGCATTGATTAGGGCATTGTCCCTCTATCTCAGAAGACAACTCTGCTTGGAAACCTGGAGTCCCTTTCCAGTCTGGGGTCTGCAAAGCTTTGTATGGGAATTGGACTTGTTTCAGCAAGCTAACACCTCACAGCAAAGCAGGACAGATGCCTGCCAGCTGGCAATGAAGACAGAAAAAAGGAGAAAAGAGAGAAAGAGGCCAAGAAGAAGAAAGAGACGAAGGTGAGGAAGATTGAACTCACTCCTCCCAAGCTGAGGTGCACTACGTCCCCATTCTCCATCACCTCAGCCATCTTCCTCAATAAAAACACGCAGCAGGGATAAGTCTCTGCAAGTCACACCTGCATAACAATGAGATGGTGGTATTCCAAAATAAGATGCTTTTGAGCACATATATTTTCAGCCCCGTAGGAGGCTGGAAGGTTGTTCTGCCAAACTTGTTCTGTTGTTTTCTGAAGAGAGAATAATAAACTTAAAAAAAAAAAAGGCTGCTCTAGATTGGGCAGAGTTGGTTGTCCCCCTGTAACGCTGAGTAGGCTCACACATTCATCCTTCATTCCCATTGCTCAAAAAGGATGCTGGTTTTCGTCTCTAAAAAAAGAACTGGCACAGGGCAGGTTTATTTTATCACCAAGTTGCTCAGCTCAGTGTAGAAACACAAAAAGGGACCTCACCGTACATGAGGCATGATGTGATTTATAGTGGAATTGGCCATAGGCTGACGTATACGAAGACRCACTATACTTCCTCCATTAGTAAATTATAGTTCTGACAAAGCAGCATTAACCGAAATATGCTGAGTGGTAGCTTACAGAATAACACAAAACCAAGTACGTTGCTTGCCAACTCCTTTAATTTGCAAGGCAGGCACGTCCTAGCTAAGGAAAGTAACACTAGATTGTGTTAGTTGCTCACGCTAGAAGGGTTTCCTCTTTCCCCCCCCCATCTCCCCCCTGCCCTTTTTTTTTTCCAGCCATGTTGTAAATCCAATATGATTATGAAGATACTATTGCTAATATCTACAACATCACCGGAAATTCCACTATAGTRGGCGATAGTGTTATGGGACTTGACCTCTACTAACTTCACAGGCTACTTGCATGGCAAATATAATCTCTCTGCAATAAAGTAATATTTCCTCACAGGTACTCAGCAATGATATGTGTGAATCCAGGCTTGTTATATTTCTCCTTTCTGACACGGGATTTGTAACTCTGCCTGTGAATTCCACCAAGGAGTCAGGAGGTCCTATAAAACACTGTTTGCTTTCTTTGCAATAAGTGTTCCCTTCTGTGGAGATGAACAATATTTATGGATCAGACCTGTTTGCAATGCAGCTTCCAAGTCAAAACAGAAAAAAAAAAAAAAAAAAAAAAAAACACCACTACACTACCACCACAAACAAAAAAACCCAAACAAACAAAAAAACACCACACAAAAAAACCCTAAAAACAAACCCTGTCTCTTATTTTCTTGTTAGACATTCCACCTGACTTTGAAGGGAAGTGGCTATTTTCCATTTAACCAGACATATATTCCTGCATTCTTTCTTTGCCAGCACATGGTATCTTCCTCACAGATGTTCTACCCCTACATAATACTTCTCTCCCGTGTCGTGAACTCCTGGTTAACACATTGTATGATTCCCCCATGTATTCAGGGAGACCATTACGGCTTTGGAAGGCTTAAGCAATGACTTAGAAATACCATCACCGCCAGTAACTGGAGATCGCTTTGTGCAATAGCTAGTAACTGATGCATAGCAAATAGTTTGATAAGTCATTCCAGATACTAAAAAAAAAATAAAATAAAAAAAAAAAAAAATCCCAGAACGCCACTCACTCTCTTGCAGACCCTCCAGCTCGCAAACGTGTGTACCATCTCCCCTACTACATCCTTTCTGTAAGAGTCTCAGGTTAAGAAGAGAAGACAGACTGAATTCTTCCAGTGCCCAGACCAGAGAAACTATGTGTGTTAGGACTGCCACACAAATGATGAATTTGAATTGTCCCTGTATGAAACCTGGCAGCTACTACCAAGGCCACATCCAGCCTGCAGACAACAAAGTTCTACCAGTAAGGCATCAGTTCACCAGGATGGTCATGTCAAACGATAATTATTTAATAATAAGGGCTGGCGGAGAAAGACAAAGAGATAACAGTTCTGCATCCTGCAATTCTCAGCAAAGCAAATTCAGTCCTCTGCATGAAGTTAATCCTTCAGCATATCCTCAGAGATCAGGCAACAGCCACTCCAGCATCGCTAGAAGGGCATTTCAGGGACTGATCTGCCAGTGAGTAGAGCAAGCAGTCACAGAGAAGAAAAGCAGTTTGGGGTTATATCTAAATGCACTAAGCTCTCTTATTTGCTTACTTTCCCCCATGCACATGCACTGTGAGCCTTCAAACCTCAGCTGAATGCTAATTCTGATACTAAAAAACTAAAACAAATTGCACTTACATAACTGCTCATCCAAGCACAGTGTCTCTGGGCACTTCACAATAGTAAAGTTAAACGAAGCATTCGATACACACTTATTAAAATAAAGTATCCACTAGAGAAACCTGATGGGCTTGCAGAGCTCTGCAAAACATTCAGAAAAAATTAAAAATATACACACATAAAAAGCAGTAACAGATAGAATTACTGTAAAATCAAAAAATTGAACCAAATTCTCCAGAAAGCTCACAAACCCTAGCAAGACTTGGGCAAAGGTTTAAGAGAGTTCATTTGAGTGCTAAGTAAAGCTAGCACTGAAAATTCAGGGTGCATACAGACATTTAAGATTCCTAAGAGGTGCGATCAGAATCTCAGGGGAGCTGGAAGACTTGCAACAGATACCATGCCGAACAAATTAACTGTAGCAGCCTTGCTGGAAGTTTCTAGTAAAGAAAAAGTTTCTAGTAAAGAAAAACTAGGGCACTAGATAGGAACAAATGTATGAAAGTGGTTCATATATACTTGTGTGAGCAAAAAATCAAGCTGTTTCTGCATAGCAATTGACAAATTTTAATTGGGGACTGGTACGATCAAAAAAGTCCCTCTTGAAACAGATTTGTAAAGTGAAGTTACTTGAATATTGAAATAAATGACCTGATTTTTCAAAATATGGACTTCTCATCACTGCCTATTGAGGTTCAATAGAGTTGCAAGCACTCAGCATCTTCCAAAGTCAGGAAATTCTTAACTAGCTTGCAAGAAAAAAAAAAGAGAAAAAAGGGGGRRRAAAAAAAAAAAAAAGATCCGGGCAACTACTTTATAGTCCTTACTGTTCATTTTTAACTCTGTTCTTAAATAGAATCAGGAAGCTTGAAGCATCAGAAGATATCAGCAATATTCCAGAATGGGGGATACAGTGCTTTATCCAAATATTTGGGGCTTTTTTCCCTTAGCTCTTCCCCACCACCCCCTCCCACACACTTTTTTTAATGCAATACAATAGAAGAATAACGTCTTAAAGGAGAATGAATTGTGAATATTTTGGGATTGATGGGTGTGAAGACACCCATGAAGAAAATCTATGATCAGCATCCAATCTTAGTAGCAAAGTGTTTAAAAATCTTTCAGGTAAGAGGCACTGTCCTTTTTCAGTGAGTTAAGAATATCAAATCCTGATCAAAAGTTGAAATATTTCATAGGAAAGTAGATGACAAAGTGCCAGGCTGACAGAGTCCCTTATTTAGACGTGGAGAAAAGGAGAAGAGAGCTCTAATACAACCTCTCAATCACTTATTGTAAGACATATAGAAGGGTAATTTATAGCTATAGCTCTTCTAAGTAGAAGGCCCATGGGTGAAAATTGACACAGTGTCACTGAAAGCAATTTATATCTCCTAGCTGATCTAACTCAGCATACTTAGATACTAACCAAAGAGTAGGACCATGTTGTCTATCTTTATGGAAATCAACAACTGAGGGATACAGTTTTTCTCTAAATAGCATACTCTTTTTGACCTCCTCATGGGGAAAGAAGATTTTGCATGTCTATATAAACAAAAAGTTAAATGCATTTTAACTGTTAATACACATTCAGACACAACAGGTGAACGACAGCACTGATGTACCGCAAAGCCCATCATACAGGTCAATACAACATTAGCCTCTAAGGAGAAACTGTGCTAAGCTCCAACTTTGAGGCAAGAGGTTTTCAAAACTGTTTTACCAAAGAGAAGAACAATATTCTGTCACTGCTGAGAAACAACCCTAGATGCAACTTCAAGACATTGTTTTCAGGGGAGATGTACCTATAGAGTCTCTCTCAGTAGAATGACATGGAAAGAAAGCACACAGGAATAAATTTTTTTCTATTCCAAGATGGATTTGAAAGAGAAACAAGCATAGTGCTTGCTTAGAATCCTAATAAAAGGCAGGGGGGCTAACAAGTCTCTAGAATATTTCTGATGATACCCRATAGTGTTTTTCCTTTTTTAATTTCTTCAGAACTCCTTGTTCTTTGAGCTATCCTACCACTCACAGACGCAAGAGAGATTAAAGACTCAGCTGCATAACATTTAGTCAATATAGATAAGCTCACAGAAATATTCCCTCCAAAAATCAATGTGCAAATTCAAGTAGACCATTCTGATCAGCAGGAATAAAGGTTGCACAAGGTTGCCAATTATTTTGACCAAGACTGTGAAAACACTGAGGAATAAAGAATGGCATAGGAAAGACCTTAAGATCTAAGTTGTCTTCCTCTTATTTATAGGCAACATATTTCAGTTGCCATGGGTTGTATTTAGGCAAATTAGTGCTTTTTCAGCTTTATAGTTTCTTTTATCTTTTTGGAGTATTTGTAAGCAAGTGAAGTCACTTGGTACCTACAGGATAGGACCTAGCCAAAACTTCAACCAGTCTTCTACCCTTCTTTACCAGCTTCATTCCAATAACATTATGTAATTAATATTGTGATATAGTGCTGTAAAATGCTTAATAGTTTTAATTTTTGTTAAGATATAACAATGTTTACAACCACCCTCCAAAAAAAGTCAGAGAGAAATATACAACGTTTTCCAGAAAGCTGATAAAGATTTTGTTCTGATTTTCTAGCCAGCTGGCAAGTTTGATCACCAAAAATTGCCAGTGAGGCAAAAAAAGTATACCAAACCAGTCATACTTGTTGCCATTTTTGGATGTCTGAAATAAAGATCTTTTTCTTTTTTTTTTTTTTTTTTAAAGAGATCAATGATCTCCACCCTCTATCAGAACATGGCACTCATGCTTTTAATGTGAAATCTCCATTTCAATAGGACCATCTTTTTTTCAAAAAACACTCAGACATTTCAAACAATTATATTATCATTAAATTAAGCCCAAAGAGCTTCTTTAAGGTATTATTGCCATCACTGTATAGATGGGTAAAGTAACTACAAAACAGTCTAATGACTTGTCTGATATAGCACAGTAAACATTTGAGGAAAGTGGAAAAATGATGATTCAAAGAGCAAAACATTCATAACCTTTTTTTTGTTTGGTGGTTTTTTTTTGTTTTGGTTTGGTTTTTTGTTTTGGGGTTTTTTTGGTGTTTTTGTTTGTTTGCTTTCGGTTTTTTGTTTGTTTTGTTTTTTTGTTTTGTTTTTTTTAAGCTGTTCACAGCCAGGAAAGCAATTACTTAGTGGTCCTCAAATGTTGATGCCATGAAGGATGCTTATCTCTATTCCCGGGCACTGAAAATTACCAGTGACAAAGATCAAAAAGGGATTGCAACCAGAAAAAGAAAAAAAGGAAGAATTAGGTCTACAGAGCTCATTTCTCTTCAGCTCACAATGCAAATTTGTTGRCCTGAAAAGCACGCTTACTGAATTGCAGCATTGAATGTATTTCTCATGGTGTGACTCCACAGCTGCAAAATCACAGCTGCCATTAGGTAACTGTAGGGATGGATGTTTTATCATTTTTATACATGCAGGCACTCCAGCAGTGGCTGTGGCAGGCTGCAGCTGGCTTGCCATCAGCCCCCAGCTGCTGTCTAGCAGAAAGGCAGTAACTGCAATTGTGTGTAAACGTTAGTAAAACATAAATTTTGCGGGTGTTGAAATGGGTTGAAATTGCTTAGCATGGTTTCAGTCTAACACTTCCCAGCTCAGTCAGGTGAATACAACTCGCTTGGAAGAAATCACACAACATGGTTTTACACCATCAGACAGGGAGACGTGATTAGGTGACCTCCTAAGCGTCAAGTCTTCAAACAGCTAAAGAATCGCTGAGTTTCAGGGTAGAAGCATTTTAGAGGAAACATAAAACCCTCACGACTCCAGTTGTGAGCCATTCTCCAATGATTAAAGATTAGGATGGTGCCTTTTCCTCACATGTGTCTGTGAGGAGGATTCTCGTGTCTTCTGTAGTTTACAGTACTGGTTGCTGTCCAAAAGAAATACTGTATTGAATAGTTCACAGATGTTAAGGATGAATTAACAGCACGGTGGTTTACACTRAAAACCACAAACTCATGTCTTCCTCAATATTAAAGTTACACCCTAGATGCTCGATGTTGGTGAATACTTCTGAATACACCCTCTGGAGGGTACAAGCACGGCTCTCGTTCAGCTGGTATAAGTCTAAGATAATTCCATCAGAAGACATGGACAAAGTTAAAAGGACTTACTTAGTGCTTAACATACATTCGAACCATCGTATATTTGATAGTTTTGCTTCACCTGTGGCATCTGGCTATCCCATCTTTCCCTTCTTTGATCCCCCAGTCAAGCCCATTTGATGTTTAGATGCATTCATACCAATAATTGATCTGTTCCATGAACTCACRATGAATATCATTTAACCTCCAATTACTTATCTCTCACGCTGACTCCCATCAGCTGCAAAGYCTCTCTTGACCAACAAGTTCAGGAGTTGTACAGAAAAGCAAACAATATTTTAAACAGCATAGAAATAGTCCACTGTAGAGAAGAACAAGGTACTGAGACTCAAAACGGATCTCATGGGCAACAGTAAACCAACACAACATATATCCCTATTGCAGTGTTTCCTTTTGAGCTTCCAATGCTGCTCAGGAATTTCACATTTCATTCTTACGTAGAGAAGACCATCTCTCCATCACCCCTTAAGCAAGGCTTTAAAAAAAAAAAAAAAAGTTGAAAGCTGTCACAACGTCAAAGATAAGACAAAAAAAGCCTACCAACCATCCTCTGCAAATATGTCTCCTTTCCTTCAGTTTGTTTCAAGTGTAAAGCTCCATTAGAAGAATAGCMTGCTCTGCTATAAGCTGTTGTCCAAGTAACTTAAAGACATTAACTAGGTCAAGAGGCCTTTTGTGTATAAAGATGAGAGTATGTGAGGAGCTGCAAGTTCCCTTCCTGCCTCTTACAGGTCTGTCGCTTTACCTGTCTATTGGTAAAACACCAAGGAAGAGTTCCACTTAGAAAGAGTTTTAATGTTATCACACACTGTTGGCGCACATGATACAAGATGTATTGCCTACTGCTGCAACAGTTGGAAAAAGAATGCCAAGCCCTGTCATTATGAGCAGACTGTTTATCATTGACACCAAAGAGCTGCTGGAATGGGAGGACTTGGGCCCAGCACTGCCAAAAGCGGATGTTTGGCCTGGCAATGAGAAGATAATAGGATGCCACAGGGCTGTCCTAACTTATGTTACTGGCACTACCCTTTGGGTAGAGCTCGCTATCTTGAATTGGCAGAAGGACATCAGAGTTCAGCCCCGCTCTCCCCAGATGGCCTTTCAGTCTATCACAAAGAACAAACAATACGGATACCGAAAGGAAATAGGTGATTTTTTTCCATGCTAGGGTGATCCTCTGATATACGGTTTAAATTTTCTCTTTGCAAGAGGAAGAGTACAAGCAGGAATTAACCTAATTTAAAGATCTCTGCTGTTGGCCTACAAACAGAACAGGATGAGTCAGTAGTCAGTGGCTGATTTGCTGTCACCATTTATTCCAAGATCCCTGTTTGCTCTAATAAATCCTCATGCTATTGCCTTACTCCAGAGGACAAATAATCACCAGGTCTTATTCATCTAACAGGGTCAGTAAGATACATGCACAAAGCCACTCAGCCTCGCAGACAGTGACAGCTTTGGGCTTTCATGGCATTCCTTCACAGCTACTTCTATTCATCCTATGGGGTCCTCCAGGGATGATTTGTCATGGTCCATAGCAAGTTGCCTAACAGTTTCTTGCACAATTCAGTGACAGGTTACATCATTGTTTCAACTGGAATGCTTCAGGGGGTCTCCTCTTTCTTGCTTTTCCCTTTGCCAACTTCCACTCACATCTACTATCTCAGCAGGGATGTTATTTGAAGCAATGACAGTGCTTTGGAACAGGTTCCAAGGTAAATTAGTTTGCATCCATCACAAATTATGCTATAAATTGTACTTACATCTCACAAAAAACCTCCAGGATAGAAAACTTTTAAAGACAGTGGAAGCTCAACAAAGACCCCAGTGTTTATTATGGACATGAGCTCTCCCTTAAGAAGCAAAAGGAATCTTGCTGCAGCAGCAGTTTGGGAGATGACACTTGAACAAAGTAACAATAAGAATCAATTCAGTCAAATCATGTTTCTTACAGRTTAGTAAATCCTCCTGAAGCAGAGGAAGTGTCAAGAATAAAGCTTAGGACAAATGGATGGACATATTTTTTATTTCCATATGTGTAAAGTAACTCGAGAGGCTTGAAGGAAAGAATCACTTCCCTGGGTACCCTGATTCAGTGAACTGAGTTGAAGTTCATTACAAAACACGTTTCCCATCATTGCAAAGGGACATTTGAGTCAACTATATTCTCGAAGTAGTATTTACATCCACTTCTCAGGATTTCATCAAATCCAAGTGACAATGCTGATTGAATGGACACAAGCCATGGACTCGCATTCAGAGAAAAATGCTGCTTGAATTGTATTTATTTACTTACTGACTTAYTATTATTATTTAGCTGTCTGCTTGCAACTGCAAATATACCTTCTCTGCTCCATTAACCTGATCACTTATCCATGTTTCAAACTCAGCCCAGAATGTCCACACAGGAAATATCTATGTGACATTTGGAGCAGCTGTGCCTTGCACTTATGGCTGAGATTGTGTGTTACATTTTTAATGAATACCTATCCAGGTTTCCTGCACAGTAAACATATATTCTCTAAGAGTGTGTGTGTACATGTACACATCAGGTCCTAGCAAGAGTTGCAATGGCAAGGAAACATCAGTACATATCTTCCTTTTGCTGTTCTCAAAGGAAATGGAGTTTCCTTGCCATCGCAACCCTAACATACAGTGTTTGTTACTTGTTGGCAGAGATGCAAATTGCAATTCCTCTGCCAGCAGATGTTTAAGCCAGATGTTTCACTGCCAGATTCTGGTTGGTTGACAGATAAAGTTGACAGTTTGTTCTTAAGACAGGGGRATAAAAAAGAAAACAGGAACAATTTACACAGCACAATTGGGTTATGCTTCCAGTTACACTGTCAGACTGCAAAGTAACTTCACTTGCTCCAGCAGAGCAATTGTGAATCTACAGTGGGGTATAGGAAAACAGAATCCAACCATAAGCCAAGGTATCTGTGTTGACCAATTTACCCTTCAAGCTAAAGGTCGTAGAAATGATTCACACAGTGCTACTCAGAAGGCCATCTAGACCTCTATTTATCATTTCCTGAAACAGAGRAAACAAGAAAATTAATCAAATCACTGTTTTCCTATTTTGTATGACTAGCCAGCAAAATACATGTTTTCAGGACATTCATAGGCCCAGATTCTAATGCCAAAAGATATCACTGTTAGCATTCAGTGCATTATACTACACATTCAAAAAAGTAATTTGTATTAATAACAGGAACACATGAAAATAAACTCTTTAGAACAAAAGTCATAAGGATTCTTATTCYGTCTGTTCCTGGGCATAAGATTACCTCAGCAAACATCAAGAAGAAAGTCTTACCTTACCACCCATCACCATTATAATAATGGCATGCTCAGAACTCAGTATTGACACTTGGTGTCACCTATTGAATGTGATGATGACCAATGTCAGGTTTTGTCCTGTTGGACCAGGATTGCTATGTGATACCTATCAATTCTTTACCATGCTTTTCTACCTTCCTTTTAACTTCTATTACATTGTATGGTATGAAAGAAAAGATGCTTTCTATCAACTATAAACATCTTTGTTACACTTCAAAGTTGCAGTGGTAAAATGGTTACAAATGGTGAAAAACATTGCTCAAAAAAAAAGAAAAAAAAGAGGGAAAAAGAGAACCCTTATCTTTAGTGGGTTGATCCATCAATGACCTTCACGTATCTGGATGCACCACAGATATGTCACAGATCATTCTAAGTAAATAAGATGACCTTCCTCTTTCCTCTCAAATGTACCTATTAGCAAGCCTGTGGCAGAATATTTAAAAAAAAAAAAAAAAATCCAGAAATTATATATGAACTCTTTTCTCTTCCCTACTGGACATCTATCTTATTTTACCTCCAGGTATGACAGTATATAAAAGCAACTCCCTTCCCAAATCCCTACTGGAAGCAACAGGAACATTACATTACAATCAGCTCCACAGAGAAAAATGTTTTATTCATATCACAAAACTAAAAAAAGCATATGCTAGTTAATTTTATCTAAATAAAAAACACAACATGGCTTTTAAGTGATTTCAAGTTCTTTTCCTACCCTGCTGAGGTACATTTTACCTATTTGGGATGAGTGGCTTCAAATGCAGATACTGAGAGTGAAACCCCAGAGATGTTTACAGTAAGTCATGGAATGCAGGGTCCCTTTCCTGTATCCCGCAGATAAATGGATTATTACTAACGTGATTTTTAAAACAAGTGATCAAACCCAATCCCACTTCACTTAGYCAAATGAATTTCAAGGAGGAGAAAGAGAAATCTGCTGCCATTTTCAAGGTTGATAGTTGCTCTTCTCTTCTAATTCTTCCCCACCACCACCACCTGTTTTGCACAATATGTCATTAATATCGTAATCACTGAATTATTAGCCAGAGAATTTACAAGCACTGCTTGTTATTTCTTGGTGATGAAGGGAAATTGCCATAGAAATGAAAGCTATGGTTTGGAAGATACAAACCCAGGAATCTTTTTAATAGGATTTGAGCTTGCTCCAGATCTGAGGAGAGTTTAAGCTACACTAAAGATTTCTGAGTGCTAATAATGAGACCATTTAACACTCACTATTATTTAATATAAAACAGTTCTACATAAGTAATAGGGGAAAATATTGTAATAGCGCAGGCCAACAGGGAGCAAAGCTACTCAAGGAATATGATATAGCCCATTTTGTTGAATAGCAAAGGAAGAATTATTTTACAAATGTGGGAGAACTACTAGGCCAGAGTTTCCTCAGATGACAGCACGGATGGATTCCACAGTGACACAACTGTGTCCACAGGTCAACATTGAGGTATATTGGCAGAGCAACACAGAGCAGGGCCAGAAAGAGAAACAAGACGTATTGCACATCAGAATATGCTATGCTGAAGATAGCTGACACTAAGAACACACCTTTTCAACCAGCACTACATCTTCTGAAACTCATAATACCCTAAATAACTCCTAGGATCTTGGATGCCAAATCTATATAATAATCTGTCTACCTGAGAACAGCTAGAGAAACTTATAAACTTTTCTATATGCTGTGAGGAAACTGACTTCTCTAAATTACAGTATTTTGTAATGTCCTGATTTGAACCCTTCTGACAAAAATCAATTATTTTCAAACAATCTCTCTACTAACAGGAAACAACAGTAAACAGAGCTCGCTGAATGGTCCCCACCAGTAATGACACGGGGCACTCTGGAGGTTCTATGGCCCTTGGTCCACATCATGCTAAACAGGAACTTTATATAATCCCAGTGGATTACCAAAATAAAAATAAATAAAAAAGAAGAGTGGGAGAGTGGCAGACAAAAGGCAGAAGCAGAATTGCACAGGGAGAGAAAGACATTCACAGAGAAAGGAAGGGCAAAAGTGAAAGACAAAGAGAGACAGATTCTGAACTGAAAAGAAATTAGGATCTAACTCCCCATGGGGGTAAAGCAAGGAAAAAACCACTATGTGCAGGGATAGCAAGGAAAAACAACCGAAACATTTACATTTCTATTCACATAACTGAAAAGGTATAAAGCATTAAAAAAAAAAAAAAAAAAATCAACTTAGTCCTCAGGGGGTTTCTCAGTGTTGTTTTGTTTACACATAGACACCCAGGACTTTGCTTAAAGCATCTTTCATTAGATCTACTGCAGAGAATTACAAATGAGGAATTGGGTCATTCACTGGAAAAGATGCTAAAATCAGTCTCCTATGGCTAAGAAGCTTCTGCAGTGTGGTGGTTCTGGCTGAAAGTTCATGCTGCAAATCCAAGTAGCACTGGGCAAACATCTGACTGCAATCCTGGAAAAAATGCCAAACTCTTGCTTGCATCAAAAACCCAGAAAGATGAGAAGAACAGCACACTCTCGTCATTTGACAGTGTTTCTTTTCCTTCTCTGTCTTCTGCAAAGTGACACAAATACTGAAAAGAATCTCATTTTCAGTACGCTCCTTGTTACCAAGAATCCTAACACAATTTATGGACTATAATTATAAACCAGACAGTGAAACATACAGGAACTGAAGACAACAGCTGTTCCCAAATCCAGGGCTAACAATACGACATTATCWGTCCCAAAAAGCAATTACAGCCTACAGGACCTTTAAACCAGAAAAAACTGAAAATCAAAGACAAAGGCAGAGAAAGGTAGTGCCTCGGTATCCAGCCTGAGATGCCAGCCCATCATTTGCGACTGTAAACTATTGACAACCTGCTCTACCAGGTTATAAGATACTGGTATCATTTACCTGTTACTGAAGTGCAGTTAAAACATTCAAATACGATAAAGTGACACCTCTATCTCATGTTGGAAAGTAAGCAAGCAGCGTGGTTATCAACTGAAACTAGTGCTGCAAGGGAGGGAACAGCACAAGTGTTTGACACATCATCAAGGATTACTGCCCCATTTAACAAGATTTCTCTGGTTATAGGTAATGACAACAGTGATAGCTAGTAGCCTGGACTATAGCTTTTGAAGACCAAAGCAGAAGGTGCCACATGGCAGTCCTGCTCATCTTCTGAACCCAGTGCAAGGGGGCTCAAATTTTTGAGTGTTCTCTGAGTCTAGAGAGAATTCAACAGCCAGAACCGAAAGACTCAACAGATGTCATAACTGGAGTTAACATTAACCTTTATAAYGTCTGAAGAGATATCTGCCTGTCAGAGCTGCTTTGGATTTTATTTAATTTTTTTTTTTTTTTTTTTTTTTTTAAAACCTATTTTTTCTTAAGCATACACACTGAAAACAGAATACAGTGCTAGTGTGCTACCAATATTCATTGGAGTAAGAAAGCTAAAGGAGCATGGAGAGATGCACGGAGGATGTAGGGATGCTTTTCTTCACTCCGCTGACTGATTCTCATGACTTCTTATATTAAATATGAAAACGGAATTTAGAATTTCTCCCTGCTTTGCTTGTTCATCTTTTCTTCCAGCTTGACTTTTCTTTTTTAGCCTTACCCTTAGGATTTCTTACCCCTGGCTCTGCCATTCCAAGCACTTCTTTTCTCTGTACTCAGCTGGGTCTCCCTCACTGTGACTTCAGCTGTAGGCGTTCGCAAAATTGGCTGCTTTGATTAGAAATGTGTGAGTGGAAGGCAGATAATAGCCTGGTTCTCTACACCTGATCTCCCAGTGAGGGGTCATTGATAGGGGTCAACAGCTGAAATAAGTGTCTCATCACATGAAGAGTTTGTGAAGGAAAAGCTGTACTGTCAAATAAAGTGGAGCACAGCAGCACTGGGAGTTGGAGGGGGCCGAGTTATCTATATATTTAGGTTGGTTTGTGTTTAGCAAATTTTTTTCTGGGCAGGAGCTTCCAGCTCAACAGCCATGGAAGTCTTGTATTGAATGACAGAACAGATGCACCTGAGGGACTTGCAACTCCATCCTCACAGAAATGGGTTTGTTAGAGGTGCTACAGAAGTTGTAGCCACTCTTCTACCAAGACTATGCTCTTGTCTTATCTCATATGCAATAAGGCTCTGGTAATAATGTGGAAGCAAGGGGATTTTCTTAAGCTACCTCACTGATAGGCTCTGATTAAATTATCTCCAGAGTAATCCATTTGTTGATTGACACTTGTAACATGAAGACCATCCCAGATCATTTGACACTGGCCACTGGTGAATCATCAAGTTAAAGCCTTTACTTTAAATGCTACTGTTATGAATGAAATGTCAAGTAGTGACATTTGATATTCTCCACCAATTACTAYTGTGCATGTGGGCACATAAACACCACTTAAGCAGAGTCAGAATCAGGCTTTTAGGAGTTCGGGGATCAARAGAGACAGACTACTTGTCTTGTCTAGGTTTATAGACTACATAGCTATTGAGGGTCCATTAATCTAATAGGGAAAAAACTAGCCATTACAGCTGACGAAAAAAAGCGATGGAGTAAAGGAGGTTGAAATGAACAAGTGCCTATGTTATGCCACACATCCCTGGCTCCTCTTGAACAGCCACTGGTGCCTGTGTCAATCTGAAATTAATGAAAAAAAATAAAGAGGTGCTATTGGGTTAAAGGTGACAGAGAGAGAAGAAATCTGAGATCAAAAGCCAACAGCACAGAGCTGTGAAAGCCTGCCCCATTACTTCTTAACTTGAACGGTAAACAATAGTAGAAAGTGTCCTACAGAGGATACTTCTGTACCAGGTGTGTTGAGAGTCAAAGCCCTGTTCCTTCTCTCAAAAGTATTTTCTATCCCTTACATTTATAACAGCAACTGTACCACCCTGCTACTATGTTTGCCTGTCTTTCCCATGCCTCTCATGTATATAGGAAAGTATAGATCATGACTTTTACTCTACTGCATTTCAGACTCAAACTACAAAACAGAGGTGAAAGGAAGGAAGAGGGGAAGCCTGGGGATGTATCAAGGGACAGAACCATGTTTTCAATCCAAAACTTGATGCTAAACAGCCTTTCTTTAGAGAAAGCTTAGCTGTTCAGCACTGAGAACTTGGTGGGTTTTTGAAACCTTTTGATTGAATGACTTTTGAGACAACTGTTGAAGCTAAGGTTCATTCTTGACAAAGATATAAAACTGGGGTACCTCAGATGTTTAAACAAAAATTGACTTTAAAATTCTGAACTCAAAACTCAGGGGTTATTAATTCCCATGCGAACATGCACTTTCCAGCTTTCTTATTTTCTCTTTTGAACACACCATTGACCCTACCTACAGCATCCCCTAGCTGTTTGTTTAGCTACTTCTCTTTTTAGTGAGAGTGTGTTCAGAGGAAGCCAGCATGATGGATAACAGAAGTCCTTTGACATACTGTGTCATTTATCACATAACAGCCTCAATCCTGCTAAGAGGGCCTTCTCCATATGTCACTGTCAGCTCCTGTGCCACCCCAATGCATCAAAAAGAAAAGTTTGAATATGAAGCACTGTAATTCCTAAGTCACAGCTCATTGCAGCTTTCCAGACATGAAGAACCATTCTGTCTATCTGCCAGCTTGTTTGTTTAATTTTCACCCTGTCTCACATATGTGAGAAATTAAGTCTTCAGTGTAGAAGAAAACCAGAAAAAAGTCAGAGGTCTAGCAGAAAGAAGGAAGATAAAAATCTCTAATCCCATCAGGAATCCAATGCGACATTTTGAAGTGGAAAAAGAGAAGGCAGCCTATGAGCACTAGGTATTAGAGAATTACTAAGAGTCCCATCTCCTTCCCAATCTGGGAAAGGGGGTCTCTAATGGGCTTGATGTGAAACTAGGAAGCTTAAAGCAATGCAGACAAGCTCCTGAACTTAGCTGCCTGATGGAGACATAGCTCATCTCTTCAGCCCCTTCAAGGGTACAAAATGGAGCTAAGGCTTCCAGGAAAGCCTCTTGAGATTATCCAGCAGTTCTTGCGCTTTGGGCTACCTAAAGTAATCAGAAATCACTCCCTAATGCAAAATTTCAACAAGTCGGTTCCCAGGTGACACCTGAAAACACAAACAAGAGGAGACTGGAGCCACTGCTTGGGCCTCAGCTCTGCTCTGTTACACTAACACAGATCCACGAGTCTTTGTGCTGTCTCCTGAGTGTTAGCACAGATGGCAGTCAAACCATGATCCATCCAGGCTCTTTTGCCATTAGCCTGCAGGAATGTAGCCTGACCACAGTACTGGCTCAGATTAATTGATTATAATATCATCTTTGGGCTGCCTGAGCACAGACAGAAGCAGCCTGTAGCACTCACACCTCTTTCTTTGCTTACTACATCCTGAATTACCCTCCCCCCTCCAGTGTGAAATAGCCAAGGTCATGACTCTCCACCCACATTTCTAGTCCCCAAAACATTCATACAACAGGGTCAGACTCCTTTTCTCAGCTTGCTCTTACAAACCTCATCCTGCCCCGCTCAGAGCCCAGACTCTGCAGAGCACCCCCAGCACCACCTGGGTAACCATGACTCTCCAGAGGAGCAGAACAGGCTCTTTTTAGTCAAAGCGTCCTTGAAGCACCCATGATTGAGCATAGCTCCCACATCTAACCAGGCAAATTTTCATACCATCCACCCTGTGTGCCTGTGAATCACTATTTAGAAAGTCAAAGTTATAACCTTCCTTTTCACGTTCTTTTAGCAATTTACAAAGCTCCCCACCATCGTTCCTGGCCCAAACTTATGTGAACAATTTCATAGATGCATTTTGTACTTGTTAGCATTTCCCAGGTTAGACAAACTTCCATATTACTTTGAATGATTCACAGACTCCCCCAGTGTGAATGGTCTTAAATGCCAAGAATTAAGATGCCATTTTGGATCACAATGAGTGATTTAAAAAAAAATATGGTTTGCCACTTCATTAGATCATTGTCATGCAGTCTTTGTATATTTCCATTTCATAAAAATACAATTTTCTTTCAAAAGAATCACATGTAAATTACAGCTTGAAAATTAATCAATAAACCTTTATTATGCTAACCCTTAATAGGATTATTAATATGGAGGAGCTTAACAATTAATTTCTTCCTCAGCAAAGGTTTACTGACAAAACTTCATACTTTTGTGGCAGTCACATTGCTACTTTCCTTTCCTGATGTCTACTCTTTCTTAAAGGAGAATCACAGAAGCTGTATTAAACACAATCTTCTTTGCAAGTGTTATTTCTATAAGCTGAGTCATAAGTCAGCTGTCTCAAAAGTTCCTAATTTTGGTGCAAATTTCAGCGTACTCAAGGTCTTTGAGCAGTAGTTTAGCATCAGCCCAAATAATCTTCCAGTCCCAAGTCAGATTRGACCTCTTCAAGCTCCCTGTTAAGTATTTGCAGTAGATGTTCTATATAGATACATTAAAGATGTGACAGAATAAGAGCCTGGTGAGCCTCCAGGAAGCCTATGGGCCAAGTCACTAAGAAGCCCTTCAAAGGCCTTCATAACYCTATATGCAGTTCTGTCCCTGAAGCTGCCAGGATGGAGCTCTGAATCAACAATATTGCTTCTGCTTTCCTTTATATTTCAGTTTGGCATAAAGACAGACTTGTTTATGTGTATGAAGGGAAAGTAAGAAGCAAAAGAATGATAATTCAGCTAGGGGCAAGCCTTGGTCATTATTTGGACCACTAGGCAAGGGGGCTGAATTACRGGTTGCCATGACAGTACCCTAAATAACTGTTAGCTGGAAATATTAGCTTACATTACAGAAACAATTATGAAAGTTAGCCATTTGGAAAAGGAAAACATGCTGCTGAAGTCCTGCCGTTCAACCACCGCAGTTCACATTCCTCAGATTAGAATAGAAATTTCAACRGGAAAAAAAGATAAATCAATCCAAGTTTATGTCCAAGTAAGGCAACGAGTTTTCAGGATAGCACGCAACAAAACATATGCATATTTGTCTTGCCGATTTGCACAAATCCATTCCCRCAGGATGAACATAGTAATCGAAAATGAGAGCACAAATGGCCACTTAAATGCCTAAACCCCAACTTGAGTAATCGTACATGCACATGCATATGTATTTTTCAAGCACAACTGCATTCTTTCAATCCTGACAATCTGGATCAAAATGGCTTCTGTTACCATGATTGTATATGCATTTACACACATAGAATACTGTATCATTTGGACCACAGAGTTTTTGGCAAACCTCAAAGCAAACTCCTTATTTAGGCTCACATCAGGTTTAAGCAASAATTAGCGATGACACAATCATACATGCACCACAGCTGGTTTGTGGAAAATTAGTGCTTGCTAGATGTATGCTCTTTAGGGACCAACCATCCCATCTGAGACTGKGCAAGTAAAATTATGGTTTCAGAGATGCCACATGTGTTTCTCAACGATTAATAAAATGCTTAGGGAAAAACACAAAACAGAAGGGGTTTGATTGCACCTAAATGATTTCTTTTCAAGTCAGTCTGTAGTTTGCAACATCTGCTGCAAACCTAGTTGCCACAACTTCTGCCCAATTGCTTAAAACCAGCAACTCCCAGTGTTCAGAGGCAATGGATTCAGAGGTTACAAAAGAGCTACTTTATGCCAGTCCAAAGGTGGTACAGTAAGCAGTGCCTGAAAGTAAAGTAGGTAGTTTGTTATGGCACTTTGAGACCCTTTGGGACAAAAGATATAACAAATAAATCACTGTCATCAGTACACACAATCAGAACCGATACATACCAGTTAAAGGGAGAGGTATGAACACTGGCAAAGCCAGTTCATTATAAATAACAGCCCTGAGCTGGGCTTTTGTTTTGGTAAGAACTGTGTAATGGAAAGATATACTTGATTTGGATTATTTCTGCTGTTTACAGCAACAGAGGCTTTTTTTTTTTTTTTTTTTAATATTCCCCTTTTCATTTGCATTCTCAGCTGTATTAGTGTTATGAGTCTGAAAGCTCAAAGCCATTGATATGGACACTATTTGATTTTGAATGGACTGCCTGCTGGGTGGGATTACATACTGTTCAAGTCTGCCTAAAGATAGATAGAGAAGTTAACACAGTTCAAGGGTGCCCTCACCTGCATGTCAGGGAAAGAGACAGAAATTACTGTGACTTGAAACACTTAGCTCTTCTCCGCTTGAAAACTAGCATGTGCATGAGAGCAGTCAACATATTCCCCAAACATGAAGTTATTCCAAAGCATGTTACACAAAGAGAGTTTGCATGTTCTGGAGGGGGGAAAACAACTATTCTACCACTGCCTTTACCAGTACCTTCACTGTTGGGATTTCCACGTTCAACCTTTACACGTGTTTATAGAGAGACACTAGACAGGTACCTCAGCAGAAGGTTTGGCTATTCCATGCAGATGGTTCAACCTACAAAGTGTCAGCTGCCTTTCCAGAGATCTCAGCCTAACCCCAAAGATGTTATTCTTGTGACCTAAAAATATCCAAGTAAAACATAGCTTAGTCTTAATCTCCCATACCTCCTTCTACTTCACTTTCAGACCTTGTGTTACTGCTCTGCTATCACAGGTATAATCCAGACCTGTTTTGCTTAACATTATATCCATCTAAGCATAGAATTCACTGCTAGCTCAAAGGCGGTACTAGAGATTTCTATGATATAGACCAAGATCTATTAGAGACTTGGATGAGACACCACCAATTTTTTTCACATCATTGGAGCAAGGATTTAAAACCATGATAGTGCTCTGTAGAAGTGACCGATTAGTGCAATAAACTACATTGCTACATAAGCCTCTTCCCCTGCTTCTTCTCATTTCTGAATGGTATTAAAATAGCTTATGAGTGTTCAGCTGCTCTGCACTTTACATCCTGTTATGTGCCATAACCGTTATGGGGAAGACACAAAAATCATCACTTTTTTAATCTTTGCCTTTTGTTTTTATGTTAATGCCCTTTTGTTAGCTAACAGACAATGAATAAAGGAAACGTTCCTCAAGAAGTAAGTTTTCGTTAGTGTTATTACTGTTACTCCTCGTAGAAGACACCATGGACCAGAGCTAGAACTGGGAACCACATTTCTGCTTTAGGCAGTGCTCAGTGGGAGCAAGTGTCCCCTGGGAGAACTGGTACTTCCTTCTCCTTCAAAAGCTGAGCTTATGAACATTTTGGGGAAACATGGGGGACAGAGAAAGAAATTCTACTACTAGAGATGCTGTCATTGGATGTACATGGAAAGAATCCTTGCACTCACACTTTGTTATTGCCTGGTAACTTTACAGGAAGAGGAAGAGAGCTTTAAGAAAAGGGTCAGAGGCAAAAAAAAAAAAAACCAAAACCAACTAAAACCAGCATCACATAAAGATACTGACCTGATTATGGATTATTATGTGTACATATTTAGAAATAATTCCTTTTTCCTATTTGCATTCTATAATATATATACAGTAGAATATAGCAGCTCTTCTCCAACTATTATAATAATTATGCCTTAAGTCCTTGTCATTTGTGGCAGACAAATGAAAGCAATCCAAAAGGTGAATTAGGATCTAGACTATATTGTTCACTACCATTTTTTCTCTTCTGCTTCCCCAGACATGGAAGAGTCCTATGGGATATGACATAACACATGACCATTTTATATAAGGACACATCCACTTGTGAAATTCAAAAAGCCAATTCTAAAAGGACATAGAAAAGTTTCTCAGCTCTACACAATTCTGAACATAACATAATTTCTGTAGAATTTTACAGCATAAATCATTGCTATTCTCATGCAGTAAAATATCATTGCAGTTACCCAAGAGTCCCTATCAGGGTTACAGTGCTAGGGTGTGTTCAAATACTAACTTCAGAGTTTTGCAATAAGCATAGACCCAAGGTGCACCATTGGCAGTGAAGAGAGCTCCAGTAATCTCACCCTCTGCCTTTTTTATTTACTTTTTTTTTCTCCTCAGCTCAAACTTGGGTTCTATGACTTTAAAAACTCTTCAGTTTTTCTACCCCTTCAAGACTCAGAGCTGCTTTGCAGGATTAAAACTGTGCTGCACTTTTTTTTCCTGACTCCCAGCAGTGCTACCTGTTAGGTTGCAGAAGACGTTTTGATTTTTCACTCTTTGTCATTCCAACATTGACTCAATTCTCTGGTTTTCATTTTCTTGATGCTTCTGTGGGACATTCAGCTGGATTTATAAATTAGGGTGGCAATTTGCTGAAATCACTGGAGCAAAATTTGCCCATGTAATTACCCCAATTGCATGTGCAATCATATGAAAAATGTGCACAGGTAAAAAATTCAACTTCAGCTGGTCCTCTGTAGGTGCATTTTTGCACAAGCAATTTTGAAAACATAAGCTTTCAAATGAAGCTTATTTTTGTGGATAAGCCTCTTCATCCCATTTCTACAAACACCATTTTCAATTGCCAGTCCATTTCTCCAACCCAAGGCCATTATATATCTCCTCTCCTATCACAGTACTTTGCCAGCTTTTATTGTTACATTTGAGTAACAGATTCCAAAGAGAGGGGAGGAAAAAGTGAGAGAGAAATACAGAAATAAATAAAAATGTTAAAGAACAACATTAGACAAAACACAGAGCTAATCCAACACAGAATTTTTTCAAGGAAAATCATGGAAAATCAGCTTTATACTTGCATAACTCAGCTTCAGATTTTTTTATTCATAGGCTTTAAAAAAGAATTTCTGTGCATATTTCACAAAAAATGTTGTGTTTTAAAAGGGACTGAATGGTCATATAAAACGTGAAATGTCACTTGGAACTCCAGGGATGTCCAGTTTTCAGGGCAAAAGAAATACTGCCTGATTTATTACACAGTGTAATATATGAAGGTATATTACAAGAGACAATAACCTTCATTCCCAGGCAATTTTGGCTTTCCAGGTAGTGTKGATATTGCAGTAAAGTATTGGACACTCTTCACTGCATCTATAAAAGTGAAGTTTTTACAATTTCATTTTGTGGACTTCTCTTTTCCCATCTTATGAATAACAACTCCAGCTCTGAATCTGTAAGCTTCCAATAGGCATTACCTTGGACAAGCAGACTTGAGATGGGTGGCCAAAACAGACCCTTTACTCACGACATTAGCTCATCTCCAAAATATTCAACTTTGATATCAGTATTTGATGCCTACCACAATCAGGCAAGAAGTAAAATCCAAGTTCAGCAATAATTATAATATTTCTCAGTGTAGGTTTACCTATGCGGCCAGCTGGGTCAAGGTTTGCAGATGCCTCCTGCAAATTCCAAGAAGGTATAGAGATTGCTGATTTTTAATACAATTCTCCAATTCCTGCATTGATGATACTGAGGTATCCCTCACAAAGCATCATCAGGTGGTTGTAGAAGTCATTGCAGCAGTATGTAATACTGAAGGAGAGCTGTAACTACAAAGCTCACACCTCCATGAAGCGCATCATGTGGCCAGGGCTGAGAAGATGCATCAGGCTGCATGAGAGCCAACAGCCCAGCATCCTTTTCATTCTCACCAATCCTAATGCATAGGCTGTGCCACTAATGCATCGGTTCCTAGCAAGGGACCAGCTGCTCCTTGCCTGTCTCTATGCAGAGCCTAGCACAGGCACAATTGTTATGGGAATAATATACCACAAAGGGGACTCAAATAAGCATAACAACAAACAAAAGGGATAATGATACACAATCAAGCTAACAAGAATAATAATATAATTCAATCATCTCATTAACTTTACTAAAAGCTAGCTTTGTACACCAGTCTCCTGGCTCCTGGAAATGTCTCCAAAGGAGTGCACACAGCTGATTATGAACTCCCATCATCAGCCAGGAAAATAGACACAAATGCAGAACAAAATGATTTATTTCTGAGCCTCATGGATCATCATGTTCATATCTAATATCCATGCTAACTTGAAAATACAAGTTAGTACCTATCTAAAATGAAATAATTTCCAAGGCTAAAAGCTTAAGTGTTTAGTAGTCCAAGACAGTAATGTCACTGAGCCCCCATCAAGTGATTTTTGTAGTGAAATTCCCAGGTGACCTTGCATCACCAGCATAAATTGGGTATGAAAGAGCCAAGGGAGATGCACTCAACTCATGGGGTACCTTTACTGTTGTTTCAGAGCTTTACAAAGACTGCACATGTTTTTGCAGTTGGCAACTGGAAGACTAATGAAACAAGGGACAATGCATTAAATCCCTCCAGTTCTTAATATGGCCATTAACTAATTAGTTTTCATGACCATTTAGAAGACAGACTGTACTGTAATCTCCATTCTACTGGCAAGCAACAATATGATACTTTCATAAGAAACCTGCAAGCAGGAGAATGAGGTCCCAGACTTTAGAGTTTAACAAACCCTAGACCCTGTCCATACCAGACTTTCTGCTGCTGGGTCTTTTTTGTTCTCTACCAAGGCACACAGACAGTGGTGCAGTTCTCTGGGCAATTTGTCAAAAACTAGCAGTTGTGTTGGTCTGTTTATTAGGCTGGACACTGGGACAAGCAGTTATAATGCAATAGATTGAGCGTACTCTCCGGCCCAAACTCCTGGAAGCACACAGGATATGCTAGAAGCTAAAAGGAATGACAGCAAAGCACCCAAAAATTTCAGATATTCAGCTTCTGGGAGACAAAAGCACCAAGCAATAAAGCCAACCACTGACACGAGGCTGGTGCCGAGTCCCAAGACAATGATATCACACAGGCTCCTGTTTTAGAGACTCAGCCACACAATAAATTAGGTGAGGGTGTTAGAACAACAGCTGGCTGCTAATTAGTCACAGCCCCCCTCAGCAGGGTATCAACAAAGTGGCAGAGAACATCTCAAGTAAATTAAATTTTAAAAAATCCTACTGCAATCACTCCCCTGACAGATCCTTCCTTCATCTCCCCTCTCGGCTTTTTATTTATTGTAATTACTTTAGTAATAAGATTTGTTTCCTTGTTATTATATATATTACCATGCAGGGCAACAACAACAACAACAACAAAATAATAGCTGGGAAGAGTTATGTAGCTTATTTATCTCCTTGGCTGTTATTGGGCCACTGGGTGGAGAGAGCAATGAGGAGGTGGGGGTTTGGGAAAAGCAGTAAATAGAAGAGAAAGCATATTCCTCAGGAGCAGAGACGTATGGGGGCATATTTACAAAGGAGGAAACACTGACAATGAGTGAATAGAGCTAATAATTCAGGGGGCCCAGCAGCTCCGGCTGATAAAGGAAGGAATAAACAATACTGCATTGGAAGCGCCGTCAGAACGGAGAGTCCTGGGGTGCAGCCGACTGCAGACAGATGTTTATCACAGAAGGAGAGCCAAGGATGGGCTATCACATCAGCACAGCGCAAAGGGCCTCGGTTGAAACTGGGGCACCTCCCACAGCACAGAGAGGTACTCAAAGAAGTGCATGGTACAGGGCCAGACCCCACTTCTGGCTCCACCAAGGAACAGCTTGCAGAGATGAGAGGTGAGGAACACTGCAGCTCATATTTTATCTCATACTGTGCACACACTAGCCACATTTGCTACCCTAAGCTCCCAAATCCATCACTGCCCTCTTAGTGGAGGGCAACAGAAGCAACACCTGAAGCACCAATACAGCAAATAGCTGAGAAAATTTCTACTCCGCTTGGGCRAAGTTAGCCCCTGCTTCATATGCGCTTCCCAGAGCCACATACCAAGCCAGTACAGATGCTCCCAGAACTAGCATTTTCATGCCCTCTGAGGTATTAAGGAAAGTATCAGCGCACGCAAATATGCCACCTTACAATGTGCAACTCAGAGCATGRCTGTTATAAATGAGTAAGGGTTGAATCTTTTACAAAATGCTCTTTTATCCAAGTATACCTTGGCTTCCACATGCATCTACCCAACTACTTTTGACACGGTGGTGCCAATTTGGATGCAGGGCTTCTGAAGACAACATGGGGAGAGATTCATACAGCGTCTGCCAAAGAACAGCAGCACGCTAATCCTGTAGTACCTCTCTCTCTCTTAGAGACAAACTCTCCCACTGCATTAATTAATGACAAAGTTCAAAAACACTCCTTTCCCAGCCTTCYCACATGTCTGCACTATCCTTAGAGAAACACACACATCACAGATTAGGTAGTCTGGATAGAGCCTTTGGAGTGTGTTTGCAGAGTGCACTGCACCAATTTAGTTATGCAAGGCTAGATTCTGAAAATTAAACTCCTCTTCAATCCTCTGACCGCTGAGAAGCAATAAAGAGAAGGAGGGGGAGGAAAGGAGAGATGTCTGCAGTTGTACAGCTTTGTGTGACATCACCTCAAGATTTAATCCTTGAGGATGCAGTTCTGGATCATAAACTGACTCCTTAAACTGGCCATTAACTTTTTTCCTGTCCCTGATCAGTTCTGCCTCTTATTGTCTGGAGAACACAATGTCTCAATGCAGAAGAGTAAGCATTAATATAGGAGAGGAGAAAGTATATACAAATATTGCGTTTTGGGCATAGAGACAAACATGCTTCTGCTTCTCCTCTTAAGAGCGTCCTTCAAAGAACAAAGGATCAGGTTCCAAAGAATAAGTAGGAGCACATTCGTTTTTCCCTTCGTAACTTTTGAGAGCGTGCAGAGGAAACCTGTTCTAGAATAGATTGTAGTGAACATTTCTGTCTCTCCGTCTCAGTAACTGTCAAAGAGGTAAAGCTTTTCTCTGCTGGATTTGAGGAGGTAATGAACAAAGCCCTGTAAGTAAAACAGGATGGAATAAACAGCCTAACTAAAGTGGTAGCAAACATCAACCGAGAGACAAGAAACTCAGCACGTCACCTGCCTTACCTTTAAGCAGCAGAAAAGCTTACTCAGCCTGTGTTATGGGAGGGCAGGTGCAGGAGGGAACAGGGTGTTTTAAAACCAGATAAAGAATAGTCCATGGCTATAATCCAAAATGCAAATCAGGATTTCCTCTTCCTAACTGCTACTATGGTTACCCCATGGCTTTGAAGAAATCATGCTGCTCTCCAAAAAATTCATCTTCCTTTACCAAAAAAAGACTTACCAGCTCCCATATCCACTGATTGGTTCAATTCATTTATAAAATGCATCAAGTTCTTTTCATTGAAAAGCTTCTTTGATTCAGTAGGAGGGAGGGAAGAGTGAGAAAAGGGCAGACGGAAGAGAAGAAAGAGGAAACATTAAAAGGAGTAAAGGAAGAAGAAGGAGGTGGCAACATAGGAGTGAGACATGAACTCAGAGAACTGTGATATTGGCTAGTTAGGGATTTGTGAGTGGGAAGAGAACTTCTGAATACACAAAATACATAGACGTTCCATGAGCAGTCTGCACGTGAAGTATTTTTTAAACCAAAATCACTTCCCCAGGAGCTTCCATTTCTTGCTTGATCAATGATCTTGCAAGGCCGATCATTTTTAATTTAATACTTCTGGGAACTGGGGAGGAAAAAAAACCCTCAAACAGGCACAGTTGGCAAGCATTGAGTGTTAGCATTTGGCATCATTTATTACTGCTGTTTACGGTGAGATAAATTAGGTTATACTGATATAATTAATAACCCTAAATTTAGGTGTAATAAATAGCAATATTTATCCAGAACTGCAGTGTCTGGAGAAGTCCAGCCAAAACCACAAAATGTTGACTACCGCATTGTGACTGTGAGCACACACGTGGGAGTGCCAGGTGTGTGTATAGATGGCACGCAGGTCTGAGCAGATGCTGAGGAACAGCTGCACGAGCAGGCTGCTGACAGGAGGATGCACAGTCAGCGCACACAAAAGACAGCATAAGAGCACATCACAAGTTAGCATGCAACTGCACAGGCAAGCGTGAGCACCCACGCAACTCGATGCTCAAATGCGTGATAATGAGTTTATGTGGAACAGTGTGGACAGCAAACAGTGTTCTGTTTCTTTATAAATCCCTCTTYTTGTGCTGTCATAATTAAGCTTTTTACAAATTCCGTTACTGAACCCTGTTGTCAGGATTTTACACAACTGTGACTATAATAGATCTAGTTTCAGGGTACAAAGATTTCACTTGAACAGAAGAACTTTTCAAAGCAATCCAAAAAGTTTCACCAAAGGCTGCTCCACACCATTCCTAGTAAATCTAGAGTTTTCCAAGAACAATATTTTCCACCTTCTACAAGTTAAAAAACAAGCTTAATAGTTAAAATACTAGCAGATCTAGATTGAAGAGAAAATGCTCCCAATATGCATAGTCCAGTCTTCATTTCAAACTGCTCAAAGGTTATGGTATGTCATTATATCATTCTCCAAGGAAGCAAACTCGGCAAAAAGAAGGGAAGAGAGATTAATTCCTTTTAAAACTTTCCTATTTCACTATGATTTAGTTTAAAAAGGGGATAGAGATATAAGTGAAGGTATTGAGCCATAAGACCAGACAACGCTTACTACTTTGGATTCTCACAGAACAACTTGTGCAAAATAAAGTCAGCCTGCAAGGACACTTTCTGTTAAGTAGTTTAACATGGCTGTCATTTCAGACTGACTTACACTACTGGTCTTGGAGATTAAGGCTATTTTTTCCTTGTAATTTATACCAAAAGAAACAAAATTAAGATACAAGCAACCATATCAGGTCAGACCACAGGCCTGTAGGAGGCAGCATCCCGTCACCAGCAGTGGTCAAAAGCCAGTGTCCAGCAGAAAGTGCAAGATGAACTTTATGAAAAGCAGTGTCTATTATTTAAAATATATAGCCATTATCAGATCAGCTGAATATTATTTGTCAAACCCGACATCTGACTGCTGTTCAGGATGGAGCAAAACACTCAGGCACACACAGCAACACAATTGCTCACCAAGTCTCTCTGGATTGAACAAAGTCAAATTAGCTGCAATATTTGATAGCGATCTATATTTTTATGAGATGACAACCCTACTCGTATGTGCACACTTGCATCACCACTACCTTCATTTAGCATCAGTGACAGGGCTACAAGTCTCTCCATCACTGACAGACAGGAACGGATTCTCAGAGCACTGCCTGAAGCGGAAGGGAGGGTGGAGAGCTGCTTAGGAGAAGAGGAGAGCTCCAGCTCAGCCACGCACAGCCGGAGCACAATCACATTCCTGCAGTCCTATCTGTGTTAGGGGAACATTCTCCGCATGTAACTTTCAGATCACATTAACCAAAGCAAATACCAAGGCCCTGATCGTCTTGTTGCTGCACAAGGCTCCCAAAGCGTGATYGTGCAGTACCGTGCTGGGATGAGCACTCTTCCGCTGAGCTGCGCCTGCGGCAGGGAGCCAGCTGGGGAAGGGGCACAGCTGGGCTGCTGGAAGAAATCCTTTGTAACCACGCATTGGCATTCGTCTCTGCAACGGGCAGGGAAGCGTCATGCACACCCCAGCACACAGGGCTGGGGAGGAGGGAGAGTAAGGAGATTCAAAGAACTGCCAACAAAAAAGAATCCAACTCTTTCTTAAAGAAAGAAAGATACTGAGATACTAAGACAAAAGCAACAGAGGCACTGAAACAGAAGAAATCCTTGTTTCACAGTAAGGGATAAGATCGTTGGTTACCACATGTAGGTATTCCCAGCATCCAGCACAGAGCCAAGATACTTGTTGGCCTGGATAGTGGATTTGATGCATTCAGTATGTCCAGTCCTCACGGGGGGAAGGTGTGAGAGCACAACTTGTATAAAACTAGAAAAGAACTGCAGATTGGGATGTTGGCAGAGGGAACACCAGGCACTCTAGCAGTCTGTTCGGGGATACCTGGTGGGACTTCCAGAAAAGGGATTGTGAATCCCAGGGCAAACGAGTCGCTTCATGAAATGGGTTGTGAAATGGGTTTTAGAGATGTAAAAAATATTTAGCAAGTATCTTCTTACAAGTACTATGGTCGATGATGGGCTATAGACCAGCTTCCTCAGAAAAGTTTCCCTCGTAATGCTGACTTGAAAGATAACAGAGTTTACTAGAGCATTTAAACCTGGACAAGGCAGAACATTAAGTAGCCAAATAAATCTGCATGTGCACATACAGACATTAAGGACCTGAAAGATATCTGCCTTCTCTGATGTGCATGGTTATCTCCAGCAGACCACCAGTAAACCTGAGGCCCAGAACAGAAGCGTTTCCTTCAGTGTAGGAGGACCCAAGTCTACTAAAAAAGCACATGGGAAGAAACAAGAAGAATATATCTGGGCCACAGGAGGCTTCACAGGATAGAAGTATTTAAATTAAAGCATAAAGGTATGATTCTCTCCCTTCCCCAGGCCTCACGATCAGTAACAGAGCCATGGCCAAGTCCCTGTTCCCCTGCTCCTATCCCACATGCAAGGCTAACCAAACTTTTTCACTCATCACCGGATTTAACTACAGTTTAAGCTCAGCTGCACCAGGGAAGGCAAAACGCCTTCCCGTGTGACACGAGCTCAGGCAGCACACTTCATCCAGGTGTCACCGAGAGCCACGTCCTCCCTCCTGAGGGCCCCTTCTCTGCCACAGTCACGCCTGACAGCTGGAGAAAAAAGGTCAGACATTCCCTCCAGTCCTCCATCTGCTGGAAACTTTAATTAAGTGCAGTGAAAGGAAAAAAGAAAGGGGGGGAAAAAAGCCACAACCTTTCTTTTTTTGCTTCTGCTGTCTGGAAGGATCAAGGAAGCATTTGGTGCCAGCAGAGGCTTCAAATACTCTGGGGCAGTATCCAGCTACTCTGAACAGTCCTTCCAGACTACTGCTACGCTCAAGTCCTGGGGAGCGTAGCAGCACAAAAGCTATGACCGTTCATAGTCACAGACTAGAGACTGTCAGAAGAGCCCAAGCTGTTCTCTGCTGAACCCCTCGCCCCAAACTGAAATGAATTCGCTTAGAACCAAACTCAGCTGACTTGTTGCTCAGGACCATTTTTCTGTTTCTGCAGCACTCGATCTGCGCAGCCTGACCCAAAAGCAGACAGGAGAATGTAGCTTAAAAAAAGTTGTTCCTCTACACTTTGCAATGCGTTTCAGTGCTTGTCTAAGCCCATCTTCCAGCTTCGAGATTTATCACGTGTTCCACTGCAACAAGCCAGGGGACACAGTTGTTACCAAAACCTGCAAACACTTACTGCCAGGTCAAAACACACAACTCACCAGCTGCTGGTGGGATGTGATCATAATGTCCTGCCCCTGCATCAGAGACAGGACTGACAGTTATTAACTTACAGCCACTCCACACACACCCAATGAGGTGAACAAACTCCACTGTCCACAGAGACACTGGAGATTTTTTCCAGTGAAGTGCAAGACTACCTTATCTTAGTGCACTCTTCAAGCCTTCAAAGGGATTCCTCTTTCACTGGCTGCATAGCAATATTTATTTCATGTTAACATATTAGGAGCAGAGTTGTACTTTTTCCAATCATGTAGAGGGAGAGAGAAGACAAGTTAGTGTGGGTGGGCAGGGGTGGTGTAAAGGCAAAGAATGCAAAAAGGAATCAGTATTTTCCAAGCTCAGATTCAGTATCTCTTAGGAAACACGTGGGAGGGAAGATTGAAAAGGAGGTGGGAGAAGGAGGGAGCTTCACTATATGGAAATATTTCCATGAAAACGTGAAAATTTAATAGATCCTTACTCATCTTCCCCCCCACCAGGCTATACAAAGCATTAATTAAAGCCAGTTATTCCCAAGCATATCTGTCTTGCAGGTGAAGTCTGCCCTGCTGATTTAGCAGAATAGATAGATCTCCATTTAGCAAGAAAGATCCAGTTTCTCTGGCACCGCTAATACTCCACCTAGGCAGCTGAGAAATCTTAGGGTCACACACAGTACAGAATCACGTACATCTGACAAATGCAAGACAGCACACTGGGCTACATCTCAGATTCACGTTTTCTATACAGGATTGATAACAGGATGAATAAAACACAAGGCAAAGGGAATTCTCCTGACCCAAAACATTGAAGAAAAGACCTGCTAGGTGCACGGGTGTAAAGCCTGCAGACAAACCCAGCAAAACCCCAGAATAAGTACATGCCACAACTCACTTGCCATTGATGACTCCATCAGGATTAAGCATAGGGACAATCTTGAAAATGAAACATTTCCGCAGGAGATCAGCAATGGGATCACTGCTCACAAGGAACTCCAGGGTCCCCTTCATTACCCAACTGGCATTGCTTTCACCAGGGTGAACACGAGCCATTAGAAACACATAAGGACGTCTGTCTGTAAAATAAAGCAAAGAACCCTAGACAGGACGTCTCTTTGAATAACATCTTTACAAGTGAGTTTTATTCCTTTTTAATTAAGATAACAACCCAAGACGTATTTGAGGGAAAATGCATCCCTAAATAGTCCAGACATTTCCTGAAGGTGCTGTCTGCCAGTTGATCCCAGGTTTGATCCTCAGAACCACCATGTGCTAGTTTCATCCCTATCCTTTTGCTTGTTTATTCTATGATACCTTACAGATATTTATGTGTACCATTAGAGGGCATTTTGCATGTGCAGGTTATTGCCTCTCAAAATGGACCAGCATACTTTCTGGAAAGTTTGACCCTATCAAACTTCACTAAGATTTAAAAGGCAGCTAGAAATTATTTAATTTTCTAAGGCCCTGCTTCACTTTCAGTATTTCACCATTAACAATTGAGAACTTTCCAAATCTCTAAGCAGATCTGTCCACCCGTAAGGGCTCCAAGGACATGTAAGCTGCCTGATCTCTCCAGTAACCTGTGTTGTAGGGTTAGAATCATAACTGATCAAGTTAAACTGATATAATTAAAGAAAATACATGAATATGTTACCCAGATAGGCTGCAGAGGTAGAGTACTCAAAACAAACCATCATTTCACATCAATCCAACAAAAGGTAGAAAAAACAATGTGCATAGCTAAGACAGTCTGTTACTTTTGGTGGAAAGAGTTTTTTGTTTCATATAATACAGACGCACACTCAGATTTGCAAAGCTGATTTTCAGAAGTCGCAACTAGAAGAGTTCAGTTGTTTCTAGCAATACGTTTGGCATGGGAGACATAAGCTGTGGGAATTTGGGGGAGGGGAGAAGGTTCGGGGGGTTGCTTTTTAAAAAAAAAATTAAAATATTCAAAATCTTACAAAACAGTTCATTGATGAGCTCTACTGAATCTGTTTCAAAGTAACAACTTGACAAAGAATGTTTCTTTGTTATCAGATATGTTATTTGCTGTTCCTGTGAAAAAGCACCCACATTTGGTCTAGTTATAAGTCTCCAAAAACTCTCAGTACACATATGCTTAGAAAAGACCCAGTTTGACAGCAGATTCTTTGAAGATCCCATCTGTGCTCAGCATACTCCACGGGCGGGCCAAGGAAACAGGAGAAGGCAGAGGGAAACACCTGCCAGGCCCAGAAAATAAAGGGAACGAACAAAGCAATTATCTGTCTTAAAATGATCCTTTTGTGAACATTCACAATCTCAGGCCATTGTYACAAGTCCACCTGCCAGATTTACTTCAGTGGAAACCATTATCTGTCAGGGCATCACAACGATGCCAGGATAGAGTGGGACAAACCTATCGGGCAACATCAGAGCTCAGGCTCTGTTCCCTTGCGTGAATTGAGGGACCCCAACCGACAGGCTTGGGAGTGCTAACAGGTCAGAAAACAAAACCAAAGGCGTCAGCTGCGCGCCCTTGTAAACAAATGCTGAATTAGCTAGTTATATGCCTTCTCCCTCAGCTCCCAAAGCTGTCCTTCAGTTTCCAAATGCTTTACAAATCATTAATCAATTAACGTGAAGTAGGGAGGTAGAACACCATACTGAAAAAATATAGATGTTATTAAAGAGCTGTTTAGTGATTTGTCTGACAAAGCAATGGCTGTGTGTGAGCTAAGAACACAGGTGAAATTTCTCATTTCGCAGTCAAAGAAGGAACAAGCACTAATTCTTCTCCTTAACTGTATATTCTGTACAGTTCTGCTCAATACATGCATTACAGTACAATTTAGTAACATCTTTCAGGGATGCAGACTCAGCTTTGGAAACAATCCCCCTCGGCACCTCCCCACTTCCATGCCTTCCTCTTAAGCAGTTGGTGGGCACTAGAAGAGTGAACTGCRCTCTCAGCTCAAAGACCTCATACAAAGCAATCATATTCTGGTCCAGTAAAGCAACTGGAACTCTGTTTCTCAATAGTCATACATTAGTCTTTTATCATTCTTACACCTTACCTTACTATGAAGTTAGTATATTTTGATCAATGTGTATACGTAAGTGCCTAAGGCGCTTATGGATTGCAGAAGATTCCTTTAGCTCCTGCAGAACTACTAGCCATTCTGATTTTTTTTTCACCAAAATTAGAGTACACAATTTCTACTCTGCTCCAGCTAGTTGTGATTACAGTCTACCTTAGTAATGCTTTAAAATAGCCACAAGCAAAAACTAGCTTTCACGAAGACATCAGCTGCATTTTGCCATTTCCAAGCATTTTTTTTTTTTTCTCCCATCACCATGATTTAGTGCTGTTTTGCAGGCTCATTGCTGAGCTAAACTTATGGGACCATGCTGTTGTAGCTGAGAATGAGGCTCTTGAGGACTCCTCATGGACAACAGCTGTAAATAGCACAAAGCAAAATAAAATGTGTTCTCTTTTGCAATTGATGAGTACAGCTTTAACAACTCTTATCTCTTCTGTATATTGGGAGAGAGCACAGCAYCTTAATTGAGGGGTTCTTCCCTCAGTCAAAATAAGGACAGAGGGGGGAGGGGAGGGAGGGAAAGAAACTCTAAGCAAGGGCTTTCTCATCTGAGAAATCCAGGAAAGTTTGCCATAATTCTGCTAATTGCAAATAGCATGGGACTGGCAGAGACCTGAGTTCTGTTCTTCCTCTCAAGGCCGATCAAAGTCAAGCTTGTCTTTCTTAGATTCATCGTAAGAAAAGCTTCTGGAGTTTCCAGATCTTAAAACCCAGGAAAAGGGGTGGGAGGCAGGGGGAAAAGACCAGACGGAGATCATCTACATTGTTTCCCTGTGGGCAGCAACCAAGGGGCCCATAGCCTGTAGGTCCAGCCAAGGGAGTCTCTCTATTCCAGTTAAAACTTCCTTTAAAAGCTCCCCTCCTGACAAGCATATCCGCAGCTCTAACATCCCATCCACAAGAGAGTCATAACAAAGGTATGTACCAGCAGGCAAACCACAGAGCYTGTTAACTGCCTGTTCCCTTCACGGAAGCCATCACAGCCAAATCCCATATCCAAATGCTGCGCTCCCCCAGACTGCACCCAGCGTGAAGACTAATGAAGCAGCAAATAGAGCAAAGAGCTGACGACATGGCCATAAAACTTGCTACCCTTGAAACACCTGGGAAACAAAGATTTAACTCTGTGGCAGGCAGGAGTCACTCAATCCTATGCGTTACAGCATATCCAGTTACTATCTGCCTTGAAGTTATTGTGATAACTGTGATAAATGTTAGAGCTCATGAAGGTAGTGGACAGCAGCACTGGCCAGCCATACTCGGCACTCCAACTGATAGGCACCAGTCAAGACATCTGCACTTCAGCTGCTTCACTTCATTCCTGACTTCCAATGCCCCCATGACTGCAGTCCTGACCAGACCACCTCAGTACTACCCAGAGTAGCTTACTGGTTTACRCTGTTGCCCAGCTGTCCTTCCTCTGTTTCAGAGGCCCTTGTGACTACCTCCTGTGCCCCACCAAACCTGTCTTCAGGACACACAACCACAAGTTTTCTCATATACCTCCTTCCAGGGCCAGAACTGAGCTTGGGTCTTCAAAATCCTCAGGCCAACACTTAGGCAAAATCCTCCCCAAGTCCTGGGGAAGCTGCCAGAAAGCTCAGGTTAGCCATTTCTCTCTGCAAAGCCCACATGACACATAACCTTCTCTGGGAATGTAAATAATAAAAAGAGAAAGCAGAGGAACCTTTTCATGCTACATAAAGCCTTATCCAACAGATCATGTCTCGTTACACTGTGTTACATTTCAACATGCCCAGAATATAACGTGGCACCAACAATACCCGAGGTGAGAGATTAAAGTGTCACTGATTCCTCTTGCAAAACTCTGAGCAAAAACCCTTTGATACATTCTACTAACGTATCACCTCCTTCCCATCTCTCCTTCTCCTCACTCATTTTGACTGTGGATACATGCATGAAAATAAGAGCTTTGTTCTTCTAGTACTGCTAACTTGCTGCTTAATCTCCTGCTTGTTATCAGAATCCTCCTCTAGTCATGTCATCACCAAGGTTCACTAAGAGGTGACTTTGATGTCACTAATCATGACATCAGTTGGGGAAAGAACAGCCTGAAAGAAATGAACAAAACCCCATTAACACAGCAGTGTCCCTCATCAAGAGGAGCACAGAAAGGAAATGAAATGCAGTTCCAGATGCCCTGACCTGGGCTGATGTTCTAAATTATTTCAAGCTGAGATTTGAGCCATGCCATTTGTAAAGGGACAGGGCATTGATACAACACAGGGCTAGGATTTTATAAGAAGTCAAAGGGAATTATATACACAGCATGTGAGAAATTCAATCTAGATCCAGGTCTTGACTGGAATTTTTCCGGCTGTGCTTCTGCATACCTCTCTTCCCTTTACCCCAAGCCCAGGGCCATTAAGACACAGAATTGTTTTTTTTTCCCTTATACCTAAATACAGCATGACTTTATCATGAGCATTACACAAATCAAAGGGTCAAGTTTACCCCAGGACATAGTAGACAGAACCAAGAAAGCTAAACTCTCCCTTCCAACTTAATTAGCTGTGGCCACTACATGGTATTCTGTGAGCCAAATGATGGGTAAACAGGAGCACCATCACGTAGCTCTCCATGCATGTCATGGCTGCATCCTGTCCTGGATACATCTGATATGCCCAAGGCTGCATAGTTACGCAAAGCCAGAGAGAAGACAGGATATGGTGTGATGTACAATGAATATATTAAAGTATCAAATACTGAGATTACAGAAAACATGAGACTGATCTGAGGCAGAATCTGTGTCAGCCTCCTGACTCCCTCAACAAAAAAGTTTTATTTTGCTCTAGTTGTCAGTCTTCCAGTTGCCTTAAGATATAATAATTCTTTCCTCACACTCATCTCCCCCCACCCCAACATTGCTGTCTCCTTGCTGACCCTGCTTTTGGCAAAATGCTCCAAAAGCATACGCATCTTAAGACAGAGGCAAAATACACAGTCTGGCGGGACCAGCTGTTGTTTTCCAGAATTATCAATGAGCTATTCCTTTCTTAAATAGGCCTGTATCATATGTGTTATTACTGTTATCTATGGCAAAGAAGTGAACGTTACAAATTGCCTCGGCTRCCTGTTATCTACCTTCATACCTTGGTGGGGGAGTTTCAGGCTTCAAGTTGCTTGGCAACCTCCTTCTGTGCATGTGTTTCATGAATTCACTCACCTCTGAATGAGAGATGATCAGGGAGCCGAATATGAGTACAGACTGCCCAGCCTTGGTGAACCTTGACATCCTGCTACCACTGGTTTTTAACTCCAGGAAATTGGTAAGCAAGTTGTCAAGTCCGTTTTGGGGCAGACTCCAAAATCCCAAACTCTKAAGGTAGCAGGAACCACTACCATTATTTAGTGTGACCTCCTGTATGACTGAAGCCAAAGGAAACACAGATGAACCAACTCCTGTTCAAATCAAAGCGTACCTCTTGTGGAAGATTGGGGAACAACCGAATCTTATTTTCGGAACTTGCACCCATGGAAAACCTACTATAACCCTTTAGAAATTGTTTCAGTTTATAACTAACATCCCCATCTTAAGTGCGTGCATCTGAATTAGTCTACCTGAAATTTCCAACCACTGCATTGCGATTCATTTTTGGATGTGCCAACTCAACATTCACTGGCGTAGCCTATCTCACTCTGCACATCCTCCAAACTGCTCGGATAACACCGAGCTTCAAAATTGAAACGAGGTAGCTGTTATAGTGCAGCTACCTTACTAGACTGATGACAAGACAGCTACCTTGCATTTACCTCCTCCCGAAGCTCTGCCACTAAGCGGAGGAGTTCCTCTACCTGGGCGCACCTCCCACAGGTGTGCTCACTGCTGCCGGCTGGTGCTGGCGTAAGAGCAGGGCACGGCCCGCAGCCTGGCACAGCCCGCAGCCTGGCACGGCCCGCAGCCTGGCACCTGGGCGGCAGCGTATTCCCACCGGAGCCCTGTCTGCGAAGCTGCGTCAGTCGCAGCGGATGCAGAGTTTAGAGAGGACGTGGCCTTCTGCTGGCTGGGTACCATTGCTCCCTGGTCGAGCCAGCAGTTACAGAGCCCTTCCTGTGCTAACTGCCGTGTCACRCCATGTTTGCCCACTCTGGTCGCTAGCGCTCCCCAGGGGTTTCTTTTATAGGTGGGGGGGGGCTCGGCTGCCATTGCTCCTGGCCCCTCCCAGGCCTCCTCAGCCGCTGCCGCCCGAGCTGCAGGCTCCTGGCGGGTCCCTCCACTCCCCTGAGGTTTCCCTGGTTCAGGAACCCCCCCGTACACTGCACTGGAGTGCTCCGCTGCTGATCGTGCTGGCACCAGAGCTGCTCACCTCAGCAATGGAGGGCTAGTGTCAGTTACACCATCTTTAAATCTCCCGCCATTGCTCCTGGTCCCACCCAGGTCTCGTCAGCTGCCGTCGCTCGAGCTGTGGGCTCCTGGTGGGTCTCGATGCTCTCCTCAGGCAGATTCCAAGGGAATAAAGTCAAGATGGGGGACAGCCGGGTAGGAAGAAGTACTGCCAAAAGGATCAGGGGATTATAGCAGATGAGTTAGCGATACAAAGGAGTTCCAAAAATGGCAGCTCTCCTGGGATGTACTTACAGGAGATGTCACAGCTAAGATGAGGAACGTTGTTACGTCGCTCTGCTCAACCCAGCGAGCAAAAACAACTAGCTGGAGTGCTTTGCCCACTGCTGGCCACCATAGTTTAAAAATAAATTTGATGAAAACTGGAGAAGAGGTCATTAAGAAYGATAAAAGGTTCAGAAGTCATAACTTACGAAGTTAAATTGCAGAAAATGGGTTTTAAACTCAGAAAAGAAAGATGAACAGAGAGGAAGGACATAACCTTTAAATTGCAAAAGGCTGCTATAAAAAGAGATAGCAATCAGTTGTTCTCACTGTCCGCTGGGGCTAGGTTGCATAAAAAGAAATGCAAGTTACTATCAGCTAAGCCAATCTATAGTGACTTGACTGCCTTCACTGGTGTGCCCGCGTATTTACACTACCTTCTGCTAAGGCCTTATTCATAAAGTCCTGCATCAAGCCACTCCACTACAGTGCCCAGACCAGTGTCAGTACGAGGCCTATAGCTACATAGGTCATTCTAGCTACCCCTTTAGAAATTTGGTCCAAGCGTCCCCTCTAGTCCCCTGGAATTACCTCTGTGTTCTGAGAGCTGCTGGAATCACTATTCCAGTCCACAGSGCACCTCAGCCATCTCCTTTGATCTGTGATGCAAGGTGTCTGCTTACTACTTAATGTTACCCACTTTAAAATATGTTAAATATTAGCCACTAATTAGCGACTAATCAGAAATATTTCATCATCAGGATATTTTGATATTGTTTGGGCTTCTTCCCATATACAGATCAGAAATACTTATGGAAAGTTCTGTCTTGCCTGCTCTGTTAGTGACAGTCCTACCACTTTAAGGTTGGAGTAATATAATTACTGGGATTCCTTTCATCAGTAATTATCTTCCTAAGACCCTCTATTATCCTTAAGTCTACTGGTTCTCAGCTTCTGTGTATGCACCCTTTGAAAGGGGTGAGAAGCAAACAGTAACATCAGCTCCAAGAGTCCTCCCAACAGATTATCTAGCTAGCTGATGTAGAGACCTCCAGGTTATCCGTCAAAGGCAGGCAAGGATCTATCATCCCCTGGTTCTATAACATGCACATTACAGCCTTAATTTGTTCTATGGCAGCAGGCAATTTCAGATACTCAAATATTTTGTACTGCCATGACCTGACCATCAATCCATACGTTTTTCAGCCAGCATGGGAGAAATGTAGATTGCCTTGCAGAGACGCAAGACCTCTGAGACATGGCAAGTAGAAAAAAAGAAGTATTTTCAAGTTAGGTACATATGTGACTCTCTCACCTTCTGGGTTTTTCATACGAAGATAACAACACCAGCCTGAGAGAAGAATCAGTCAGTGAATGCTCAGAAGACACTGGAGCAGAGATCCATCAAAACAGACTATACAGTGTTCTCATTTAGTATGATTAGAGAAGTGGCAGCATTGTCTTAAATTGTCCCATGCCTAAAAGAAGGTGCAGGCAGGAGATAAGTGCAGCAGACACCTGCAGGATAACTGCTATACGGGCAGAGYGCAGAGATCCGTAGAGCTACGAAATCCATGGGCTCTTTTCCGAGAGAAGGATTTCATCTGAAATGAAATCAGGCAGGAGGAGCAGACTGAAAAAGCTTCCATTGTCATAAAAATATCTCCCTGGGTAATCCACAGTGATGGAAAAAGGAAACTCTGATAATTTATGTGACAGTTTAATGGGATTTTGGTGACACATGATACTTTAGAAAGTATTTGCCCAAATAGGGCGGACAGGACTTTAATAAGGCTTCAGCTCCAAAACAGCAGTATTTTCACCCCTTACTTTTACATTTCATTCTACATATCCACTACTCACTCACAGCCCATCTATCCCATTTGCAAGGCACATTTCAACATTGTAAGAGCAACAGCTCTGCACTTTCTAGTTACATCGCTAGCCAGAGAGACCTCCGAGTATCTGATCCCTAAAGGGATCAAGCTGACTTTGCACCTAGAGGGCAGAGCATCACTGAGCCGTGAATTCTGAGGCATGAGCTGCCCTCCGGCCATGTCTCCAGCTCTGCGGATGGCATTAATAGCTTCTCTGCAGAAATGAAGGGCAGCAGATGGACAGTCTGCAGCAGGAATCGCTTGCAGAGGGGACGCCCCCAGAGCACACTCCAGGAGTAAATGGCTTTCACACTGTGAGGTCTCAACCTATGTCTCCTGCTTATGAGAGATACAGCCTTTACCCCAGCATAATACCCCATGCCCTTCACTGCCATCGCTTTGAGAACAGGCACAGCAGCAAGAGGAATTGCTTAGAGTACTAAACTAGGGTGAAGCCAGGGTTAATGGGATGAAACTTCACAAAGGAGCATTTAGGCTGAATATCAGTGAGTTATATTGAAGAGTGTCCCCTGTGGAGACGTAGAAGTTAACATTAAAACCACATTGCCCAGAGCACAAGAAGCCATTCTGTATGGAAAAACCTTGCAGTAGCTGGGGACAGAAATAACCAGAGGCATTTGTTTTTATTACTAATTTCAATGGATCCGGTTCCGAAGCCCTTATTTTTCTGGAAAATCTCCTTCTGGGAATCTAGGCAGGAGAGGAATGGTAAAAAGCTGTGTGAAGATCTCAATATTTTGCCCAGTCTTTCTGTGACCGCAGCAAGCTAAGATCAACTTAGGACCTGCACTGGGGCCTGTTAGCCCTAAAATGGGCATGGGAAATGGAGCACCTGTCAATGTTTCTTTCACACTGGGAATAACAGCCAAATTTAACAGGAAAATAAGTTATCTGTTGTGTAGTCCTGCAAGCTGTTCTGCTCTACAAAAGACAAATTCTATAGTAAAGAGCTTTTTGCCCATAAACTGTCTATACAGAACAGAGATTTAAAACCCACCTAATGCCACCTACAGCATAAAGCAATGTTTATTCTTAAACATGTGTTGTGCCTTTAAGAGGCACAGATCCATCTCTGCCTCTGACTTGAGGTCCTCCTCGGGGAATGACTTGTAAGAAATAAAATATATTAAAAGGAAGTGCAATCATAGCCTCTCATTATCAAAGGGATAAAATATCAATTTTTGTCAAGATAAAAAGCATCACAGATTGGCTCTGATGGGAAAAATTAAATTTTTGGTCTTCACTTGATTTGATATTTATCACTTCATTGCTCCAGAAATATCCCGGCAGGGAATGTTTCTTAAAAATATTATGCTGTATTTCTCCTGCAGTAAGCAAGCTATGAGAGTTTTAACTTGTGTGTTTTGTTACATACGAAAAACTCACAGAGAAAAAGGAAAGAAAACAGACAAGTCTACAAAAGGCATCTTCTAACACTTTACTATGTCAACAACTTCACAGTAAAGGACCTTCTGCAGGTTCACTGCATTTGTGGCATCATAAATCGACTCTTACATCGACGCTGTCCAATCCTATCCTAAATTTTAGAACTGCATTGCCCAGAGCTGATCCCAAAGGAAATTCTCACTTTCCGCCAACAAGAGATTGATCAGGTAAAACTGTCTCCCAGTTTTGAATAACGAATCTTGTCTTGATGGCAAGTTCTTAGATGAACTCCCCAAACAACTGAGCAAGAGAATGCAAATAAGGGAGCAACATAAAAGGTCTTTCAATCAGATCATCATGACAGCAAAACTGGTGTTGACCCAATGATCTTGTATCATGACATAAGCAGCACCATTTTTCACCTTCTGGACTAAGTGACATGTTGTGTAACAGACACAAAGCAGAGTTTGACTAAACCAGAAGCATTTAGCACCAGAATGATGCAGAAATATCTTTAAACTAGAAGACTATCCTACTGTCCACCCCTGAATGGTACAGCTTCCTGCCTGCTTTAGCCTTGACAAGAAGCCTACTTCTACGTATGAAGTTTTATCTTGCTAAAGACCAAAGCGGGAGGCACTAGCACTTTATATCTAAAACACGGCAAGTGGAACTTCATAATTTTTTTCTTCCTCCCCTGAAATGTTTAGAGGAACTCATACCAGTAGCAGATCTAATATTGGTGGACAGTCCTAATCTCTATTCCCCTACTGCCTTCCAGCACCCTAGAAATAACACAGTGTTTTAACATCTTATGTTCAAACCTCAGATCAAGAGCTCACATTAGTTGTTTAGGCCATAAGCGAAACATAAGTTTTCCAAGGAAGATAAGAGATGAACCTTGAAGTTCATAAGCAAGTTCATACCATATTATTTTCAAGCAGTTCTACTATTGAAATACCCTAAGGATGAAGAAGGAATCAGGATCATATAGCACAATCAGAATCCCAGAAACCTTGACAGAAAGATAGGTAGAACAAAATTTGCCACTGCATAAAATAGATAACATGCAGAAATTTCAAACAGCATGTGGTAAGACACTAAGCAGTCACTGTCTAAGGTCAGGAAGAAGTTCTTCCCTTCAGATGCTAGGAAAGTGATTTCTAATGAATGATGTCTTCCTACATCAATCAYTATAGGGAGCAGAATGTCAAGCTAGGAAGACTGCTAGTCTGTTTGAGGAAAATTGTTTCTTCTTAGGAATAAGATGGTAGGAAGGATAGGGAAAGGAAAAATGTTCTTTTTTCCCCCTCACTTGCTACAAAGCACAGAAAAAGATACTCATGAGTAAAGGAGTCAGGCTGCAAAACAGTCTTGGCAATCCCAGAAGGAACACAAGTATAACTGGAACATGTGATGTCCTTCCTCACCACTCCATCTATCATTGCAAAAGTGGGAATTTTCACACAAGAGAGGTTTTTGTTCTTTATTTCATAGTTTCCTAAGTGATATTCAACTTATCTTTAAAAACTCTTCTCCAGAAGGTTCTTTTTGGCAAATAATTTAACAGCATGAGTGACGGTTGCTGATCAGTTTGAATTTCTGATGTGTAGTACACAGACTAGCTTCATGAAGCTGATACTGTGACATGTTTCCTCCATCCCCGTGCCTTTCTGCATTTTTACCCCAACATTTCCCCAGCAGAACTTTGAACTTTTCCAATTGATGCTGTCACAGAATCCTTCCATTGTAGCTCAGCCACTCTTTATAGCTTGTACAATCCACAGCATGAGCTCCTCTCTCTTACTTGCCATAAGAAGCACTCCTATTGAAACCATTATATTTCAGAGCATTCACTACCACTTCACCTTCCACTCTGTAAACTATCAGAATGCTTTTAAAAGAAACACTTATTTACATAAAAGAAAATCCCTGTAAATCATGGTCGTGACAGGCTAATGGCTATCATTGCAAAGGTGATTTATCTTCCTGCTATATCTAACAAAGCTTCTTATGCTAATGCCTTGTTTTCAAACTACGAAGAGACTTCTAACTGATGTTTTCTAACTGCAAGAATATACAAGTAATGAAAAACACCTTACATCAAAAAATAACCTTCACCTGCCATCTAACATCCTCATCAACTCTCAAAATCAAAAGATCTTAAATTATTTTTATTTTCTGTATTCTTTAGCATGCTTCCTTCATGGATGAAGAAACCAACTATTCAGTCTCACTGCCTGTTTGTAATCCAAATTCATTTTAGAGTTTGCATGCATTAGCTGCATGCTTTAATTTGGTTTATTTTATTTGATTTCTGTCTATTAAATTACATTTGAGGCAGGTTAGATGGCCTCACAGGGAGCATCTCACCAGCACTACCCTTTGTGCGAACAGCAATTATTTTATCTGGGCTGAGCCTAATTTCAAGTCACATCTTGATAGGCTGACAAATAAGGTCATGGTATCTGCATTGCAAGTGATATCCTAACTGGTGGGAAAGACCTTTGACAAGCTAGAAGGTGGGTCCTGGGAGTGTTCTGATTAAAAGGGTACGATATAGGGTATGAAATTAAGCAGCAAGTCATCACTTGTGAGCAGGAGCATTGTTTCAAGTCTATCTACAGACATTCTGCATAGCTTGCAGGCCCATCACCCGTGTCAGTGCAGAGGCTGTAAGTATGTCACTACATTTTTATTGCTCATTCATGGTTAGTAAGTGCTAAACACAGGGAGAGTAGGGATAGCAATGGGACACCACAGCCACTGAGACCCCAGAGTCCTTMATCAGTCTCTTGCTTATTCTTTCGCCTCTGGCCAGTTGCTCTTTGTGAAGAACAATTCCTGTGTGTTGAGTTGTGCTTCACGGTGACCCTCTAGCTGTTGTTTTTGTGCCCTTTCAAAATGCTTGACAAACTGTCGCAGAAGGAGTTTGGCATCTGGAAGCTGCGACAGACATGATATGACCTGATTCATAAAACATAACTAAACAGCTTGGGCTGCCAGAGGCCAGGATTTACAGGACTGCGTTTCAAGAACAGCCTTCAACGCCTGCTCTACTAAACGCACTTTCCTACTCTGCCGCAATACCAATTCCCAAGCTGTGTTAGGTGACCTGCAACACCATGAAGTGACAAAGCAGCTGAGACACTAATCTTGTTAGAGCCTACCCTGTCCACTGCTGGTCAGAAAGGGGAAAAAATGACCTTGGGTCTGGCTGCACCCTTTACACCAGGCTGCAGGGGTAGGGAGCATTACAAAAAATAAGACAACATCATTTTTCAGAAATTTCTCCAGCACAGCRGGCACAAAGGAAAAAAAAAATCAAGTCACAGATAGTTTCTGTTGTGTTATCCACTACAGCCTCATTTTTAGAATAAAAGCCCCCTTGCATTTGTATTTCCAGCAGGTGCAACCTGACCCACAAGGAATTTAAGGACTTCCTGCCCTCCTATCCATCTCTTTTCTTCTATCTTGCTTTTCTTCTTCTCTCTATCCTATCCACCTCTTTTCTTCATCTCCACTTCAATCACTAGTTACAGTCTTCTGTTAGGTGCTCACCATGGGACCTAAATGGCCTTTGGGAGACCTGTCAAAGTCACTCTGATGCCAACAATAATAAATTCCATCTCACTCATCTTCTCTTGAAACACCTCACAGACTGAGATTACATGTTTCAAGCAAGTTAAGAAAGCAGGGATTTACAGAAAAATCAAGTTGCCCAAGGATAAAATACAAATCAGTCACAGAATTGGAGGCTCAACATCCGTTTCCCAAGTCCCAGTCATGAAGTATCCTGTGCCATCCACCTTCACCTGAGAAGTGAATTTCTACATAATCCATGTCTTCAAAGCACTTCCTCCTCTTTTCATTAGGCGTGAAAAATGAATTGAATCCTGCACTTAAATATCATCAGTAGAGCACTCTCTTGGTTATGTTAATTGTCCTATACCATGATGCTACAACACAGCTGTCATTTTCATTCTGAAACCCACCCAACCTTCCTAAAATTAGCACACACATGTGCATTTGCAGTGTGCTATCATATTCCTGCATCCATCACTATTACATCACGCTTTCAGACTCAGGGAGAAAGTGAAACATGATATGACAACAGTAAGGGAAGAATGAGGAAAAGGGATGTTGTAGTAGGTCTCTCTGGTTTTCTTGAAAAATAAAAAAACAGAGAAGTCTAGAACATTTGGGAGACTCAGAAGAAAACTCCATAATGCCCTTTAATGTTTTCCCCGAGTCATCCACAAGTCCTTCCTTATCTGTGGGTCAAGACATACCTCCAACCCCATTCTGACTTCTTCATTCACTCATACTTATCACCTCTGCCCCCCATCATGTTTTAATAAAAATTTCAGCCTATTTTATTTAACCTCATCTATTTCAAAGACACAGAAGCAGCACCCAGGCTAAGCCAGAAAATCTTCAAAACAGTTCGTTAAACAAATTCAATGAAGAAAGAAGAGAAAAAGCTTGTAAAAAGAATTACAAAGTGGCAGGGAAAATTACATTTTTTTTTTTCCCCCACAGCTAAGTAGCACGACAATTGCAATTGATAGAGCAAATTAAATTCTAAATGCGCTGGTGATTTGATAGATATCATTTTCTGAGTGTTACTGAAAAAATGCCTTCTTTGGGAAACAGAGTTAAGATCTGGAACAAGTCCTGTTGGTTCTGGGGCCTGATTCGATTATGCAAAGTTCATTAACATAAAATTAAGATGGAGCGAGGAGAAAAGGCATGGAACTTCTCTGATATGCCACATGCCTTAAGAAAAACTGTCCTGACAAAACTAGCAAAGCAATTCATTAGGAGGTCTGTTTACAGATATAATGGGTAGCTGGTGACTTCAAAATGCAACTTCCCCCCCCCCTTCTATTCAGAAGGGCAAAAAGAGATACACTGACTAGTACTGTTCCTTCTGCTACCTAATTCTGCAAAATCATATATCAAAATGAAGCAGGGGAAATCAGAGGAAACCCAAAATGACCTAGAATGAAAGAGACGTGATGCACCTATTTTTCTGTCAGCTAGAAACCGATATCCAACAGCCACATAATAAATGCCCTGAAATGATACAGAAGTCCAAGTTTAGCTCCCTACGAACACTGGTGCACTTTGCAGTATCTACCATGTCACTCGTCAACTAGTTGATCTTATCAGCTCATTTGCAGTCTGAACATAGCAGCTGTCTCCACTTGTTTATTAGCAATTTCTATTTCTGCATTAGAAACAGGTGGGCACGCTCAGAGAGCTAACAAGTTTCTCTTTGATGTAGAGATGGACAAATCCTCTCATTAACAGAACAGCATTTTAAAAATCATTATGGGGTATTTTTAGTCCTATTTCATTTTAGTATTGCTGTATAATTGCAGCCCATTAATCACAAATACTTGTTTCTAGAATCTGTCGGTTATAAGCAACAAGAAGTGTCAGCCTGTGGTATCTGTGAACTACTAGTTTCAATATATTGCTGTACTTATTTTGCTGGTATAAGATTGGCTGCATCAGTCACACAGCAGTGGATCCTGTTCTCCGATAGAGAAATTAGACTCAGTTAAACAGGTCAGGCAGAAATCTGCATAGACCCTCCCAGCAAAATCAACTTACAGGTGGGAATTAGAAATAGCAGGTGTTCAGAATTACAGACACAAAACCAGGAGAAAAATGCACACAGTGTATTGCAAAAATGCCTCCTCACTCACTAATACTCWCAGGTAGATTAATATTAGGATCAGCACAGAGAAATACCATTGCTACGTTTCACACGAGCATAGACCCACTCGCATGGATGTGGGCAGAGTAGCTGAACAAACTATCTGCTTGCAGCTCTGGCAAACGTGCAGTAAAGCTCTTCCATACAATCCAAACAACTCCGATCATTTGTAATACATGACTAGCTAGGTCAGCCTTTATCAGATAAACACATGTAGCTCGGAACATTAAATCCAGAAATTGGAACACTGTTTTCCAGAAAGTTTTCAAAGCCTTGAGGTATCAGGTGAATGACTTTTCTTTTTTAAAGTGAGTCGCAATAGACAGTCTCTCCAAACCAGTCAGCCAAGATTTAAAAGCACCGAGAAACTTTCTAATTTAGAAAGATAAAGGTGAAAACCACATGAAAGTTATAATGCCACCCACACTGTTTCCCAACAGTCTGTTAGTTCTGTGTATTGAGGAAGGATTTGCCTGTGCACGGCAGAAGCCTATTGTTAGAGTGAGAAATGCAAGATTCACAGAATCGTGAAAAAACACCTAAGAGTAACAGGCTTCCCTCTTGGCAGGATGCACTCTGGTTTCTGTCACAGCCTAGCAATTCTTTAAAACAATCTGTGCAAGAGTTGACCATCTTCCCCTAAACTATCCCCAAGTTGAGTTCCCAAACTAAAAGCAATGGTTTGCTAGAAGAGTAGCAGAGCCCACTTTTTTGCCCACTCTGCTCAATCTTGCTATCCAGTACAAGTAAAAAAATAGTTTGTTCCCATGAGATCGTCAGGCATCAGAAAGCAACGCGTATCTAGCTCAATCTGTGTATCAGCACAGTCTTTCTGTTCCAGAAAGGAAAAAATACTGAACTGGAGACAAAAACTGCTCTCTCTGAGAGCAAGTGCAATTGTTTGGGTCTGACAGCAGCTGGTACACGCGCTACACTCAGTGAGCTTTCCAGCTATGGATTACTTTCACCAGGCCAACCSGCCAGCTGTCCTGCCCCTTACTCCCTGACCACAGCTTGCCTAGTAGTCATCAGTGAGGAGGTACAACCAAACAGAAAGGAGAACAACTGGTCACTGGGACAGCCCAGCAGTTCATCTCCTCATCTTAGAAGAGTACTTCTTAATTGCCTTACAGAGGATAGGGCAGAGAAGACAGGAAAAATATTAAAAAAAAAAAAAAAAAATCACATACAAGCAACGCCTCTATTGTTACAAAACTCCAATTTCTTACCTTACAGGAGGTTCCTAACCCAGGGGCCACGGGGACCTTCTTACTGGCCTTTTATTCAAGGAGCAAGGGTGCTCCACAGACTGCCACATCATCCACAACTTCAGCTCTACCAACCAGAAGCAACTGATTTAACACAGGTGTTGAGGAGYAAACCTAACTACCTTCAGGCCAACCCACTTTCTACCCTGCATCAGCAGGTGCTCCAGACCTTGTAATTTGTGAAAAACAATAACCTGTGCAGTAAGACACATGACCAATTGGGCAATATTGTGACCAGCTGGAAGAAACTCCTTCCTGACCTCTGCTTTTACCTTGAGGCACAAGCATTACCTCTTCACCCCTTAGTAAGCATATTGCTCATAATGATATTCAGTCTCTGCAGTCAATCTGACCCTAGAATTATGTCCTCCCTCACAGAGCCCATCTCTGTTCACATTGAGAACAGATTTAACTCAATTCAAATGCTTCTCTGGCTAATTTATACAGTACCACATTGACCTTTTAGCATATGCCCCATGGGACTGTGTGTGACTGGAATTTATGGCCAGGCATGGGAAATGTGCAGCTCACTGAAATATGGGTGTTTTTTTCATGCCATGATTTGAAGTTGATAACAGAAACCTAGTAGCAGTTCAATGCTTGTTCACCATTTGAGGGACTAAAAGCTGCCAGGGGTCTCCGCTGGGCTGTATTTCAATACGTCTACCAGATACACAGATTGGCCATTGGAAGCACAGCATCTGTAGGTTTTTCCCCAAAGTGTTTCCACCTAAGGGAGAGAAGATGATTTTTTTTTCCCCTTCTGTTAAGGCAAGAATTTGGGCAACCTATCACTCCTACAGAAGCTTGTATCTCCACTGCAATGAGGCTGGGGCACTGGGGTGTTCCAAGCAGCTGGCTATAAATTTCCAAAGCAATATAAGAAATACATTCGACTAAACCTTTTTTAGTTTCATTCATAATTTTCAATGCCTTATAAAAAAATACAAGTAGTACCACGCTCCTATGAGAAGACACTTTTGAGGCACTTGACAAACCAATCACAAATGAAAATAATTATGACTAAGGTATGTGCTGGTTTAGATTTTCAAGATGTTTAATTCATTAGCGTTTCAGAAAAGGCTCTGATATTCTGGAAGACTGGAGTGTAGCTGGTGCTAAGCACTACTGATGTTCTAGCCCAAGTCCATACCAACCAAGAAGACATTGCTAACTTATGTTCCAGAAGATGCTGTTGTTAATCAGAATATTTCTTCTCTGGAAAGGATATGCAAAGGTTACAAGTCTCTTGGGACAAAGATGAGGCTGTTGTAATTCAAGAAAGAAAAAGTAACAGAACAAGTGCCAAAGAAACAGCAGAAAATTCTGCAGCACTATCCCCTAAGAAGAGGAGGGCTTAGAAGAAATGTCCAAATTTCAGAAGGAAGGTTATTTAAAAAAAATAATGCGGAAAGCTACAGATGAACGAAGAGCAGCCACTGCAGTACAAATCATCTCACTTCAGATGGCTGTTCTGCTAGCATCCTGCATAAGGCAAAGGGTGGGAGAGAAAGAGAGATTACCCTAACATTTATTTTCTCCCTTTGCAAAAAACACTGTGGTTGCCTATGCTTGAAGTCATTTTTAGCATCCTTGTTCAGTGTTTTCTATGCATTGTTTGCTGCCTTGAGTAATTGGGTTCAATATATATTAATATGCATTTTGCCAAACTCACAGAAGGCTGACTGTAGTGTCAAAGCTGTGCTGGCTGAGTCAGTTCCACCAAATGCTGGGATTCAAAGAGCAGTTGATACATCATGGAAAATACTGGCCTTGTTCTGCAGGCAGCCATGTGTCTATCTCACAAATTTCATGTTCCATCCGACCAGCTTCCACCTTTATGGCAGTAGACTGGATACTCAAACAGGAACATAGCCTTGCAGGAATTTATCTGTTCTTTTTGCAATGGGCTGCCACATTGTTGTGACTGGAATATCAGAAAGAAAAGAGAGAAGAGATGTTTGAAATTGCAAGACAATCTTGAGGAATTTAGAGCACACACCATCAGTGTTGCATATCTAGAGATCATTGCTTTGGCTTCAGATGCTCGATAAACTGCCTATTCAAGTGGAAAAAAAAAATCATATTCTCAATTCTGTAATTATTTAGCACTGTAGAATACACGACAATTTTATTCAGCCTTTCTTCACTACTGCATTAAAATAGGATCATGGTTTTCACAACAGCGGACTCTTCCTGTCACCAAAAMCAAAGTGTTTGGTACAAAGCAAGGGAGGAACCAGCACCTCCGCCTGGCACCTCAGCAAATTAGGAGCAAATCTTCAATTCAAGGGAATACACAGATACAAAACTCACTATTGCAGACACAAGAATAAAGCAAAAAATGTTTTTCTCCACAGTTTGTTATAATCATAATCTCATTCAATTTCTATACACACTAAAATCTGTTCACTTTTAACTATAATCACAAATAAGGAGTAGAGATAGAGAAGAGATAAAAGGAAAAAGCAGAACAGGTTCTGTAAATGGAATATTTTAAGGAAACATAATGCTAGTGGACTCTTTCTGCATAAGATTGCAATTTGGACCACGTTAAGTACCTAGGTAGCTAGAAAAACAATCTATCTGAGACAACATCCTCTGTTCACATTCAGTGGAAATGCAGTCCCAACAGGGGGGCCACCTGAGGAGCGGAGGCTTTCTTCAGTTCTTGGTTTCACTCCTGAGACTTTCATCAATAGTAGCAACACTTCTTTCTTCTTGTATGACACTTGCAGTGTAGAAATGCCATTATAAAAGCCTATCGGTCCTTTTCACAGAAACTACTCAGCATCCAGACAAATATGGGGAACAGGATTGCTCTGTATTTGGCATACAAATGTGACCTAAGGGATCAGCAGCACTGGCTATACTGTGTGCATGTGTGCTGGAGGAGGTATAGCACGCAATGACACTAGAAGAACAACAGATGCGCTTGCTGTTGTGAACTGTTTCCAACCAGCACGATGCCAGGTTAGCACTCCAGCTGAATTGCTACAGGCAGTTCTTCTGGCTGCTTGAAAGATCATTACCAATCAAAGCAGGTCATTCTACCTCCCTATTTCAACATTATTACATGAGAGCTTCCTTTAAAGAGTGCATTTTCCTTTGAGGCGGACTCACTCCAATAAGGTGTTGATCTAATTTGATCCCTGTTTCACTAGGAGATATGTCATCTCCAGCTTTGAAAAAGTTATTCAAGACAAGAGAGCTTGAGCCTCTCATAATTAACATGCAACACTGGTTGCCATGCAGGGAGCAGGCACAGTTATAATAACTTGAAGTCAATAATTCATAAACTATAATGCATTATTAATCAATTATCGAGGCCTGAATTACATTTAATGAGATTAAGCTGATCGGAGCACTAAGCTGTTTGAATCATATTGATTTAATCAATGTGCTTAATTAAACTGTGTATTTCCCAGTATCCTGCATAAGTGGCCTCTGAATTCACATCCTCTGCTCTTCTTTGCTCAGGAGTTGCTCTTTGCTGCAAATTATATTTAAAGGTAAAGGACTTATTTCTTTCTGAGAAAAGATCAAAGTTRCAAACCAGCCATCTAAACAGCTTATACAATCAAATTGAGAAATGTTAAAATATTTCTCCCAGCAACTATGTCTTTTTGATTCTGTAGGCTTAAGATGAGACCAAGTAAACACACCTCATTAGTCTCATTTTATCCCTCATACTAGTTCTAGGAGCATCTGCAGATTCAAAGAGCACAGGAATCCTGCCATACCTATCCCAAAAATGTTACTCTTCCCGTCTTTAGAAACATGCTTAGACTCAGGCAGAAAATGTGTTTCAACTCCCCAAAAGACTACATTTAAGATAAGCAGGTATCATTATCTCTTTATGATAATATTAATAATRGTTTCCCCAGCCTTACATAAAGAGGACATGTGATGACAGAAGAGCAACTCAAAGTGACAGCTATTACAGATGTAAATGCATTTGCTAGTATCATATTTTGTTTGATTTCCCTCACCACTGCTGCTAATTAGCTGGAACATTTAGGTTTAACTTTAAACCCCACAATTCAGCTCTATAATGCTACACACTGCTAAAACGACACTCATCAGGTGTGTTGACTGGGGGAAATACTCATAACACACTGCATAATCAGTATTATTAAAGGGAATCACAACAGTACAACCAGCCATGAAGAGACCTTTGCAATTACTTTCTTTGTGATACCATAAACGACGACTGTCCCACCCCACTCTGCACAGTGACACTGTTCTCAGTGGATGCAGGATTAACCCCCATGGCAACGTACAATGCACATGTCAGCTGAGAACRCAGCAATGCTGGCAGTTGTCAGCTGAAGCGGTGCACTGCTGTACCACTCTAGACCCATTGAAATCTTCACTCCTGTAAGGAATTCCTTTGGGACTGTTTCAGTTATTCCTCTGTATTAGCACTCACCAGAATGGCACCTACTCTACATCACTTCAGAGATGTCCTCCCCTTTCCCTTCTCTAACTAAAGGCGAGAGCTAACCCACCCCAGCTCAGTGCACAGCCAGGAAACACCTCCTGAGGAATGCTCATGTCAAGCTCAAAACAGCACAGTGTAAACTGTCCTTCTCTGATCAGTCATTTTGCATTTGGTGGTTTTAATTCCATCACCCTGTTAACATTAGCAACATATGGGTGTCCTCTACTTTCTTAAGTAGAAGACAATTTTATCATCGCCTGTGTATGAGTGTTTAGACCTTTTACTTACACTTTCTTCTCTATCAGAAATAGTGTGGCCAGCAGGAATAGGGAGGTGATCGCGCCCCTGTACTCAGCGCTGGTGAGGCCGCACCTCGAATACTGTGTTCAGTTTTGGGCCCCTCACTACAAGAAGGACATTGAGGTGCTGGAGCGTGTCCAGAGGAGGGCAACGAAGCCGGTGAAGGGTCTGGAGAGCAAGTCTTATGAGGAGCGGCTGAGGGAACTGGGACTGTTTAGTCTGGAGAAGAGGAGGCTCAGGGGAGACCTTATTGCGCTCTACAACTGCCTGAAAGGAGGTTGCAGCGAGGTGGGTGTTGGTCTCTTCTGCCAAGTAACAAGCGATAGGACGAGAGGAGATGGCCTCAAGTTGCACCAAGGGAGGTTTAGATTGGACCTTAGGAAAAATTTCTTTACTGAAAGAGTGGTTAAACATTGGAACAGGCTGCCCAGGGAAGTGGTGGAGTCACCATCCCTGGAGGTATTTAAAAGACGTGTAGATGAGGCGCTTAGGGACATGGTTTAGTGGGCATGGTGGTGTTGCGTTGACAGTTGGACTCAATGATCTTAGAGGTCTTTTCCAACCTTAATGATTCTATGATTCTTTGAAGAGTTAATGGGTCCGTTTGCTCTGCCACTTACAACAGTATCCTACAGCTTGCAGGGTCTAGTCAGCTGTGTGCCAGGGAGTTTAGTAGAACACAGTTACATACTGCACATTTGCATGCATAACACTGTGAATTAAGGGTTTGCAAACTATTACTGAGTACACGTGCATGCTGTTATCACTGCCTTCACTGGACTGTGTGTGGCAAACCCAAGAAAATCAGAGCTCTGCGAACACCTATTAACTTCATCAAGCAGGGAGTCAGCACCAAGATCGGAAGACGTATTATTCTCACAGTTTCTGCATTCATTTGAGAATGCTCTGAAAGATGTTGGGAATTGCTCTCCCTTTGAAAGTCCCTTTAACTCTCATCAGGCAATGTCTAAGGCTAGTCCTAACATAGCCAGGAACAAGGTCACCAAAGAGTAAATGCCTGCCCAACCATTCTTTCCTCTCCACTCCCCAACTACTTTCCTTTTCCAAGGCTCACATGTAATTATTCAATATCCAAGGCAGGTGGAGCGTGCAGGCTCACCACACATGCAAGCATACACAAAATTGTCTTTTTTTTTTTTTTTTTTTTTTTTTTTTTTTNTTTTTTTTTTTTTGGTGGGAGGTGGGATGGGTTTTTTTTATATAATTCTGAGAAGAGCTACAGTCTTCTGAGGAAAAGCTCTGTGTGTAATATGGAAGGTCAAATCTGCAGAGTCTAATTCTTTGTAAGAAGGAATAAGGAGGAGGGAAAGAGGAACATGGTAAAGAGATAATGGAGGAGACAAAAAMCAGTCCCTTTGTCTCACCATTGGTGCTTCCCACACACAGGGGAAACTAATGGCTTCATCTTTATCACAAGACTATGGGGGATATTGCAGTTAGAATGAGTAGCAAAGACATCCCTCCTTACTGGATGCTCAGTCTTCCTATGATGGCAGGAAGGGCAAGTTTAAAATAAAAACAACAAAAAAAATTCAAGGGAGACCCTCCCAGTTTCTRTTTGTAGAAGTCTATGGAGCTGCAAAGCCCGTCAGGGACCACTGACCAGCCTCGGACTTTCTGTTGCAGTCTTCAGGCACCCACAGACATTGATCAAGTGTCAATGGAAGTTGTGCTGTTTGTAACTGTGCTGTTGCATGACCGAGATGCAAAGCACAGGGAGCCAAAGAGTTCCAGGCTCACTTCTTTCTTTCTTCATATCAGTTTCAGAACTGAGCATTTAATAAAAATTATTCAGTACACCACCATCACATAAAGGGGAGATAGAAAGAGAGGAAGGAGAAAGGAGCCTAAAGTGAATATCAAAGCCTCACATAAACAAGGCAAAATGAAGGAAAACAGCAGCCCATTTTTCTTCCCTTCAGTATGTGGTGAATGTGCAGTTCCTGTGAGCGTGCATGGCTTGTGCTTCCCATTAACAAGGCGCACGTTAATAAATTTAACTCAGACAAATTTAACCATCCTAGGGCCACATTAATCAAAAGCCTGACAAGACCAATCTGAAAGAGTTGAGCAAGGAAAATAAAGCACAGCTGACACAGAGGATGCCATGCCCTCGCTATCCCTGGGCTGCTCCCACTCTATCAGCACCTCCAGTACTGCAATAACTCCTTCCCACTGCACTGCTACCGGGCTGATCACGCTGTCCTCCCAACACTCCTCATCCACCCAATGCCTCTTCATCAGTGATGTTTCCGACTCCCCATGTGTCTATACTAGAGTAGGATTTAGAGTATTTAAGTACGATTATGTGCAACAGCTACAAAGTCCTGGCGAGCTTTGTGTTTTACCTGTGGCCCTGGCGTTATTGAAAAGAATTTCTCAAGGTACAGATTAACAAATGAACAAAGCAGAAATAACAAATTTGATAGGAAAGCAAAATTACTATARCTCACGAAAACTATGAATTGGCCAGAACCAGAAAGAATGAACAAGAGCTATCCATTTTTATTCATTACCCATGTGCCAAGTTCCCCAGTGCTGGAGCTCCACATCACTTCTCAAGCTGAAATACATATGCATGGAGACTGTACAAACCAATGGGAGTTATTACTGGGAAAACCTTCACCCTTTGGTCCCTTCATATTTAACTCTAAGTTGTTGCTTTTGAGTTATGTTTTTAGCATGGAAAATATTGACAAACAGGTCTTTCCATCAGCCAAACCACTTCACAGAGAGAAGGGCATGCCATACAAGATGAGGAAACTGAGAAGTAACTGCTGATCAAAGCCACACAAAGCAGCACAAATGAGGCTAAGTGTGTCCCCAAAAGCCATAATTAACCAAGCTGCTTAAACAAAATAAGCACATAACGTGATTATTTATATTTGCCTAGAGGCATCCCCACAGCGTAAAACATGGTGTGCTGCCTTGCTATTCTTCCACTTGATAAAACAACAAATATTTTCATCACCTAAGAGTATGGGTGTTTACTTTTATAGTCTTGGAAACTTGAGAGAAACTGTGTTGCCTTGCCTTGACACTCTTTCCCCCAAACAATTTCTATTTCAGTTCAGACAACTGGGTTTTCTACATGTTCTGTTTTGATTGAGTCCAGTTGGTTCATGGATAGGTCTAGGAAGTCCTCAATCTTATTGCATTGCAAAGCTTCAGAGGAAGAGTTGTTTCGTGGCACATGATTTCATGGCATTTCGGTCAGAACTACAAGCTCCCACTGAATTCACATAAGATCACAAACCAGGGGATATTTCTTTCTCTCGAAAATAGAGGACTTCAGCCACATAATTGGGATTTGAAACCAGATGCTGAATATTACAACAGCCTGAAGCATTCAAAATAAGTATCTGTCCAAACTGTTCATAGATCCTTTATGACTCTTTCAGCAAATCTGTGCTGAATAAGTAAGCAAACCTTGCCTTCACAGACAGGCTAATGACCTTTGGAAACCTACCRAACACTTTTAACACTGCAAAATGCATTCTGATACACTATGAGAATACAGTGCTCCAGAAAATGGCAATGCCTCCTAATATTGTCACATTTATATCATGAAACTCTCTAAAAACAGTCTGCCTCTTGGGGTATTATTGTGCTGCTCAGTAGTGTGTTGTCGTTTCCTCATGATCCTCATTTCAGCATCTGTGCCTCTCAATTGTCTTGAATATAGGCTGTAAGTCCTGCATACACAGAGGCCATCCATTCTCCCGTGCTGTACCACACCTGGCACAATAAGGTTTCAGTCCAGGGCTAGCTCCAAGGACTGTAGATGGTATACAGTCTAGCATATTATTAGTATATGCGATTATGTTTCCCTCTTGTGTCTGGGGCCAAAGGTAAAAGCATCCTTACCTATTCCTGCCTTAGTTCCATCGGTACAGGCCTGTGATTTTCTTCCAGAGTTTTTAATCCTGATCACTGTATCTGCATGACTGCAGACCTGGGCAATGTTGTGGGGTTGGTCAGAAAGCAAGAATGCTGTTTCACAAAAATGCTGGAGAGTTTGAAATTGGTTTTTTGCTTTCCTGTGACAAAACACACCTTTCAGAAAGTCCTTTCAAAGCCAAAGMTGCTTAAATTCAGTGTTTAGCACATTCACTCATCATGTGACTGACCCACTCCAAGTCCTTGCTTTGATAAATCCAAACATTAGCTTAGCTTTTGCTTTGTACATTCATCGGAAAGGCATGCTCACTTGGGCAGAAAAACTTGTTCACTGCATGTCTCTTCTGGATGGCTCCAATCGTCAAATAAAATATTCCAACTTACCTTCTTTCAGTTGCCCTATTAAGACCTTCTGCCATGAGGTTTTAAAATTGCTGTCAACAGCTAACATCTAACCAGGTGATCATCTGCAGTGTGCCAAAGGCTTCTTTTTATAACCAACCTCCCCCACCACAACTCCCACCCACTGGTTTTCTGTTCTGTATCATCATTATCATGGAAAAAAAGTGCTTAAGGGCAGGAATTATCTCTTCATGTCACCACAGCCAAACCCCCTAATCATGTGTTGCATGTGCTACTGTAGTGTAAATAATACTAATAATAGCAACACCAACAATCCAATTTTCTCTCTGACACTACCTCCAGTTTCCGCATTAAAGCTGTGTACATGCATGTACTTTATGAATTCCCATGTAGCCTGTACTTGGAAATTTTGCTTTAAAATTTCAACGTAGAAAAGCATGTTCATGTTCAGAAATTTGTTAATTCAGGGTAAAAGCTCAATTTATAATAAAATTATTACAATAAAAAGGTATGAGCGCGGGCTGATTACACTGTAGCGTCAGCATAACTACAGTCACTGTGCTCTAAACCTGAACCAGGAAAGATAGCAATAACTTTCACCAACTCTGATATTTAAGGTTCCTTTTAGTTTATGCATGTAGCATGGACATTATGAGGAGTCCTATCACATATCATCACATACCGCTGAAAGGAGAATTCTGCAATGAGAGATGTGGTTCATATCACAGAATCCCTTTGGATACTTCTAGCCTAATATCTCAGTGAGATAATGATATATATTTGCTTAACATCCAAAAAGATCTTAAGACAATTTAAATTTCCACACTCCCTTGAAGTTCTCAACCTGTGTAATAGATGTGTGAAGAGCAGAGATAAAAAAACAGTTTATGCCTTGTTACTGACTCAAGAAAAAAAGTCAACCTACGTATAAGTAGTTAGTCCTTTAGGCTCTCAAATCAAAGCTAACCCAACGTGATGCTAACCAGAATCTTCTTATCGCTTGCTGTTGATTACAGAAACTTGCATATCTTAATCTTGTTAATCAAGGCCACTGAAGGTCTAAATCTTTGACTTTCACAATGAAAAATAACCACCTCTAGATATAACATGGCAGTTATAACATTTACCATTAGATTGTACACCATCAGTTAGGACTCTGACAGAATTCAAGGAGCTATATTGTGTCCAGATGGATCTACCGGGCACGTTGGAGGAGCTGGAATTTGACCAGAACACTTCAATTGCTGTCCACAGCCGGGAAAGAGTGATCTTGTACTTTTTTTTTTTTTTTTTTTTTTTTAAGTTTGAGACCTCAAAATAAATAAATACTTTCAATTTGGAACATCAGCAAAAAAATTCAAATTTCTCTTTAAACTGGTTATTTGAACACAGTTTCTTGCTGTTAGAGTTATTTGATATTGAACTTTGTAATTGCTTCAGATTATTAAAGAAACATTTGAAGTAAAAAATGGTGTCAGCTCTCCTCCCTCCTCCGTGTAAATCTGTAATTTTAAAAAGTGTTGTAATTGGCTATTCCCCATATTTAGATTTCTTTTTCCAAAGTGAGAAAGGCAAGAAAATCAACATATTCACAAAACAGGTTGTCATTGCCACTGCTGACATGAGCACAAGTCTCCAGCATCTTTTTTAATGCTTCATTTGGCTACTTACAGAATTGCTCCAAGTCGTCTCTTTTTTTAGAGTCTGGCATGGCAGTGATTGTGAGCAATGGGCATGGATTTCCTCCTAGCGTCTGGCAGAGCGTCTGCTGCCTCCAGTAAACCTTCTTGGGGTTCCTATTTTGTTCCAGGATATCAAGATGGGACTGAGAAAGAAGCAAGGAAGCAGATTTATAAATGAGTTCAGGGTCTATAAAATGTGATTTTATTCCACTAGCTGTGTGTTATTATTGGTATTAATTTCATCTCTTGCTAACTTCTTAGCTTCTCTCTTCTGCCAGTTAATATCATCACCTTTTACATCCCACAAATATGCACAAGCTGTTCAGAATACATCCCAGTTCACTGAAGCTGCAGAAGACTATTACTCTTATATCATTTTACCTGAACAGTTCCTAGGTGCTTTTCTTATTAGTGTAAAGGAATTTCTATGCATAGATGAAGTCCAAAAGAGAACTGCCTACTCCTTATATTTTAATAGGGACTGTGTAGAAACCTGACAAAACTCACTGGTTTTAACGTTTATAGAACTGTCAGGCACATGCCAGTGAAACTCAGGAACAGCTCCACACCAGAGGCAGCCAAAAAGTTTACACAGAAACAACAACATTTTGTACAATCAGTACTAGGAAATTTGAAGACTGTCTTTCCAAGAAGTTATTTAAAAAGGAGATTTTCTCTCCCCGCCCCCCCCCTAAGTTTATGGCAGTTTTAAACAATTCTTAAGTCCAACAGCTTCCTGAGAAATTTGAGAAAAATAATTGGCAGCTTAAAAAAAAAAAGACTTTCTGGAACAAATTCTAATCGCCTCATTAGACATATAGCCACTTGCCACCCRCACACCAGATGACGTGTAGTTCTTTCTGTTTACATTGTAATTGCAAGTGGCAAGATTAGTGTAAGTAATCCYATCGCAGGGTGTTGCTAGGTGTTGTGGAACACCAGTTGTCTCTCGATTGGTAGACATAGGTATATTACAGTATGCACACTTGTCCTAACAGTACTTTAACTAAAACACACCAATTCACTGAACAATGAACAAAGTTACCTTACATGGTAACTTTTTGTCTCTACAAGTCAGGGCTAAATTTTAACCAATGTTTACAGCACAAGACATTCCTGTTCCTCAAACCTTGGAGCTCACCATCTTTCAGATGGCTTCCCCAGTATCAATTTGAATGCAAACACAGAACTGAAATTTAGTCATCTACGTCATAAAACAATTAACATACTGCTCTATAAATTCAATTATTAGGTGCATCTAACAATCTCGCATAGATACAGAGAACTCAATATCATCATTTACTTATGTTGCTGGTACCCAGTGAAACTTAATTGGGTATAGCTGCCACAGAGATTTCAGCTAGATATCCAAACAATTAACACTGTGATGTAAAAATAGATAAATTACTGTTCATAAAATAAATGTAATTACTAATGGACAAAAAGTAATGAACTGCAGAGTGCATCCAGTTCAAACGGATTCTGCAATGTATATTCCTGTAAATATGCCTGTAACTATTAAATATATATGATATTTAAAAACATTTTCAAATTACTAACTCCACATACAAGTTTATCTTCTTCCCCAAAGCACTATGTATTTAATTGAGCCCTTGGGTTCGTAATCACTTTTAATTTATTACTGATATGTAAAACCAACATACTTCACCAGTGGACGAATGCTTTAAAATGAAATCTACTGGTGCACAGACTTGACTTAGTTTATTTACTGTGGACATTAAGTAACATGGAAATGTGTAAATTGCATTACTCGACATTTTAAATTAGTCCAAGCAAAGAAGCCTTTTAGAATTATTAGAGGCAACAGTTTTGCTTTGGCTAAAGAGCTAGACATGACAATCTATCAATCTTTTCCATCCATAATTCCCATTTACCAAACTTTATGGTCCTTACTGAGTCTAAGTTCATTTAAACTTTTCCTGGGGCAAAATTCCCTTTAACTTCAATGAGCATTTTATTTGAAGAGGCAGTGAAATACTTCAAGACTTGGCCCTGCAAGTCTAGGAATAACATCTTTTTCATCTCTATTCTATCCATTCAGGAGCAGGTGAGATATTCAGGGATTCCCAGAGCATAAAAACTCTCCAAGTCCTCTTGCTTTTGTGCCAGCAGAAGATAGAAATCAATAACAGTAAAATAATGATGAGGCACTGTATTTCAGTAATAAAGTGTGGTGGTGAGTAAGTCCACCCAATTCCTCAGTATTGCATTTGTCTTTTCCCTTGCAGCCCTTCAAGGCTATAGGTCAAACCCCACTACTGGAGCATACTCTCTTCCTCATTGATTTTGAGGAGTAACTGGTACCCATAAGCCTAATGAGAAGTGAGCTGGCAGGCATATTTTGGACTGTGAAGGCTTGACTGGCCCTCTCCCAGATATTGGAAGCAGTTTCTTTGAACATCTATAATGGAATGCAAAGCAGTTGACAAGAGACTGTTGTTTGAGTGGGAATTAATCTAAGCCTAACTATGCTGGCATGCCGAGCAGCATGGCTAGTACGTGGGAGAGGACGTTGTCTCCCTTGAAAGCATAGTCTTTCATATCTGGTAGTAGCAAACTGATACCATTGTAAAAAATACAGTGAGCCCAAACTTCATCAACCCACACCAGCATTTATTACCCAGAAAAAGTGCTGACAATGGAAACTGGGGGGGAGAAGGAAGGGAAACTGATCTACTGGAACTGTGTATCTTCTTTTTCAGTAACACCTTTCTCATCTTTAACAACAAAGCAAAGCTACTCCCAGAACCATTCATTYCCTTTTTTTTATCCTACCTTCCTTTCAGACCTTGGGCTCTCCTACATCAATCATAAAGAAAGCACAATGGATGCATTTCCCAGAAAATTCCCTTACCATCCACCCCTGGCCAGAAAAGGCTGTAGAAAATAAATCCTTCCCCAGGAAGCAAAGTTGGTACAACTCAATAATACAATTTATGCCTTAGACTTGTATTCTTTTAGTTTCTGTATTGACAGCTGGTGGGGGTGTCACAAATGCCTACTAACACTCCAGCTGGCACAGAGGAAACAGCTAACAAAGCATTCACATGAGGTCCAGCACTATGGTATTGCTGGGTACAGTTCTGAAAGCTGAGCTGCTACCGTCTGTCAGGAGAAGGAGCAGGCAGCTTTCACTTCTGACTTGTCATTATCTTTAGCCCCCTGCTTCTCACCCCAAGCAAATGGAGACATCTTTGGTTTGCGTTATCTTCTGACTGGTATAAGCACTAATGGTTTGTACCTCAGCTTATCCCATACAGCAATTTCTCTACGCTATCTCAAAATCTCATACCCAAGGCAGCTCCAAACTGTCAGGCCCATTAGCTTATCTCGGTTATAGTATCAATATCAGTATTACCATCATTGTGGAGTAAGTGTAGGGGTAATGGTAGGCCAGATAGCAGACATCATCTTTGTGAGGGAACTTGATGCTGAAGGTGAGCGTGTAGTAGCATTTTCCTCTCATGCCTCCTCCTGCAGCTGCACTGCAACGGTAGTGGTTTCTGGAGAAAGAAAAAGAGGGGAGTAGATGGTTATCACTTCCAGATGCACATTTGGAGCAGCCATGAAAGAACTAAGCATTCAGAGAAGTGTCTACTCTGAATGAGTTTTCATCTCATGCTGTAGATGGGCTCCAAACTCAACCAGTCATTGTACCAAGACTAGGAAAGCCCCATACAAGTACAATCAATCCAATCCCAGCAATGAACAGGTACAAAAATATAACACAGTACTAAACAACATCCAGTAACACAGCAACGCACCTACAGGCTATATGAAAGAAAGAAGGTTAGAGATACCCCACTAGACAGAGATGCAAACAGGATCACGATGGTAAGTACCACTGACCAAGGTCGTACACCAGAGTCAAGGGTGTCTTGGGATTCATGCAGTACACAAAGACCAACAGGGACTTAAGAGGCAGAACTGTGTGTGGCAGTACTGGGCACAGCCAGTCGCAGCTAGTCACGTGCTGCTGATGGATGGGAGCACTCTCATAGGAAAATAACAGTTTGTTTCATTTTGTGAAGGTGCAAATAAGAAGCCAGCTAATACTAGTTCATATAGCACAGTCCAGATGTATTTAAACTAATGCATTCAGCTAACACTGCTGTATTGCTTCCGACATCCAAATTATCTTGCTCAGAGATGCAGGTACCTATTCACAGCCCTGAACAATGCCATGTGAAAATATTCTGTGAAAGCCTGGAGAGTTAGAAAATACGAATACCCTAACAAACCAACCATTCAGTTCCACCACAGGAAGAAAAGGGATATTCCAGGAATAAAAAAAATAAATAGGACATACATAAAAATATTTCAAATAACATCAAAGGCTCTTTCCTGAGCAGGAAGAGGAGGAGAGTGAGTTTGGGTAGAGACTGCACACAGAGGAGAAGCGACGTCATACAGATTTGCAGGTTGTGAGCTACCCAAAAAATCCTCTCTTTTGRATCCCACCTTTTCGAAGACTTGAGCCTCTCCCTGTCAGGGAGCAGTGAGGCCCAGTTGCTCCCTAAAAGATGGGGAGCTGAGCTTGATATGGAAGCCAGCAGAGCAGGGGCCTCACCAGCCAGGGTCCCCTCCCACAGTACCTGAGCAGATCATGCCTAGGCTAGAGGAGGCAGACAGGTTCAACCACGCATCCAGATCATCAGACAAGTTTGTGGTGATGAGGCAGGTCTGGGTCAAGCCAGGACGTCTGTCCATGGGTCAGGATCCAGATCACCAGAGTTCATAGCAAAGCACAGACACAGCAGTAACTGATCTGGAGCCTCACTACAGCAGAGCACAGACAGGGACTGAGTGGCCAGGACAGAGCTTAAATAGTGGCCAGCCCACCCTGGGCCCATGGGAAGAGGGTGTGGGCCCTGGGTGAAGCTGGTTAGGGTCACTGAGGTCTATTAGTGCACTCAGGCCCTTGACAGTCCCTTCATTAAAACTACTAAATCTTGAAGTGAGCTTCTCAATCTAGTCCCAGGACCAGATCTCTTGCGGGAGACTTTCTCTGATAAAGAAATGACTTTAGGCTGAGTAAGAAAGTTTTCTTTCAGCAGAGGTGAAGAGACAATTCATGGACTTYAGGGAGAAGCCTCACAGCAAATCGCATCCATAAATACATTTCAAACAATATTTTTCCCACATTGCACCAATTATGCTGTTGCTGAACCTTCTGATTCCGAAGGACTGTGAAGTTTCTTTGACAAATGTTATCATCAATGTTGCATTAAAATGCAAAATAGAAGAGGCAACCAAAAGATGCAATTTCAGCTCCTGAAATTTACAATACCAGTTTATTTTGTTGCTGTTCATTTTTATTCAAAGGGGTGGAAAGAAAAAATAATTATTCTTGTCAAATTCTCCAAAATAATCAGCTCTTTTTCATAAAGAAGACACAATACAATGCTGCTGGGTTTTCATCTGAATTTAATAGTTAGGAGCATGTCAGGTGAGTGATACTGACTGGATCAATAGATAGTACAGGAACACTGAGTCACAGTGGCAAACTGAAAATCCTATGATTTTATTCTCAGCTGAACGCTTCACCCCAACATTTCTTTTGCAAATAAACCACCTTAATATTGGACAAAGAGACTCAGAGGAAAAAAAAAAATGCAATGAACCCACAAATATAGAAACATCTACTTAGCTATTACATATGTATTTCAGTGGATCTAGGATTTAAGTTGGTGGGTTTTTTTGTTTGGTTTGGTGTTTGGGTTTATTTTTTTGTTTGTTTGTTTGTTTTTTGTTGTTTTTTTTTTTTTTTAAAGTCAGGACAATGACATTTAATCTAGTTCCTGTTAATTTTGACAGTGAAGGATAATTAAGAACCATTTCTTGTATAGTGCATAAGGAAAGTACTTATCTCCATAGCCTCTATTATATTCAGTGTCACTTGGATGGTTAGATGACCTTATTCATAAAGAACTGTCACAAAGTGCTGAGATCTTTGAGTCCTCCCCTCCAAATTCACATTTGTAGTCAGAGGTGTGGGAGGAAGTAGATCTTTGTGGGCAGATACTGCCTAAATATCTTACATACACGTTGGGGAAAGTATTCCCACCTGTCCCTAATGCTCCAGTAAAGGCTCCTCCGTCTGTAATTGTGCAGCCAAAAATATCTCTCCTGTCTAAAATGCTACTTAATCCAGAGGTTTTGCAGCACCAGCCACCTCTGACCTTGATGCTACGCTGGTAGTCAATGGTCCTTACTCCTCAAAGTGCTCAGATTGCATGATCCTGAGGGTACCGATGCACAGTGCTCTYATTAGCAGTACATTTCATTCTTGTTTTGAGCACCTCTGCAGTTCCAGCAAACTGTCTGCCCAGAACAGATATTTCCAGACTTTTGAATCACTTCTTGACACCTGCCTCAATCTGTAGCAAACTACGTAGTAGTAACAGGAAGTTCATAAATGGCTTTGTGAGGCTTCAATATTCTTCACTCATGCATTACAAAGAAAAACCACCTGTGTGTAAGCAGTGTAAATGATCATGTATTTCTACTGCATATAATCTGGTCTCCTCACAATCCATCATACAATGCAGTAGCTCTGAATCTTTTTAAAAGAAACCTGGGGAAAAAAAAAAGCAGCACTYTTCTTCCTTGCCCTCCTTTCCTCCTACTGCTGTCACCCCAAGATGGCCCTGTGGCCTCCTTGTTCCTCCACCAGGCTGATAGTTTTTCATCCTCACCCCTTTTTCATCGCGACACGCTACCATACCAGCATGAAGCCCAAATTAACAAGCAAGGAAGAGGGAAGGAAAAGAAGACCCTAGCAACACCTGGTCCTCACTACCTTATTTGTGTTCTCTTTCAAAAAATGTCCACAAAGTCTCACGTGCTCTCTAGAAACTAATACGCTGATTATTGGAAAGAAAATAAGAGACCAGAGTGTGGGGTTTTTAATCAGCATGCAAGCTGTATCTACCGTGCCTTTCAGTCGCTTTGTAATAGTTAAATCATTTTGCTTGCTGTTCTTCAGAAATAATGTACAGGTAGTATATTTCTAGCATAGCTGTGATGGAAAGTTAATTAGTAATAATTATAATACTACATATCACTTACACYGCACGATAATTTTTTGAGCTTAAAAAACCTTTGCAAACATTATCTAATTAAAACTTGCTTCCATTTATCTATTCCCATTCTTTGGGTGGCAGATAAGTGACTCTAACTTTCCATCCTTTATAGGTGGGGAAACTGAGACACAGACAGGTGAAGCCACTTGGCCAAAGATACAGGTAGGCTGGTAAAGGAGCTGGATTGTAACGCAGGAATTCAAAAGCACTAAGCGATAAAAGAACGTCATCTCATCTTTAGACTTCCTGTCTACATCATTTAGTATAGTACAAAGCACTGGTAGGTGATGGAATATGGCATTGTATCAGCCTAGATGAAAATGGCAGAAGAAAATATCAACATTCCAGACTTCTAGGCCATTTCAAAACAGAGTCCAAATGGAAAATAAACTGTTCATCACTTCTAATCTGCTGATGCACTCCCTTTGTCCAAAATCCTTCTACCACCTGGAGTCTGGTGTCTTCATTTTACATGCCCTGACCTTCTTACATCTCCAAGTGTGGCTACTAAGTGCAGTATGCTTTAGTAACACCTTGGTTCATACCATAAAAAAAGCAGTATTTAACAATTTACAGGGCATGGCTGTTATTTTGGAGTCTGCCACATTGGAAACTGGAAAATGCACAACACAACTTCCCTTTCAAGGGCCAAATCCATGTTAAGGCATCTTTATTGTCCAGATTGCAGGCAGAATCCCAGTCAAAGCAGAATATTCCCACAGCCATCTTGTTATTAACGCCTTCAGTCGTATTGTAAAGGTCAGGTGTTCTCAGACTGAGACTGGTGTCTCAGCCCTCTCTCGTAGATATCATTAGGACTGAGAGGTGGCCTGCTACTGCTATGATGATGATTTAATCTAATGTGATTATAAAGATGCTGAAAAGAGAAGACCTAGTTTTGACACTGCTGTGATCAGCAAACAGCCAAGTCTTTAGTGGTGATGTGAGAACAAAACACTCCATGTACCTCATCACTATCTGTGAACTGACTATTGTCTGTAAAAACTGGAGGTTAGATAATATGCTTCGAATGAGCCGTGAAACCAAAGGCACAAGCACATTGTCACCAATTCAGCATGCTGCCATTGTTCCTTAAATAATTTGCTGGAAAGAAGTATTATTCAGCACATAAAAGCTGCCAAGACAGCAAGTGAATTAGATGATCTTATAGTAACTGCAACTCTGTTTATCATGGGTGTATCCTGTCACTTCACAGAGAGGCAATAAAATAGAGCAGAAGTGTCACTCAGCTTCCTTTTGACAAGAGCACTGCTAATATTCTCCGTAACATAAAAACTCTCGTGAGACATATGGGAAAGGTATGCAATGACAGAGCTGTGCCACAACATTCATCTTTGTGAGTGAACTATCCCATCTTCAGTGAAGATGAATGTCAGCAAAGATCAGCCAACGTGCATCACCCAGACATCTTGTGAATGTGCCTTTCCTCCCGCTGTCCTTCAGCTCAGAGGTTGCTCTCAATAAAAGCCCTGCTGCAAAAGCAATTAAGGGCATCTTTGAGTTCCTCCTTATTTTTGTAAGTATATCACTCTTTTCGCATATTCATGAATAACTCCTGGCAAAAGTAATTAGATGAGGTTCCCTTCAAAATGCGCCAGTCCCACCCCAGGACACCTGTGACCAGAGCGAACAGAAATGAAGCAAGCTCTTTCCCCAAAACACAAGCAGCATGATATCACTATAGCTATCCCATCTCCTCCTATTCTGAGCCAAAGTCTGAGCAACCCCAGACATACTTTCTTCACATTCCCTCCCACATCGAACTTYTCATGACTGAGAATCTTTTCTATAATCACTGAAACAAAAAGATCAGAGTTTCAGTAGTGGTGAAAGTGCATATATATGTGTGTGTGTGTGTGTGCGCATTCTTGTATGTACAAAAACATGCATAAACCTGGAATAAACAGTAAATGAGACAGACAACAAGTAGCTATCCTAGATGAATATGTTGACATATAATTCAGTGTACAGTTAGAAAACACAGAATATTCCAAATCAATAAAACTCCATTCTCTCACATATTCTGAACAAGAATCTGATTACAAGCTTAATTGTACAATCATGGCTTAATCTCAGAAGTCAGCTGCTCTTTAATCACTGCACAATAACTGCCTTGTTAATGACATGAAAAGCCACTGCTATGGTAATCAGCACATAAAGTTTGCCCAACCAGAAACCTATACTCACAGAAGCCAGAGGTTACAGGCGTGCAAAAGGAAGCCACTGCACCACAGTATGTTAGCTCTTGAGGTAGAAAAGTTTAGGTGAATAAAGATTAGTGAAGAGTACTTGGAACAAAATAAAATAGCGGCTCAAATTGCTACAGACAGGATGCCAGGTTGAGAGAGGGTAATCTGAGCCTTCAGCACCGCATCACCCCCAAGAAGAGGAAAAAAAAAAAGGAAAAAAAAAAAAAAAGGAAAGAGTTTACAACAGATATTTAGGATGACTCGGAATTTTTTTGTATCAACACAAGTTTGAGGCTCTGCTACTTCTGGAAGGCAGCCCACTGTCATTGTTTGGGTTTGCTGTCTCATCAAATCCACTTGTGAACATAGCCACCTCTGAACCTAACAGCAAAATTGTGAACTACAACACAAATATGATTTCTTACAAAAAGAAGGCCCATTATTTCACATCAGTTTCTAAAATCAGCCTCAGCACATGAGTTCATGAAGAAAGGAGTACCATTGAGAACATCAGAAAAGTTCAGCTCTGTCCCGAGAGCACTACTTACCATGCCAGACAATTATCATTATTGTAATTGCGCTAACACCTTTTGTTTTCTTGTATTTCCCTGCCCATCTACAGTCATTGGGTAGCCCAAGCCCTGTGCTTCAACTGCGAGGTATTAGGGGCAAGGACCAGACTTTTGGTTTGTTTTTACAGTGCCTAATGCAGTACCCATAGAGTCCTGAGACACTGAGGCATTTTGGTGATGCAAATTGGTGAATAGGAATCATGATAGAAAAAATAATTAGAAGAACGGAGGAAAAAAAATAAAAAACAAGGGAAAATTTATCACTTAGGTATTCTCAGCTTTCAGGTCATGACAGGTAAGGCCGGGATAAAATGGTTAATAAATGGGATCAAATGCTGCAGCAGTTGATTACAAAGTATGTGAACTTCACCCATAATGCTCTACCAGTTCATCCTCAACATATGACCTCTTTTTTCCAGTGCAGGGCTCCTCTTCCTGCTTGCACCACCCCAGGCATCCCGCTCACAGGCACTCAACCAAATGCATTTATTCACACCTGTAATTTTCCTACTTGTTCTATTCTGTCCCCCAGCCTTCAACTCTGCACAGATYTTCTAATCCAAAACGTACCAATTATCCTAGTCCTGAAAACCCTTTCAATCATCATCTTTAAAATAATTAATATGTGTTGTGGATAACATTTTGGAAGCCTTGAGAAAGTAAAGCAGGGTTCACTCAACCTATCCAAACACCAAGCTCTGCACTTGTCTCCTTTGACTGTAATAACCAGAATGAATCAGGGATCAGTTTTCTGCATGAAGATGAGATACCTGGGTGAGAATGTTTCTCTCATGAGCCAAGCTCCAGCTCAGATATAAGTTAAAGATGAGACTGATCTAGTGTTTTTCTTCTGAGGCGCTGACACACTGCAGAAACAGCCTGAAACAGGAAACTTGCATAAATATCAGCCCTGAGCTTGCCAGAACTCCACTGTTACCTGGCCCCAGGAGAAAGATAAAAGTTCCTGTATGACAGTGAGGTAAGGATAATCCCTACTGTTTCTGCTATCAGGACAAGGTCTATAAACAGTGCCATGGTGCCAATAGGTGTGGTCCACAGAGCAGTTTGCCTTCTGGGATTTGAGTTCCAGCTTTGCAGAGAAGGGAAGCTGGTGAAGTAGAGATAGATTGACAAATAAATAAATAAATGTGTATTTGTATATATCTATTTCTACCTATATATATAGGTGTAGATTGTGTGTGTGTGTGTGTGTGTGTGTATACCTCTATGTATATGCTAACCCTTCTTTAGCTCCTCAGCTCCTACATCTCTTAGAAAAGTTGATGTATGCAAAAGAAAAACAATGATTCCATCCAGCTCATTTCTTCCCGGACAGGGGAAAAAAACAACTACRCTACCTTTGTGGGTTAAGTTTCCTTGCATTCCTGGCTGCATCAGCAAGGTTTGAGCATCCTCCATTCCCTTTCCTCCTCCTTCCTCTTGGGGAAATGAATTCTGCACATGCCCTATTTCTCCCCAGGCATCTAATATAGAGATCTCACTTGTAGCTGTTTCCTGAAGCTGGAAGCACATAACACATTGAACTAGCACCAATTTAGAGACACTTGAAACAGGTGGCACTGGTGGTCAAATGTTAACAACATCAATACAGTTAATAGGAGGATAACAGAGGGGAAAGGAAGCCACAAATCATTCACCAAAAATGCACTTACTTGTAGTAGCAGATATCATGGCCTGCCCGAAGCCAGCGAGGCCTGCCCTGGAGAGCTTCCTTCACTGAATACATGACCAGCTGCATGCCTACATAAAACAAGACAGTTTCAAGTGACATGACTTTCCTGGCTGGAAAAGACAGGGATGGGGAGGAAAAGACTAAACAAGAAGCATCATTATTTTGCCTGTGCTCTCTCTACAGATAGCTTATGCAAAGTAAATACATTTCCCAAAGCCCCATGCTTTGTTCTGATATAGCCGCGTCTGTACAAAAAGCACCTCCAGAAGAAATGAGCTGAATAAAGTGCATTAGAAAATAAATTATCTGTCTGGCCTTTGCAAAGGAGAACTTCAAGCCAGTCTGTTTACAAACAGAGGAAGGGAAAGAAAAGAATAGGAATTGAGGCATCAACAAGATCAGTAATTTGCTTAGTCCAATATTTTATGCTTGGCTTCACCATTATTGAATCCTTAATCCTACCACAGCATTAGAAAGCTGCGGTGCATCCAGTACCGTACCTTCAGAAAGTAGCAAGCAAAACTAGAAGAAGGTTTTAAACTTGCCATTAGACCTAAATAATATCTGTGTGTCATAAACGCTGATAACAATAGCATCCATCTTTGTACCGTATTATACCAGAAGATGACTTCTTCCTGACCTCCAAAATATTACCATTTCATGCCCCAAGGTACAAGGTTCTCTCTGATCTGAGCTGCATATACATTACTCACAGCTCCATGAAGCCAGCCCATCTGCAGGCAGTTTTTGTATCAAATTCCTTTGCTCTACACACCTGCCTGCTCTTTTACAGGTATGGTGAGGATCCTGCCCTCACCAGCAAAGCTCTCTGCATGGGGTGTCCCTGGCAAGGTGCTGGGGGCTGGGGGCTGCAGGGATGGCCTCTGCCCCGGCGTGGTGCCAGCCAGCTCCAGCGGACCCAGCACCGCCACAACTAAGCCCAGCAATGATGCTGGCGGCACTTCTGTGAACATGTATTTGAGAAAGGGAAAAACACCCTTTCAAGTATTCAGGCACGTTGATAAGTTGGCCCCTGAGCCTTCTCTTGGCTGTTCTTGTGCTGGGAAGAGGTGATGCTTGAAAATCGTTAATACTGATGACATATTTCCATAAGCAGCTATTCAGTTTCCCTTCTTCCTTTGGGTTTCTCTGTTAAACTCTCCAGTGCTTTAAGAGCTGGCAAGCATACCGGCAAAAATGCCTTTCCAGCTCAGCTTTGGCTGTGGTGTGGCACTAGCACTAACTAGCCTACAGCTAGGAGTAACCTCTATATTGTTTTTTCCTGAACCAGCACCATGATCCACGTACAAGAAGCAATTCTATGTTTGGTTCCAGGACATGGCCCACAGTGAGTTTCGAGAGACACAGGCCTGCCCAGAARCCCCGTTCATCAGACAAGGGATGTGAGGCTCAGGGTCTCCAGTGCTCTCAACATCCCAAATGCCAGCTCCTGCCCTTCTCTGTGAGTCCAAGACACACACACCAAACTGCCTCCAAGTGATAGTTGATACTGATCTGCCATCTCATTTCAATTAAAAAACAAACAAAAAAAAAATCAGTTTTTCCTTTCCACTTTCCCTATGGAAACATTCAGTTTTAGAAAACAAACACAAATCAGGCTTCTGACGAAATCCTGTTATTTCCCATGGTAGAATAAGTTAGTGGAAAAGGGGGAAAGAGAGAGGTGGAGGCTGCACCTCCCAACTTCTTCTGCTCCTGGTCACAACTATTTCATTAAATATCCTTTTTGCTGATTTGAAAGTTACACAGTGCCATTTAACCAAGAGCAAAAGGGAAGGGAAAAATCAAAACAGATCAGTAACCAGGAGCTGCAAAGTATTGCCACCCATGGCACTTTGGCACTACATCACAACTGGAAGCTTTTAGTATCATAACATGGCCATTAGCCCAGGAAAGTGCAGAGGGAATGTAGCGAATAAACAGCATCTCTTACCAACAGTCTGTGTAAATATTACGCGTGTGCTGGAAGGGGCAGTGAGCCTTGCTCAGCCAAGCCAGATAAGCTAGAGCTTTGCTGCCCTCTCAGAGCAACAGAAGTAACCCACAGAAGAATTGCTTTAACAGCYAAGCCCACGTACAAGCCATACAAAAGCAAGCCATGGCTTAGCCTCCCTCCTTACACCGGATGGTATTTTCACATTTTTCTTCCAAATATATTTTTCATTGCACGCCTGAAYGTGAGTCATGTACAATTTCAGGTGCACAAAATGAGATTATAAATGCTGATAACAACCAAACTAGCAGATAACAAGCAACCTTCCACCAATAATAGCCAGAATCTCTAGCTATGAAGCTACTGGTGGTTGTATCAGAGGTTGTATTGGGGTTTACAGTAGGACCTCAATGTACTTCATTTTCAGGCTGCTACCAGACACACCACACTGAATTGTTTGGTAATTCAGGGAAACAGAATAAGATGACAAGAAAAAAATTCATTTTCATTTTGGATCTATATGAATACTTGAACTTCAGCCCTTAGGGTTAAAGAGCAAAATGCCTTATAATCTATTATGCCACTCATCCAGCCAGTTTCACAAACACAAGTGACAAGTCATTCCAGTTCCTAGTGCTATTTGGTTTAGGCACATTGATCCTGGGAGAGTTCTCCTGGTGATGTCGAAGGCTGTATCCACAGGGCTTCAGAGGAATGCAGAGTCTGATATTAGGGGCTTATTAAACATTCTGAGTCAGGTCTTGAGGTGGTGTAAATTAACACAGCTCCCTGGAAACAAATTAAAAAACCCAGCCTATGCCAGCTAAGAATTCAACCCACAGTCTCCATGCAGAAGAAATAATTTCTCTTCTAAAATGGGCATTGAAAGCTGGGATTTGCCTTGCCGATTTCTGAGCAATGCCACCTTCCTCCTGAACCACAGACTATGATAGGAGCTCAAAGACAGCAAAGAACAGAAWTTTTTTTTTGTCATTAATATCAGCAGAAGTCTCCGCAGGTCTGAAGGCAGAGTTGTCTTTCTGGATAAGTCCCAAGAATCATGAATATTTGTTTGAGGATCATCTATATTTATTTAAATCTTAGAAGCACTTTCCAATCCTATGCTGCTCATTCGATTCTAACAGATCATCTTTTTTCCCCTCTCCCAACCCCAGTGTCATTCTTCCTCAGTTCTTGTCTCTAAACACAGAACAATGACATTTTTTCCCCCCAAATCCTCTCCCAGGTCTCAATATTCAGCTTACTCCTCAGTCCCCCTGAGGATAGAGAAAGGTCCTTTGGCAAATCTAAAGTAACTCTTTCAGTGGATTTCAGGGCAGATAAGATTAAACTTAGATTCCCTTATACTTATAGACATGGAAAGTTCAAAACCTTTATGGCATTAAAAAGACATTCTTGTGAACAGCAGACTACCCCAATTCCCCAAAGACTCATACCGTAATTAAATTGGCTATTGAACTTCTCACAGTTGATAATGTTGAAGCGATAGGAAAGTGCTAATTTCATGTCACGGACTTCAAAATAGAACCACTGGTGATGCTGGTTGCTGTTCACATCTGCATTCATAATTAAGTCATACTCAAACCTGTAAAGGAAGACCAGAAAAAATGGCAGCCATGAACACCCACACCAGTCTGCCACTGAACCTGCTGAGGACAGCAGGCTATACAATCAAATTCATTAATATCCTGTGAGAGTCAAAGAACACCATCAATCTAGTAATGCCCAAACACATCATTAAATATTCACACTATGTTAGTCATGTCAAAACATTGAGGTCCGCTTTTTCACTCCTGTTACTTTCATGACATCTAGGTGTTGGAAGGCATGATAAGCTCTGCATCATATAACCAGCTTCCCTGGCCGACCCTTCCCAAACCCAGGAGAACTCCACCATTTCACGCTGTGGTCACAACAGAAAAGCAGGTTGGGACACAGCCGCTGCAGGCGTACTTACTCACGCACTTGGATGGCTTTGCGAAGGTTTCCTGATTCAAACTTGGAGCAGAATGTCAGACAGCCTGGAGCACCTGGGCTTGAGTGACTGCAGTAAATCAAAGAAAGGATACCTATAGCAGGTTGCTTCAAAGATAAGTCTTCCCTGGCACCTTTTGTACGCTAATATAGGTTTTTATAATTTTTTTATAAGCAAGACCCTGAGAAGTAGCAAGAGGTGAGCAAATCCATAATCTTCCTATCCAATCCAGCATCCTTGTCTACTCTTGCTTAGTGTTTCTAAATCTCATCTTCTTTTCCTTTCCCAATACTCCCTTTTGTCCCAGTTCATATTTACTTTCTTTATTCCAGTTACTTTCCCCACTAAGTTATTCCCATTAATTTATTAATTGCACAAGGCAGCTCTATACAATTACTATACATTTACTCTTCCCTCATCCATATAGTTCCCTTCTCCTAAAGCTTATAAACCCTTAAATTCATCTTGAACAACTTCACAACTCTTTCCTACCTCAAACTGTCCTTTCACCTTTTTACCTCTAAAGAATGTTCTCCGAGTCATTCATCCTTCCTCTGAATGCAATTTCTTCATATTTGGGACTCTCTCAACTGCCCTGTGCTACATCTTCTCAAGGACCACAATTTCTGGCCATAGTTGAGCACTTAAAACAGTCCACAAGGCTGGATGTTTGTTTTCAGAAGCCTTTTATAAGTACCACACCTTTCAGGGTACATCTACAGCCTGTGACGCTAGCCATAAAGACACTCAAGTGGACTCCCAATGGGAAATGCTGCTTCAGGGTGCAGAGAGACTGCATCTGGATTCATAGGTACAATTGCCAGCATCAGCCTGCATGCTTCTGTTCCAAATCACTACATGCAATGCACACATATCCAGGGACATCATACAGTCCTTTTCATGTATAGATTTTCTTGTTCTATCTAAAAAATTGAGGCACTCTTGCTCCAGCGACTTCCACAATAAATCCGTTTTCCAGAGCCACATACTAGGAATCTACTCCTCCAGTATATTTTTCCTGTTGGGCCTTTACCTTCTAGGTTATTTCTTCTATACCTTTATCAGAGCTGAATAAGTAAACTGAGCTAGCTACCTAACCTAGCACTGACAGTGCCCCTGGTTATGGTACTCAATTTAAGTTACCCACCTGGGCTCGTCTAAATCAAAAACAGTTCTGCCTATCACATCCCCTGGCTGGATTAAGCGGCGAACATCATCTAGTACTTTGTCCCTAGGAGAAAAAAAAAAAAAAAGCAAATTGTAATGACATTGTGAGAAATCTTGGTACAGGGTAATCATGTAGAAGAAATATGAAGAGGCTTAGGAAATTCTTTTGAAGGACTGGTAAGAAAGAGGACTTCCATGTGCTAATTCCAGGTGACCTGTGTGTGTGTGTATATATATTTTTTTTTTTTTTTTTTTTTACTGTGAGAAAGCTCCTACTCCATTCCCATTACAACAAGTTGTCTTTTGGGTTAAATGACTGATTCTGTAAAATTTTTGTTCTCTACATTATTCTGTCAAGTTTAATTTATCCCCAATTCTTCCCAGTCAATGTCAATCTCCCAAACGGCCAGCCTTGCCCCATGAGGAAATATTTGCCATAACTTATAAACCTACTAGTCTGTCTCGTAGTGCATCTTGACTCTAAATCAAGCTAATTTCYACTCATTATTAAACTGAAGTTCTCTGATCCCTAAAGATGATCAAATGTGGAACACCAGATTTTCTTCCTGACCTTTGCTGCAATCATGTTGTGCCCTGAAGCATGATATGATTATTCCCATTTTAGCTGTATGGTTACACATGTTATTATAGTCATAAAAGCAAATCTTTTAGGGCAACAAGAGCAAGGAGAAGATGGTAGAGTGATTTTGCCGCTGAATAAGATTTTTAGCTTTTATATTTGCTACAGAAGAATCATTCTCTCTCTAGAGGTCAGAAATTAGTGGTCTTCACAAATGCCTTTTGATTAGCATTGATCAACTTTAAAGTTTAGCACAGAATCCAGCCTCTTTGGTATCTGCTAATAGTTCCCTATGCCACTAAAAAGAAATGTAAAGTCATTGCACACAGCCATACATGGAACAGACAAAATGGTAGTTATAAGAAGAGCTTCCTCTCCCAGCACAGCTCCAAACACACAGCTTTCCCCTCATTTGAGCACCTGAAATAACATGAGAAAAACAGCAGCCTCTAGCAGTATGCCATAGGGGAGATCTGTTTTTATTTCTTTCTGTGTATTGCATGCCATATATGCTGTCTTCTCCTAGTAGGCTGGGCAGCAGGGAGGGAAAGCAGCTTGCTTACCTTGTCCCCACTGATGCTTTCTAGCTCATGAGAGACTTCCCAGAAGCAGGTGCACATGCTAGGGAAGGAGGAGAAGCTTCTGGAGGACCCCATGGAGCAGGCAGAGAGCGAGAGGCATAGCGAGAAGGGACACAGCAGCAGAAGGGTAGACAGAGAGATTCCCGAGAGCAACCTGACACAGACACACAGCTCCGAGAGGACAGGAAGGATTTTTCCTTAAAAAGCCAGATGGGACCCATTGTTGCACACACTAAAGCCGGCTGGATTAACAGCAAGACTGAAAGCAAAAATGWATCCCGAAAGGACACAGTCTTCTCCATCTCTAAAATGAACTTGTTCTCATTTGTGTTCTAACAAGGTCACAGATTCACAGCTCATTCTGGGTTTTGGTCTGCTTACTTTAAGGAAAAGCCATTAGTAGAGCTATGTCAGGGCTTTGACCAGCTTAGAGTCCCCTCACATACCTAGGTACATTGATACATTTATCAGTAATTAGTTTAATCAATAACAATTTGGAATATGAGATAGGGGAGTCTTTATGGATTTACAGAAGCCATAAAAATCTCACTCCAAGGTTGCCACTACCACCTTCACCTATGAGACAAAGAAAGCAACTCACAGACAGTTCACAATTCATCTACTGACACACAGAAAGTCCATGCCAGAGATAGGAAATAAGCCTGCTGATTCCTAATCCTGTTCGTAATCCAGTTAGATAGCATTTTTGTTTCCTCAGGAGGAAAACCTAAATAAAATCATCCTGCTCTTTGGCCTGTCTCCTTGTGACAAATCACTGCATAGCCCAAAATTAATTCTATAACTTCCTAAAACATTCAGAGATGTGATAGTCAGAACCTACATAAACCATTTTTGGGCCTGAGAGCTCTCAGTGTGGTAATTATATTAAAGCACAATCACCTTTGAACCCCATACTTGCGCTCCAACATGGGCTTGCTGTAAGGAGGTGGCTGGTGACCCCAGAAATCAGGGAATGCCCAGTCTTTGTAGTCTGGTATGGACTTAACACATTTGGCCCTAGCTATGTAGAAGCGAGGGCTGTGGAATGGGATATCCCCTTGGTGTTTCTCCAGAAGATTTGTCACTATATCTGAGCTCTCCAGCCTCCCTCCAGGACTAGGATTGATCGAGGTCTCACATTCAGGGCAAAACATTTTTTTGTACCAAGCAGCCTCTTTTGGACGCAAAGCAAGCACGTGACTCCTGGCTGGATCTTCCTCTTCACAGGAGTCTGCATCTTGGGCTGCTTCTACAATGTCTCTCTTTTCATTGTTTGGATCCCATCTGCATTTCTCCTTCTTTGTCCAGCTCTGCAGTGGGACTTTGAAATCCTTTTTCCGTGGATCTGGTCCCATCTCTGTGACACTTTGGTTTCTCCATCTGTAGTTTGGATGTTTCAGAGAAGTAGCACTTGGAATGAAATGAGAGGGAGTAGAGAGAAGACTCTCAGTCCTGTCCTCCAAGCTCTTCTCTTCCTCAGATTCCGATTCAAGCTCCTTTAAATTTAAAAAGCAGAAGAAATTAAAAGAAACTAAAGACAGATTGTGCCTCCTTCCAGAGGAAACCTTTCAAGGAAGAAAGAGAAAATATTTACAAATCTCCCAAAACTGTACTCATCCAATAAGACAGCCAGAGTAAAATCAGCCCATGGACCACCTGCCAGAATTTCTTTATCCACAAAGCTGTTTCAACAGTAGTCCTCAGAAACCAAAAGGAACAGACTGAGTCATCTGGGTGAGTCATCTCCAACCAAAGCTGATTGTTCTAACAAATTAGGGAAGATAATTCGCAAGGCATTTTTTTAGAATATAAATGTCACAGCAGGGTAAAGGAGGCCAATCTGTCATGCAAAACTCCACCCCTGCCTTCATGCAAGTGTATAAATTAATCCCATTTGGCTACTTATGGTCATAATAAATGTCACAGCATTGTGTCTACAGGAGATACATTAAGCCAGACGTCCTTTCCAGATTCATATTTGAATCACGGCTCTCAGCTCTCCTAAATTCCAAGACTTGTAATGAGTGCAATACTCCATTTCTTGTCCTAAACTGCAACAGAACAATGATTTGAACTGTGCATTTCACTCAGCGGCAGTGCAATCTTTTCCATCGCTTCCTTCAAAACACTAGTTGATAGTATTTATTTTCCACATCTCATTCTGATCTTGATATTGCAGTTGAAATTGCCAGCAAGGATACAAATTATTATCTGACAGATTTCTCATGTGGCAATTGATTCAACAGTGCTTAGTTCATCCATACCCAGCCAAATCTGCACCAAACAATATCACTCCCTTTCTATCACTCTTGATTCACACCAATAAACTAGAGCAAAAAGTCTTAATCTTTGTTTTTCCAGTCCTATAAGATGTCTAGGTTTCCTTTTGCAATAGCCTTGTCTAGTTATCTCTTGTCAATACTCCCTTTCAAGTATTTCTTAAACATTCACAAATAAAGGAAGCCGCACTATGATAGTACCTGAAAATTATGGGAAAGTTCTGGACACATTGCTTCATATTGTCCAAGCTCTTCCTCTGGCCGATCAAGCACTGGCCTTGGCCTCAATTTGTTCACATCTGTCTCCAAGTCATAATCCTACAAAAGCAGAATTAGAAAAGCATGCGTATTAAACATGCCCCATAAGATGACTGTTAAAGTAATATTCTGCATAATACCCTTGATTTCTAATGACATCATACTCATTTAATGAGTCCTATAACTGTTCCTCCCATACTCATGAAGGCTGTTAAAGTAATTTTATGGAATGGAAAATAGAGGCACAAGAGGAAAGAGCACATCATGAAAAAGGGCAATTTGATGTTTTGGTATTTGAGTACCTAAGTAGAGATACCATGAAAAGATGGTTACAAAAAAGCATGAAGACTGAAACTTGAACCTTTTTATAAGCACCTCAGCTTGGGAAGTTTCAAAATAAGAGACACCAACAACTACTAGTTATTTCTGAGCATATCATCCATTCCCTTGCTTATGTTGCGTAAACCAGTAGGCACAGGGCCTCAAGATATAATTGGTAATATTCTGATTCAAAGAAACAATAATAAAATAAATGTGTATTTAGCAAGAAAATTCTCAAAGTATATCAAAGCCAAAATTGTCCTCACAGGCCAGCAGCAAAATTAGAAAGCTTGACAGTTCTACCTTTGATTTAGACAACCACTTGATTTCTCTGGGTGCCTACCAATCAAACTGAAAGGCCCACGTCCATATCATTGAACTTGCAGGCACCAATTGCTTATATTTTATTTTTATCTCCCAATGCTGCTTATAAAAATCTGTGAAACTCTTGCCCAATCCATCTTCTGTACTCTCCAACTTTCTTGATGTTTTTATATGAAAAAAAGCTTTTTAGATCTCATCCATCAGCGGATCAGGGATAAGAACCGTATCCTGAAACTTTCACAGTCGAAGGCAGCTGTGCATTGATGTGCAACCTCCTCCATGTCAGATACGAGAACCAAAACCAAACTGCGTCAGGCATTCAGTCATTGCATAAGAAACCAGGAAAAGATGGGGCAAGAGGGAAGGATGGAGACATGTCATGGATGACTGAGCATTACCCTACAGCATTATTCAAATAATTCAACATGTCACTAGTAAGTATGCCCCACCAAATGCCAGCAAAGAAGTGATTTGCTCCTGAAAAATAGAYTCATTGCTGAAGCTGTTATCAAAAAAAAACCAAACAAACAAAAAAGCCTGAACGCAAAAGTGTCCATGGCATTTCAAATCCTGAGCCACACTTGTATCGCAAAGCAGAGTTTGAACTGCTGCTTGGGCCTAGTTGAAAAGGCAATGAAGAGCTGCACAGAGTATGAGGTCAGTTTAAAAGGATTTGCCACTAACAGTATAGTGATGCATAAGCAGCTTCAAACTTGCTAAAGATTTGGGTTGAGAAGGATAAATGGTTGATATGATGATTTTGATTTTCATAGAACTGTCTGAACAGTTACTGATGGAAGCATAGAGCCAAGTTTCAGTTTGGCTGGAATTACTAGTATGCATGGATATGCGTTATGTAGCTGCGAAAATGTTTGTAAATCACATCAATACCAGGAAACATTGTGCAAATGGCATCTCAATACAAAAAAGGTAAACTGAAAGTTCATTATCCATTCCCTGCTTGCTTTCCCTTTAGAAAGATTTGTCATGGGAGATATATGACCAGCAGACCAGACAAACAGTATTTAAAACTCATATTCAGAGCAAGCTCTTAGGCAAAAACAAACAAACAAAAAAAACTGCTCACATCTACTTGGTAAATCCTTATGAATAATGAAATAGTTCAGAGGCATATAGGATCTGTTTCTGAATGAATAACTAATTAAAGAATGAGGTAAATTCACTATGAACCTTATTCCTAATGAGTATCTTGACTAGCTCTAATATTCAGATAAAAACACCCAGACAGGGGCAAGTTAGGACACTGAGCTAATGTGTAGAGTTTTTTAACTTCCTTTTTTTGTTGGGTGACATCAGTTTAATACTTGAGGAGAAAAAGACAGGGCAAGTAATGAAAATGCCCTTCCACAGAAGTCTCAATCATATCTAATTAGACTGCATTTGCAACTTCATTTCTTTAATTTGCCTTCCCAAACCACTTCATGTGGATAAAACTTATTAGCAGCATTCTCTACTTCACATTTGCATGTGTGCTTGTATGTATTTTCACAACAAAAAAGTTTGCGCTCTCATCCTCAGCTGGTAGGGGATTTTTTGCCAGTTAGGTCATGACAGGGAGAGTGCAAAGGGAGAATTCAGACAAGTATTGAATAATTAATTGTATTATTTGTCTGTGYGCAGCAGCAAATAAAGAAGGAATATAGGTTCAAATGCCCCAGCTGTGGCTTAAAAGAACTAACCTTTTTCCTAGGGTAGGTGCACAGCCCAAATATGCTCTGATATGGGAAGAAAAAGAGGCTTAGTCTATCCTAGGTGATAATTCAGTTTTCCCCTACTAAGTGCCATTTCTGGTCTACACCTAGAGGAATCAAAGATCCATCATTTATCCCTGACTGTGCATGTGATTCTAATAGTCACTGGTCAGTCTCTCTGCAGGAACAGAGAAGTCACCAAACCCGCACCATCCGGGGTGACAAGCATGGCATTTAATAAGATAAATGCAGGGGACTCTCTTCAATGAAAGTCAGTGCTTTCTCTTTTCCTTCTTTCAAGTATCCTTCTATTATTCATGTAGTGTATTTATGTGGGACCACATGCATATCTACATTCTCTGCTTAGACACTTTATCAGGATATCAAAATGGACAATGAAAAGTTTTACTTTCCAGTATGCAGAGGATTAAGGAAACTATGGCTCATATACCTACTTCCTCCTTACTCTCCACATCCTCATTATCCAGGTCTTTTTCGGCCTCTTCCTCTCCATCACTTTCATAATCACCTGCAGAAGTAGAAAAGAGGTAGAGGYAAAGGCGTTCAACCTAATATCCCTTTCAGACCCTCCACAGAAATATATGCAATCTCTTCTATGTGCACCACACACGCCTTCAAACTACAACCCACCACAGCCCTGATTAAAGCAGATCCCATTTGTTAATTTAGTATAAATGAATTTGGCACTAAATCACCTACTTTTTAAAGCTCTGTTCTCTTGGACATGAGCACTGCCTTTCAAAACCATGACAAATGTCACCATGATATGGATCCAACTCATATTACAAAGCAATACAGAGATTTTCTGCTTGGCTGCARTAATATTACAGGATGCTCTTAATCTATATTATCTAGATTAGGGTGTTCTACTGCTATCATCATTATAGTATTTGAGCATCTTCCATATAAAACCGAAAGCACACACTGCTTGTGTGGATCATGGAGTCTGCTGTTTCTCCTTTTCTGTGGAGTGGCTATCCTGCCTGTGCTTAAGTTCTGCTTTTCAGCAAGCGCACACATCTTTTACTCATGCAGCGTGAAYGCTATCTACTTTTATTTTAGAAAGGAAAAAGGATAATACTTCCTGCAATTCTCTACTGAAAAAGCTGCAGGGTAGTGTTCCCCCCACAAACAGTCATGCACAGGCACTATTGTCTCTCCCTCTGTTGTTGTGGTGGAGCAATGGCATCTCCAGCCTGTGCCATGCCCACTCTGTTCCATTCTTTTTTGGATAATAGAAGGATTTTTTTTTTTTTTCTCTTCCCTTTTCCTTGCTTCTTTTAGTCTTCTTTCATTTATTCTCCAAACAGAATCTCCAAGCTTCAAGACGACCTGGTAGTARTTTCATCTCTACTGAGTGACACTGTAGGCCATCAGATTAATTTTAACTGTAAACATCAGGACTAGGCTGCCAAGACTCCCTTCCTCGGATCCCACATTTAATTCTTATGTCATGCTCCTTTTCCTCCTACTGAACTCACCCTTCAACCATTCACCTTCGGATCCCTCACATGGAGGTTCAGCCTTGGCATTCCCAGGAAGAGGGAAGAAATAGGAACTCCTTACTGTCGTCACAGGCAGAGACTCCTTGGGGTAGCACTTTCTCAGAATCTGAGTCACAGTGGTTATGATAGGATCCAGATTTTTGCAAGACAGACAGTCCTAGGAACCAAAGGAGAACAATGTTAAGAATTGTCTCTTACAATTGTCCTGCTTATTACACACAATCCCCCAGAGCAGAGACACTCCCCTGATTGGAACATGAAATCTTTATATTTGTGGCTTTTTTTTTTTCTTCTGTTCCTCCCTCATTTTTTTTTCTTTCCTCYTTTTTACCATTAAAGAAATATGCCTGGAACAGCAAGACGTCAAGTTCTTGCAGCCCGTTTCTTACAGAAATACAGGCTAGCATGCACCTCAGGGTACTTCCACTGATGAATGTCATTTAGAAGACACAGCATCCCCTAGCTCCACTCTATACATTCGGTATATTGAAGGAAGGCATGATAGTAACATAAGCTAAAATAGGTAACAGTAGCACTGAAAAGATATGTTCTTTAATATGGATTAAAAAAAATCCTTCAGGGAGCCCATGTATACGTTTTGGCTGCCAACACATGCCAAAAATCTGTGCTTCTGTGTCTTCACCACAACTATACCCAGAGCTATCATGCCAAAACTAACACAGGTAAGCTAGCATAATTACACCGTTATTTCACTGTACTCAGTGTACACAATGTATACTCAAAGAGAGCATTCCCACTGTACTCTATTCTATATGGTTAAGCATTAGGCCCAATAGTTATTCTGAAAGATCACTATATATTACATAGTCATAAAATATTGAATTCCTGCAGTATCCCACATTTCCTACTCCTATAATCCAGASTAGGAATAGAAGTCTAAGGAGCTATGAGAGCCCAGATGTACTYTGAGGACATAGACTATTTTTGTATTTTTATTACCATGCTATGTAAGTGAACTCCTTGATCTTTTGTTGCAAAGAAACTAAAAACCCCCGCACAGAACTAAAAGCGAAGACCCCCTGGGAGATCATAGTAGGTGTATGTCTTCAATATAACAGAGAGAGGGAGTTTGGATAAGCAGAAGTGTTTAAAACTGATAGGCATGATGCTCAGAAAACCAAGCCTTCAGATTTCCCCAAGTACAGCACATCTATACCACAGCCTCTACCAGAGAGATTGACTAATCAATGTAGTATCCTACCTAGTTCACAAGTTGTACTGTGCCTATCAGCATGTTACCTTTAGTGGCTTGGGACTAAGACTCAGCTCATCAGAACAGGAATGCAAGTCAAATAAACAACATGAATGTGCTATGAGGCAAAAGAGGAATATTACAATACATTTGAATACCGTTTAATATTTTTGCATTCCTTCAGCACAGATAAAATGGAACAGCCCAGAGGGCAGAATAGATACTTTGTGCCATTGTCTGACAGCCCATAGTTCGGATTTGGGCTGGACAAAAAAAAAAAAAATTCAGCAGAACCAGGAAGATAACCAAAGAACATAAAGTATGGCTGTATTGGGTTTTTTTTTGGTTGTACAGGATTTTATTCTGTTTTCTCATGTATGATTGAATGGCATTATAAGATTCAGTGGGATTAACCAGGATTCCTGTAGGGAGGCTAGAAAAATCATCTAAAGCTGACATTCTTACAAGACTCACTACAAGAATCTTAATATGTATTTCTAGATCTCTGGCTGTTAGGAACAAGGGGGAGAGAAAAGACAATTTTGAAAGCATCTGCAAGGGAAGTTTTATTGTGGCTATAGCAAACACCAARGAGAACTGGTTTCTATTTCCAATGTTTCAATTTATTCACTCTTTCACGTGGTGTTTGGTTGCCTTTTTTTCCTTGTTATTAAAGGAAAGATAAGGAAAGTTTATCTACACGTGGGAACAGAATAACATTCTTGAACAGTATTACTACAGTTTACTAAAACTGTTTTGTTTTTACTGTAAGAGTAAACACAGGACTGTATAAATGCCTGCCTTGGGCCAGCCATCTTAATTCACTGCCAAGTGAATTGAGATAGTCAAGAACAAGGCATGTTCATCTAGACAATGATCTTCCACACATGGAGTTATTCAATGATGCTGTTTGAAAGTCATATTTTTCTTTACAGCAAATCAGCTTACAAGTACAAACAAGCCTTCAGATACCTTACAGCGAATTTGTGGGACCATTTTCATTACTGTTCATAAAGTGCTCTCAGATTCCAAGATAACACAGTTTACAGATGACTGAAAAATGTTCCATCACTGTATTGGAAAAGCCTTTTTTACTGACACCTGAGAAATAGACAGGAGACTGCTTTGTATGTGTGTAAACTATCCCATTTATTTTGCAGTGGGATATTGTGAACGATGGAAGAGAGTGAATGCTTAGCTCAGAAAACCCACGTAAAGCTAACCTGAATTCAGGGGATCTGCTTTTTAGCTTCCACACTCAATTTTTTCTCTACTGAATCTGGAATAGTCCAGATATTATGATATGTATGTGATGTATACAAAAAAGGAGGTTTCAATATGACAGTAAGGCAAAAGGTAATGATGCTAATGGATGCTACTACTGGGAAATACAGAGTGGAGTATAGGATAATATTATCCTAGAGTAGACCCTAGTACAAGAAGGCTGAAGAGAAACCAGGCAAGCTTAAGAAATTAGATGGATAAATGATAAAGTAGCAAAACACTGTTCCATGCACCAGTCTCTCCTAAAGCAGATACAAACCTGTTTTCCTGTCTCAGAATAGGCAGCTCTCTCACTGCACACAAAGCCAGCCAGTTGCTAATGTGAATATACCATTTAACTGCCACGAATGTCTAAGCGGAGCTTGCAAAAAGAAATGGGAGCAGAAAGTGCTTCCTTTTCACAAATGATTTCATTATCTAAAATTATTTTTTATTCCAGGTAGGAGCAGAACTCAAAATATCTCTAAATTCTCCTAAAATAAAGTAGCAGTCACTTCTAATCTATGTGAGGAGACAGTCTTTGAACTATTGGCTCTTCCTGTGAGGACATGGGCTTAAGAGCTATTGAAAGCTCAGGTATTTCAGCTGTCCATCAGCCCATACAATAAACAGCTGGAGAGGTTTCAACTGAAAACCAGCCTTGTAAATAGGAGTTCCACTAGAGGTTGTTAAAACAAACCCATCTTGGCAAAACTGTTTCAATTTCAATAGATTAAAAAAAAAGTTTCAGCAGAACTTTTCTAGCCAGCTTTTAACACCTTTAAAATCTCATTAACTGCTCAGAGTTTGGTCAAGGCTAATCACCACAGCCAGCAAATTCCTAAAGGCACTAAAATACTGTCTACACACATAAAGAGCCACTGCTTTCCCAATCAGGAGTTGTTTGTCTTGCCCTGTCTGCATCTCTTTCTCTCTTACTACAGCCTGCAGTCCCTCTCAGGAGAATAGATTTCCCATTTTCTGTCTACCATGAAGATTATGAAGATTTTAGTAGCAGCGGCAGCAGCCTCTACCTCAGGTCAGAGTATGGAAGAGCATGAGTGAGACCTGCTAGGGCTGCCAGACTCCTCCGAACACTTCATGTCTTGGAGAGACACTGTAAGACTGACAATGTCCCAAAGTAGTACTGAGGGAACGTGGAACTTTGAATTTATTTACCTTGTTAATTCCCTTTCCAGGATCTCCTTAGTAGCGCACAGTAGAAAAAAAGCAAACTGGAGGCCCCTGAAGCTGCCATTTCTACTCCACTTCTAACCTTTGGAAGGATTAGCATCATCAGTGTTCACTGGAGTCTTAGTATGTCATTTCCTGTTTGTTCACCCAAGGTGTTTGCACTTTCCACGAGGTTGCTCCCAGGCTGAGCTCTCAGGAGATGTTAGCTCAGAAAGCTACATGGGCTGTAGAAGGCTCTTGAGAAGGAATGAGTGACATCTACCCTCAAGCAGCTGTTGCCATCCACCCTATTTAAGTTTCTGCAGACCAGGGACTTCTCTTTAACAGAGGCCATACTCCTTTGAAAGATCTGCTGGTCCTGGCCACCTCATCCCACCTGAAAAAGTGGTCAATTCCTCATGAGGAAAATGAAGTGAAAAAACTCTACCAATCTACAATCTACTACTAGAAAGAAATATCTTTCGGTCACAGGAGACTTGTTCATGACAGTGATGGGAAAGATGAAGAAGCAAATACCATGGACTATAAGGCAATGGATTTTCTGGAAGAGAAGGGGACAGGTTTTTCATTCTGTCTGTAATGGTTCTAGAATGAGATAAGGCACTGGCCAGTAAGAATGACAACGGAAACACTCCTTGTGGAATCACATGGGTCAAGAACTGAAGGTTTCTCCATAAGTGACTTCTCTAAAGAAGGCTAAGGAACCATGTTGGTGAGAGACTCAGAGGAAACCGTTACTGTTCTGTACCTGCCCTTTCTATACCTTACAGGGATACCATCCTCAGGACCATGTCATCTTTCTTGATGGAACCACATTAATGTTTCACAAGATTAAAGTCAGGCCTCCTGAACAACAGTTGATGGATGCTTCTCATTAACAAAGGCCTGGATAAATCAACACTTCTGTGTGTAAAAGGCCGATTGGGTGGAATTATTCATCTGGATACCTAAAAGGAAACATCTCATGAAACACCTAAGCAACTCTTCCGTGGAGACACTGCACTGTTCTTTGGGAGAGGAAGTCCAAGAAGACAGCAGGATCCACAGGGGAAGAGAAAAAAAAAGCATCAAAAACCCTGAACTACAATTCGCATGAGGCTCAATAGGAATTAAAATTAGTTTTAAACTGAAACATTTCAGATTTTCTGAAGTACTAACTGAAAAAGTCAATATTTTTTATTTTAACGTTATCAGTTTTTTCATTGATATGTTATATAAATTCAGGACAAAACTATGGAATTTCCTGCACTGTGAGGTAGAACCCAGCACTAACTACCAATCCATCTCACTTAAGCACAAAAGCACCATTTACCTGTACACTTGTAAAGAGAATCTCCATACCCTGGGAACCAAGGAAAGTCTCCCTGCCCAGCTGGATGTTGGTGATGTGCTTTAGGCAGAGCAGGAGACCCCTACGAATATAAATGTAGTTGTTGGAGACATCATTGTGATGCCAGTCTTGATAGAGTCTCAGCAATCCAACCAGGTAGCCTCTGTTCACTGCCCGTCGGCTGTTAGACTCTGAAAACAAAGAGAAAAGGCTGAATTAAACTCTTTCCACTACTCACGCTGTTTGATAACCACGTGGCTACTCAGTGCTCAAACTCAGAATTTAACACCAGCTCATTCTCGCTTAATAGTCTCAGTTAAAAAAAAAAATCTAAATTGTAAAAAAAAAAGAAAAAAAAAAAAGGGTGGTGGTGTTTGCTAAGCACGAGTTAGGCTCTTGGAATCGTACATGAAAAAAAATGAAGTAGTCTCTCTCCTGTCTAGGTGGAAATGGCTCCTCCAGAACCCTCCAGATGAACCAGTGGGTGGGGAGAAGGCAGAGCCCATATCTCCTTCCAAGTGCTAATAAACTTAATTCCAATTGCATCACCATAAGAGTTCCTGAAACTAGAAGCTCCTGAGGAATGAGAAAGAGTGAGAAAAGCTAAAGAACAGTAAGATTAGTCAACAGCAGGTCATATAATCTTCACATAGTGGTGTACTTCAGTCCTAAGAGAACACCTTGCCAAGTTCAAGAAATCCAGAAACCTTGTAGCTGTACAATCCTGTCACAGCCAGCAAAATTATGTTTAACTTCTAAATGTATTCCCACACGTACCTGTATAACGAAAGCCATGAATCAAATGTTTCTGGAAACATTTGAAAAATGTTTTGTTGAAAATGTATTTAAAAATTAACAAAACACCAGCATGAGCAACAGAAGTTTGGGCTTCTTTTCTGTTGCTTTCTGGCTCTAGATGTTAAAAGTCACATTCAGGTAATGTTTAAAGGCTTTACTGCACAGACAAGAAAATAAGAGATATATTTTTAAAAAGTAAGTTTTATAAAAAATATAAGAGGAAAGCTGCAATGTTCCCTTCATCATATAGCTCCAGGATATCACACTAAAAGGAGAAGATTATAAAACTTGTGATAAAACACAAATTCTGCTGAGTATTCTAAAACACATCCCTTCACCCACTGCGTTCCTTGCCCTGCCCCACAGGACAAACATGAAACCATACCAGACTCTAGGCTCCCTCCCTTCAAACCAACCCTGCCTAAACGTATTTTCCTGACTGGTCCTGACATTCCTCACTGTGACACACATCAGAAGCTGTCAGGAGCTCAGTAATCAACCAAGGGGCCAGGTAGCATACGTAAGACTGGAGCTCAGCTCCCTGAATACCAATCAGCATTTGCAGCTCACAACAGATGGCTCTTGGTATGGGTTCTCCAGAGCTAGTAGGCTCCAATTCATTTCCAGTTCATTAAACAAAGTGCCAGAGCCTCTCACACCTGGAACGTTAAAGTCATCTGTGGGGATTTACAGGACAGAAGAAGGAGCTAGAGGTTGAAAGAACAGAAAGATGCTTCATGAAGAAAATCAGTAATAAGGGAAGCCATGGAGAAAGTAAGCAGGAAGCAGCTAGTAGGCAGCAAACCTCAATCCCAGTGATGAAGTAGATGGAGGTATTGGAAAGAGGAAGGAAGTAGCCTGAAGTCATCTCAGTATGCTCTCTGCAGTACATTAGCAAACTCTTACCTGCAGAGGGGATTGGAGGGTAGTTCTGCTACCTAGTCTTGTCCTGCAATTTTCTCTACCATTGGCACCACAGGCCAGACAACAAACAACACCCCCAGACCAGTCTGCCAACTCATTTTAATCCTGCTCTGCATCTTCACGCCACCCCGTTGACATGCCTCTGCACTGACCTGCTGGTCCACAGCTATTCCAGTCCTACACAGCTCTGCCCAGTCTCCTACACCTTGGCCTGCAGTTCTCTCTAGCACTTTATCCCCTTTTTGTTAACCATCTCACACTAACTCTGACAGTACATCTTGTATTTTGGGGCTCAGTGGCTGTCAGCATGTAGAAGGTCATCCTTCTCCTTTGACCTTCACTCTATGTTTCTTTTTTCTATTTGACTTTCTGCAAGAAAACTGTAATTGCTTGAGAATCTCTTATCAATCCCAATGATTTTATTCATGATTTCCTGTTAATCCTCAACCAGCTGTCATGTTTACTAACCTGCAGGATGACTAACCCCTTAAATCAGTCAATCTTCCTTGAAGAATTACTCAGGAAGCTCTGTAAAAGTCAATAAGTATATAAAACATGACAAGAAAAAGGAGAGAGTCAGGGAGTGTAAGGTAGGGACAATTTGGATCAGACTCAGAGCTTCCCTGAACTGCTAGAGGCAGATGAAATTGGACTAGATCTAGGGATTTATAGCCCCTAGCATTCAGCGCTTGAAGTTTAAGCTTTCTGTGTCAATGTCGATAGGACAAGAGAAATATTGGAAAGCACTGTAGGTAGAGCTTCTTGGGGAATTTATTTTAAAAAAAAAAAAAGAAAAAAGAATTCTCATAAATGCGTTTGTGATGTTTTCCTCACGTCTTTCAAGACAGACTTCCGTGTTTGGATCCCAGCTCCATAGGGACCAGAACACACAACTGTCCCATGCCTCAGTTTTATCACCAGATGAAAAGCATGGAGGAAGCTGAGCAAGATAACTTCTCTATGTTTCCCCTCATGTTTTCTGTAGTACTTATCACCTTTAAGATCAAAACAGTTGCTTTGAAAAGTGAAGCTGAGATCATCTGTTCCGGGAGGAGATGGAAGAGGCAGGACTATTGCTTCTGATCAAAGTGCTGAGGAAACTATGAGAATTACTTGCTGAAGGGGCAAAAAACACATGCATTTTGTTTCTCCTGTCTGATTTCATTGATTCTCCTCTGCTCTCCTGTGTTGTCAGTGTTTTTCTTATTTTTTTCTTCCATTTTTTCAGTTGTATATTCAATAAAGTAGTGAATAAATGAAGGAGGAAGTATGCCAAGATCTCCAGAAGGCAGAATGGAAAAAGGAGGCCTCCCCACCTGTCTGTGTCTGTTGGTCTCTCCATCTAGGGATGTACCTGCATGGGTATCTATCTATATTTTGGCACAAATACAGATGATGGAAATGAATCATACAGGTACAAGCAGCACTGCACAGATTTGTAGGCAGCAAGAACTCACCCCTCCTGGAGTGAGTATGCATGATCTGTGTGGTAAGTGGTAAAGTGTCCTATGTCTTTTGACCCTTTTGCTGTTATTCTTTCATTAGTCCCTTTCCTTCTGCCTGGATATGGCCAGTGTTCAGTGGAAAGGGAAGTTGTCCTTCCATGCAGCTTTCAGAAGTGCCCAGGGATGGTGCTTCCTATTTTGATTCATGCTTGGTCTGTGTGATGGATGCACTCCTCCTGTTTGAATTAACTGAACTTTGGTCCAGGCAGATGCTCAGCAAGTAGACCTAACTGAAGTTAATCCTATTGTGTGAGGCTATCAGTGAGAACGCAGCACCAAACCCAAAAAAGCCTGTTTGGCTGGAGAGTGGGCTGATAAGCAGCCAAAACTGCATTAACAGCAGAAAAATCTGACTACATATCAACCACTTTACGCTATAAATATCTGCAGCCATCAGGGCCCGTTGAGCTCTCCCTCCACAGCAGCTGGCTGCGTGGTGGTGATCTCCCCTTGAGTAAGGACGCCTCTCAAGATTACCCCTTGAGGCTGAGAGATCCCTTACCTGACACCAGACATTGATGGGTTGGCAAGTGACATTTTTTGCATGCACGTAACATTTAAGATATGTATAGTAAGTTTACGCGATAATCTGCATATCCTGTACTAACTTTAAGTATAAATAGTATTGACCGCCAATCCACCTGTACTTATTCAATATTTTACATATTGAATTTTAATCAGTAAATTTAAGTAAAATAACTACTAGATCAGATCTGTCTGAGTGATCTCCGACTCTTCTCCTGCGACAGTCTGTCTTCCTAATCTTAATCTAGCATCTGACAGGGGAGCAATGTCTTCCCCACCTTTCCCAAACCTGTCACTGGCATACTATTTTCTTTGCAAGAATTTCAATTCTGCCTGCTGAGGCTGGGATGGGTGATAGGGGAATGCTCAATGTCTTCTTAGTTTCCCACACTTCTAGAACTGACCCTCCACTTCTGGCTTCCAGGGCAGTGCTGCTAACCAGTGAAAGTTTAAGCACTGCAGCACAGAATATCTGGCCTGAATAATCTCTGCAGTTAGCCAGAAACATTTGACATGGATGCACAGCCAACGTGGGGAAGCATCAAATGGTTAAAAGATACATCTAAACTAGCAAGGGGATCACACTACAAAGAAATCCCCAGTTTTGACAGAATTCTGATTTTGTGTTGGGGGATAAGGACAGACTCTAGAGCCAAGGTTTCAGTCTCGTAGATAAAAGTCTCATGACTGCCAGTGTTTCTGTGGACATTTCTGAAGCCTTCCTCGCATTCCAGTCCCCTTTGAAGTGTTTGCCAGGAACACAGGGACCACCGGAAATCACACAGCATATTTAATCACAAAACTGAATTACAGTCAACCTGAAATATGATGAGCAATGCACTGCTTACCAAGCAGAACAAAGAGATATTTATCTTTCTGTCTATCTACTTAAATGTCTTTGTTGATGCCACTCAGCTGATTCATTATGCCAAGAACATACATTGCTACAGTTTGGAGATAAGAATGCTCTGCTAAACTAACCCTATGGCCCCTAAAAGAGTGAAAGGAATAAGAAAATCTCCAACTTCCCCACTCTGCTCAAGTGATTGCCTCTTGGGAACAAAAGATGCAAGATACCCCCTAAAGCAAAGAGAAAACAGCTATTGTATTCAGTCATTGAGAGGCCATTTTTGCTAGAGAGAAGCCTGAGGATTCCCTGTAGAAACAAAATTAATTGTCCCCGTGATGAAACCTAGTCACCCCATCAGTGCTGGGATGAATTCAGACTCAGTGGGCTCTACAGTTCCAGCAAGAAGCTGGTATTAGCTCAACTGTTGTTGGAAGCCAGAAGGCTACTCTAATTATGCCCTGTAAATTCAGAGTGCAGGCATTTATTTAAGCATTTAGGATAGATGAAAAACAGTGGCACAGAGGTAGAGAACACAAGCAGGATTGTGCTAGCAACTACAAGTACCATGTTTTGCTCCTAGACAAGGAATCAGCCACAAGCTTAGCTTCGGTACAAGAACAGCTCATTCTGTCTACGCCAAGATATTTGTTTTAGTTCCAGGTGTTGGCCAATTCAGTGGCAGTCTTACAAACTGTATTATGACATGGTGATTCTTTTCTAGTTTGCCTTTGTTACATTGTTCATATGTAAAAATTAAGAAAGAGCAAGCCAACCCCTTCTGAAATTTTTAAACTGACCCCAGAAGGAAACTGATTTTCAAAGAGGCTTCCTTTTTCTCTTTTATTTTTCAGTTTCACAGCATCTTCTGGTTAGAACTCAACAGAAAGCTGGAAATCCACAAAAAATATTTTTTGCACAAAACTTCCAGCTTGATTTTTCTGACCAAAGTGGTTTGAAGGAGTTCAAATAAGGATGCTAGAATTTTGAAGACTTCCTCAAATTCAGCCACTGAAGTTTCTGAAGCCAGATCATCACTGGAGACACAAATGCTGCCCATGCCAAGACAAAGGCAGTAAGCAATCACTATTAAGGTTCYCAGAGAATAATGCAGCTCCTGGACACTTTGGTTCCATTATACCCACCCTGAACAAAACAGTGGGAAGCTGCCATACCCCAGGAGATGAAACCAACCTTTTTCTCTGGAGCACCAAGTTACTTTCAGTTTGAGATATGTCTATGAATGAAGAGCAGCCTTGGGGAAGGGAATATAAAGGACATTCAAAAAAAATCCCCCCCCCCCCCATAAAGTGGCTCTTCTCTAAGAGATAAACTTAGAAATATAGAATAAAGACTATTTGCATTCTGAAATTCATGAAGAAAGGATAGACACAGAACTTAGTTTAGATGATTATGAAAGGAACTATTTGAAAAATTCAACTCTGATTACAATACCCTACAATTTGTCATGATAGATTTGGGGCCAGACTGATAATGAGTTTGAATCCAGAGGTGGGTAATGAAGTCTTAAACTGATTGTGAGAAATGGGTACCTGGAAAAATATTAGGCAAATCACAAACATCGTGCTGTTGGCTACAGGAACTGACATGGTTTAACCATAAGGCTATTTTGATGCAAGATCAAAGACTTGTGTCAGTAGATCTGTTGCAAAGCATTATGAATTCAGACATAGAGGGTGCAGCCCTTTCAGAAACCATAATCTGCTTATGGGCTAGAACATCACTTTCTGTTCCTCACAGAGTTACTTGCCCCTCCTTCATGCCAGCATAAAAGGAAGAGAATGACACCGATTATTTTATCCCATCAGCCACAAGACGTAATCCTTATGCTTTGATGAAAAAAAAAAACAGTGGGTGAAAGGTTAAATAAAGGTTAGTTGATGGAAGATGAGGAGGAAAGAGCAGGAAATGAGAGGTGAAAGTTGAGGGAGGGGAAAGGGAAGGCAAGAGGATAAAGACGACAAAAGGAGGAAGGAAAAGATGCAGAAAGAGAGGGGAAACACCATCAGCAATAACTGCTGTTAGCACACAGAATTGTCTTGATGAAATAAGCATGATCATGGGGTTACCACAACCTGTCTTTTCAAATTGTTCATTACAATTTTACTAGGAAAGCATTGCAACAAGGGCCCTGCCCCTTTCCCTAGCTCTTTCCTTCAATATTCACTGAGCAAATGCCTCCGAGATCAGCTCTAGCTAATTTCCTTAAAGACACGCAAGCTGCTAATTCTGGGAAGTACAGATAGTCAGGAATAACAAATGCAACCAAAATTAGATTAAAATAGCCTGCTGATAAACAAATTGCTTACCAAAAATAAATATTGGATTAAGCGCCAGTAGGAGCAGGGATCCCTATAATAACATCGCCATCATGTGGCTCGAGGTGCCGAGTGGCAGTGTCTGGTTTGGGCCATCACACTGCCTTCAGTCTGCAAACCCCRAGATAGGCACTTGTTTGCACTTATATATCAGGTATCCAGTTTTCTTCCACTCCCCCAAAACTGGAAATGGTTTGCCTGTTTTGTTTTGCGGGGTCAGTTCACTAAAAGCACTAGAGCCCATGGCTAAGAGTGACAYGGAGGGCAGCCCATGCCTTCCACTGCTGCTCAGGCAGACTCCAGCTGGGGTATGCCCCCTCCACACCTGAGCCTCTCGCAGGCAAAGGAGATCTTAGTGATGAGCTCCCCAGGCCTTAAGACAGAACTGGAGCAAGATACAAAGACCAATGTAGAGAGGAGAAGTAGAACAAAGCCAAAGGAGKCTGGAAAGAGTAGCAGGCGTACCCTGGGACAGAGACAAGAGACTCTGGGAAGGATGCTGTGCCTCATCCCACATCAGTTTATCTATAGCTGTTGGTATCTACCCCCTATCCCCACCCTGGGCAGTAGTAAGCATCTAGAAATTGAAGAAAGAAGGATGGACAGGTGTAACACTGGAAATCTTGACTGTAACATCCAAGAGAAGAGTAAAAGGCTCCTGGTGCTCTCATGGCACTTCAGCACCATTATAGATATTTACCAAGCAACATGTTCAGCCTGTATAATAATGTAGTTCAGTCAGAGGGAGTTAACAGCATGGTGGAGAGACAACAGCTATAAAAAAAAAAAACAGCAAGGCAATGGAGGAAGGACTTGCTACAAGCTGTTTGCTGTGTGCATGTGGGCATGGCAGGTGGAGAACAGCAACTGGAAGAGTAGCATGCAAAGATTGGTAAAGTACTCTGGGATGCTTGGAAAGAGATAAGAAGTCAGGAGTGAGAAACTGGCTTATGGTCAGGCAAGAAACATCTTCTCTATAACAGTAATCTGAGCTTCCACTGATAGAAGATGCAGCACTGTTGTTAGAAGGGACCTAAACTTCTATTCATCCATTATTCACCATGTCTATGACTATCACTGATTTCCACTGTGTACAGGGGAGCAGGACAAACAAGGTCGCTCTCTTCTTGCGCTGGGTTTCCAAGCATTTCTTCCCTGAGGTGGATGAAGCACAAGTTTGTAGTGTCCCATCGCTATTTCTTTGGACAATCTTGTGCTTTCCCCTCTGAAACACAACAGCAACAGTTACCCAGGTACAGCTGCAGTGGTAATTTTTTCTTACACTGATGCCTTCTTTCCTGGCAGATCTTGCTTCTTGCAGTTATGCACCTGTTAAGTGGGCATTTAACATCAGCTTCTGTTAGGAAAGAGACAGAGGCCAAGAATTTTTTAGCCAGCCACTGGCTCTGCAGGTGGACAAAGTCTCAAGTAGATCTCAAGGAAACCTGAGGAGCTGAAGATGGATGTTTCCAAATCCATCAGGGAGACACACTGCCATCTGCCTGCTCCTTTTAAAACTACTGTGTGTTTTCCCATTGCAGCTCACTGCCAAAAGCAAGAAGGACACTTTCCCTTCAGCACAACTCCGTGCATAACTATAACCCTCGCGATCACTTTGGGCTGAAGCACTTAAGGATACGACAGCCCTACAGGGAGACCCTCAAGAATGGGTGTGTTCTTGTCCTGTCTGTTTTATAGCTTTCACTCCCAGAAAAACTGAATCTCACCACCGTCGCCCAGCGAGTGGGTTACTGCAAGTCTCCAACAAAGCTTACAATAATCAGTCCAGCAATTCAGTACTGTAGCAGATTCCAGGATTCCTGCCTCCCATTTAGTTTGTATCCCATCCAAAACATGCCAAAGGGCTTCTGGGTGCTTTGCTGTGTACAGTTTTACCCCTTGTTTTCATAAGCAATTTTCAAGTGCTACAGCATTCACCAGATTTGATTTTTAACTTTCTAAGAACCCCTGCACCATTCAAAAGCACTAAGGTCATGGGCATAAATAACTGTGACAAACAGAGCTGTCCTGATGCAATCATGAAAAAGAATTCAGGTCTTTTCCAGCCATGGTGAATTTCTCTCTGGAAGAACTAGAGCTGTTTTTCACATCTAACCCACACATCCCAAAAGGCACAGCCTGCTCATTTGTATGCAGCTACCAGAGCAGTCTACTCCAGAAGCCTGGAGCTTCTCATATCATGAGCCACAGGACAAGGAGAAAACTAAAAGTCATTCTTGACCACTCTGCATCAGACTGCAGAAAACATCAGAAAACACAGTTCAAGCTGACTCGTGTGCTGTGGTGCTCTATTTCATTGCACAGTATTGGCACCATTTCCCAAGTCCTAGTTCCAGTGCCTTAAAAGAACATCAGCTGAAAATAGACCATGTGTTTTCCTAAAAGTCACTTTTCCATGGAAGCAGTAGCTGGTGTTGCTGCAACAATGTTGTTCCGTTGTGGACGATAGAGAAAAGGACACATAACAGCAAACTGGGAAGGGTGTCTCCAAACAAAGAAATGTCTCCCAAACAATGCCTTTGTTTGCAATGGTCAACAGTACAAATGAACATGAGAACCCTAATCTGTACATCACAGTGATGAACCAGAGTGACAATGTATGGACTGCTTTGCTCAATAGATTAAATTCTCATTGGAGTTCACCTTCTGTGAAAGCACCTGAAACAACCAACCAGAACGATCAGTCTGTTCTTCCAGTACTGGAAACCCTCTGTGCACATCCTACAGCACAAAAAGCATAAAAGGACCAACCAAGATGCCTTCACAACACAAGTTGGCTGAGAAAAGTCACACAAGAAATTTCTAAGAGTAAATGGCTTTTAAAAAAGTTACCTCACTCCAGGAGAAAAAGGTCTGGGAGAATTTGGAACTGAATCCAATACTTTTAGATTCCCTAGATCATCCTCAGCTCCCCCCCCCCAACTTTTACAATGTGTTTACAACTCCCCAGGAGACTAGATTTCACAGCTTCCCTTGATAATTAGTCCTTCACTTCTATATACTGTTCTCATCTCTAGACCCAGAACAAGCCTCCAGGTAGAAAACTTATCCTATAAATATCTTGGGACAACAGAATTTCACCTCCCATTCCTAGTACTTACCATAAAACAGGAGTGTGGGAGAAAAGCTCAAGCTGCCAGATGAGCTTTCAGTTCTTGCACCACTTTTCCAGCCTTTTCTGTAAATTTCTTTCTACTCTGAAGGCTAATTTGCTTTTGTATTGCAAGCAGCTGTGGCATAGCCCCACAACCCCCTTATTAAGATTTAGTGCCCAAACCAGAAGGTCTTTCCTTGTTGCAATAATGTGACCTTTAAATCTAGGCAGCAAGGTTAATACTGAGGCATTATTTCAGAATTCATCACTTGAGCTGATGCAACTCAGACATGATCCCATTGCAGCATGCTCATTTAAGCACTGCTTCCAGGGATACAATTTTTCACAAACGCATTTATTCCTAACACTATGAAAAGGAGAAGGGAAGAAAAGGAGAGGGGGCGAGAGAGAGAGGGAAGGACAATACGCTATTGTGATTTATTGTAGAGTAGATTGTCTGCAATAGTAGAGTGCTCCTTCTTAATCAAAGCTTTATTAAAGTCTGGTAATAAAAAGCTAAGTGTTTTTGGACGGGATAAAGGCAAAAAAGGGTAGCATGTTCATTTCAGGAACAGTCACGCCAGCAGTGTGTGACTGAGAACCCATGTTAAGATCTTCAACACCCCCAGCCAGCTGGTGCAAGTGTTAAGCACAGCCTGCCATAGGAGGGTCGTACCCCGACAATCACTATGTCTCAGCCCTGTCTGCACATTATCAGACCTGACAAGCTTGCAAGGGAGAACAAGGTCATCTCTCTTGAACTACAGAAGTTTTCCAAGCCTTTGCCAATAGCATCATTGTTACCAGGTAAGGACGTAGTACGACAGCACCACAGGACAGACAGGTCCTGGCCCCACTCTCCAGTGATGCTGGAACAGAGCAATAAGCATTGGTCGCTGGCTGGAGAGGTTCCCCATTTCTTCCACTGTACCAAGTCCCAGGACAACCACTGTTCCCTAAATACGCAAAATAAGGGTCTAGTCTGGTTTCCTCAGCAGCTTGCTCCCTGGGACCTAGAGCACTATCTCCCATAGAGCCGTGTGTCCACAGAGCCATGGAGCTCCAAGAATCATAGCTAGACATACAGGAAACTACAGCATTACTGCCTCTCTTTTCTAAGCAGTGCTCTTTGGGAGTGAGGGAAGAGGGAATACCAAGGGAGAATGAGGTTCAACAGGATCGTTCTGTCTAGCAGCACAGCACAGAAAGGAAAGTCAGAAAGAATAAAAAGAAAAAAGCTTACTTGATTTCAGCAAAGCTGCCAGAGCCTCAATGGCTGCCCTGGGGAAAGAAGAGAGATAGAGAAATAATGTCAATTTCTTTGATAATTTTTGTAACCTTCATCTTCACAGTCTTCTGGGCCAGGCTTCCCAGCTGGTCTGAATTGACAGCTTATGATGGACTTTGACAGAACTGCAATGTTTTACACCAGCAGAGGATCCAGTCTCTGCAGCTGACTCAGTTATTCTAAAAGACCATTAGCCCTCTAGCTTTAGTGTTACACTGATTTGTAGTGACCATTAAATTTAAAGCAACACCCACACATCCAAAGTAATGAAGCAAGTCTTTAAACTGCTGCCCCAGAGCTATTTCTTCAAATCAGAGGCTCAGCACATGCCCACTCCAGACACCAGTGCTTCTATCTACATCGGTAGATGTTAACTTCTGCATCAAGCTGGGACATCCATGTCATTATTTCCAGTGAAATTCCACTCCCTTCTTCATTTTCCCAAAACAAGCTTCACGCCCATCCTCACTCCCACCAGCTTTAACAGAAAAGAAAATTTACTTTCTTTTAGTTAAGACAATGTCTTGGTATTGCAGTGGCATGTAAAGGTCCCCACTTAGGTCAGGACTTGTAAGAAAGATGCTAAAGCTGCACAGTAAGACCACTTGCCCCATAGAGCTTAGAGAGTAAGGAGGTAGAGGGGAGAGAAACGCAGAAATTTCTGTTGACCTTCTGCGTCATTTCAATGTGCAGGTAAGCAACTGAACCTGCCTGAGTCAGCATAGCACTAGTTTGAATGGGAGCTGATCACTAACATTTGTAGCTTGAAAAGCTGAACTGAGGTATCCTTGCTCCCCACCATCTGGAGGCAAGTTTCTTCCTTATGTGGTATAATCTCCATCCCACTAGCCCCACAGAATATTTTCTTTTCCAGTCATGTTCTGCTGGACCATGAAGATCCATGGTCTAACCTGGCTTACTGCTGTAAAGTTTCAAGTGCCCACAGCTGATTAAGTAAATACAGCTACAAAACCCTCCATGCCCAAGGATTCCTTAAAATGCAATCTCTTTACAAACCAATCCCCAAATAAAATCATATAACTTCCATGCTGAGCCAATTATCATCCTGTAGCAAGAAATAAATATTTTTTTGTCATCAAGCTGCTGTTCATTGTGTGTCCTAACAGCAGCTGAGACTAAGAAAGATTCAAGAGCTTGTTCTTGCTGATGTTGGGTCGACATCTCTATTTAATGTCATTCTTTCATAATGAATCCATCAGAGTTCAACAGCAGCATTACAAACAAACTGCAAGAGAAACGCACACAAATACAGACAGAACAGGAAATCAGTAGCTAAAAATCTCACCAGTCAAAGCACAGTCATGCTCTCATTGCTTCTTTAACTCCACCTAAACAGCAATCATTCAGCTGGTGGGAGGAATACTGTCATCCACCAGCTATTCAGCATACCACTCTTCTGAGCATGCTACAGCCACTGATCACTCAGTCTTTCCCTGAGTTTAAAGTTTGGGACAAAATAAACATCTCTAAGCAAGTTAAAATTCCATCCAGAGCATGTCCCAAAGCTCACACTCAAGTATGTATCTTGTAAAGGAGACGACATTACATACCTACCTTTGCAGGCTAACGGTGATGTCTCAATCACCTGCCAGAACAGCAGAGCAATGAGAACCAGAGTGTTTCTGGCTCCAGGCAGAAGAGATCTAAGGATTTCCTGCGGGCATCTGATTTATTTTGGGGGTGCTTACGAGTATTGCAAAGAGTTTAAGTAGAGCTACACTACTATCATAATGTCAACACTGCCAGCAAACCTCCCGTCAACCAAACAATCGGCAAATCTGGATTCTCCAATACTTTTTGCGGGTCTGTAAACCACATTGTATACAGACAACTTCATTCATCCTCAGAGGACCTTGGACCTCCCAAACCATGTTCTCGGATAGTATAATCTCCTATTCCTACTGTCTTTGACTCCCCATTCTCTCTAATTCCTCATCACACTTGCCCCAGAAGACCTAAACTCTTCCTGGCCATACGATAGCTGATCCTTCAACAGCTTTAACCACCCCTGGTCACTTCTCTTCTCCAGGCTTGGAGGGAGCTCGTCTGCTCTGAGTCAAGGGATAAGAGTTATTTGTGCTTTTGATGTGACCTGGTAGAACAGGTTTGCAACCGCTTTGCTTGTAAAGCTGAGAAACCCAAGACTATCATAAAGATTAAGTAAATCCACCCAAATGGTACTGTGGGATGGAAAATTCAGACATGTCCTGGGGAAAAAAAAAAAAAGTTGAAGGTGGTATCTTCAACTTTGGGTATACCCAAACCCCAGCACCACCACTCAGCAGAATCAGAAGTTTTCACAATCACCAGCTACTTCCGAAAAAATATTACAGACCTCCAGCTGTAGCTAGCTGGATTTCCCACATTCCAGGCTAGCAGCCTAGACACATTCTCATCTCAGTCCATGCCTGTACATAGCACTGCAATAAATAAAGTGGAACCAAACTAGTACATTTCATCTCTTCAAGTACTGCATTTCATCACAAGGGTTTTGGCATAGGCAATATGCAGTGTTCTGTACATCCTACAGCATGTACTCTACAGTTAGTCATAAGCTGGTGCAGACCCAGTAGACTGACCTCAACAGTACGCATTGCTTTAGAACAAATTTTGAAAGAAAAAATAAAGACATGAGGGTAAACTGCAAAACAGATAAAACAGGTTAAGGGATAAAAAGGACTTACCAAGAATCAAGATCAAGCCAGGCTAACTTGATATCTTTCTTTGACAAGATAACCAATTTTTCTAAACAAGGGAAATGTGGTAGATTAATTTATCTGTACTTCAATAAAGCATTTGATATGGTGCCACACTGGAAATYATTAGCCAAGCTGGAGAACATGGGGATTAGTATAAGAACTGCAAGGTGGGTAAGGAACCGGTTAAAAGGCAATGACAGGATTTATGCTGGAAGAGGAATTATTAGTCTGGTGGGAAGTTATGTGTGGAAATCCTCAAGGATGTTTTGAGACTGATCTTATTTTATTATTTCATTAATGACCTTGGCACAATAAGTCAGAGTATACTAACAAAATCTGCTGACTGTGTGAAGTCAGGAGCTACTGCCAATAGCAGGGAGTTCAGAATATCTTTCAGGAGTAACAGGATGTTCTTGAGTTCTGAAGCAATAGAAAGGTGATGAAATGTAATAGTCAAAGTGCAAGGTTACGCATTTAGGGTTTAATAAGAATTGCTGTTATGAGCAGGGGCTCATAATTTGGAAATGAGTAGAAGGACAGCCTGGATATATGAGCCCATTAGAGGATGAGGACAAGCATGACCCAGCAGGGTGACACAACCATGAAAAGGACAGATCAGGTCTCAGGAAAGCCACTACCAGTGGAGAAGGTAAAGCATGAATGTCTTCATACAAGGCTTCACCTGAACAGCTGTGTGCAGTACACAAAAGGAACCGTGCAGAAAAGTGCTAAGGAAATCATTATGGCAACAGAGACATATCTCATGAGGAGTCTTAAAGATCACAGTTTTGTCACCTTAGCAAAATGATGGTTAAGAGGTGATGATTGTTCTCCATAGACACACTGGGTGGGGGAGAAGTAAACACCGAGGAAGGCAGAGAGCTACTTTAGCTAAAGAACAAAGTTGGCGAAAGGACAAATGGATATAAAATGTCCATGAATAAATTTCAACTGGAAATTAAAGGATGGTTTTTAAGCACTGGAAAATGAAGCTCTGAAACATCCTCTTGGCAGCAATGGGACGAACAACCTAACGACTTTGAAAAGGGAGCCTGAATTGCTTATAATGGGACTGTTAGGCTCAGTTGCCAACAAGGAAAGGGTCTGAAAAAAGTGACCCAGGAATGACTGTAGTCCTATATCCCTACATTTTAATCATAGATAAAATGGAAGTGAAATGAGAAACAGGTATTCTAAGCACAAAGTTAATTAGCCAGGCCAGAACAGAACAGCTGCACTGGCTTAAGCTGAAAGTCCAAATAGTCTAGTATCCTGTGGCCAACAGTGGCCAAGGGAAGAGTATAAGACCACAGCAAAAACACAGYGCTAGAATTTCCAGAACAGACTCAGATTCCAGCAATTTGCAGTCCAGAGATTTCATAAGCTAGCAATGGTGCCTTTGGGAGGCTTCTCAGCTCTTAGTTGATTTTGCTTCCATATATTTGCCTAGCCACTTTTGAGCTTATGCAAACTCTCAGCATCCACAATTATCCTGGGAAAGGAGTTCACACCTACACTGCATAAAGAGTTATCTACCTGCATTTGTTTTAAGCTTGGAGTTAAAGTGTAAATTACAATGCTGATTTTAAGTCAGCTGTCAGCAAGTATCTCCAGAATATTACCTATCTTTGATGCCAAACAAATTCAAACACACAAAACACTTTATGGGAAACAAATAAAACAAGTAGTCATAGAAGAGAATGCAGAATGGACTTTCACTGAGAACAGCAGCAAGCTGACGGATGTGTCAATAGGCTTACAGCAAGCCAGGCAACTGATGTTTGCGATAATATCGGCACCTCTTAACACCATATGGCAAACCAACAGCATCTTTTCTGGCATCAGAAGATATAATGAGATGAGTAAGCCTGGGATAGGAAGACAGAGAGAAAGGAGATAATAAATTGTGCATGAGAGCAAGGACAGGGCAGGGGGAAGATGGGAACAGGAGGAAAAGTTTAAGAGCACAAGAAAGATGACTTGATGAGCCATATGCTAGACCAGAGAATTTGATAGCATGCCCAGTGCAGAAMTCTGCATTTGTCTCAAGAAGGAATAGGGGGGGAGAGGGGGGAAGAGAAATCATTAAAAACCTACCAAACATGTCCAGATGCCTTCCTCTGATTTTCTGTTCTTTGTGGTAATACGTTAGTAGTTTTAGCTGTTTTGTCAATCCGAGTGTATCTCAAAGGAGACTCATTTATATATTTAAAAAAAAAAAGGATGTATAAATAAAGTTGCCCTGTCTTAAAAGGCATAATAATAAATACTGCTCCATAATCAGAAAACATTAAAAACTCCCTGTAGTAACAGTCAAGACAGCCACTCTGAAGAACGGAAATCTTTGAAGTGTTTCCAAGTCAGCAGCTTGGATATCAGGGCAGGAGTACAACTAGCAGAGAGATAAACGCAACTTCCAGATCCTGTGCTTAGGAACCAGGAGCAACAACAGAGAAAAACTCTGCTTCCCAAGCCAAAGCACAATTGGATTAGCCAGTAAAACCAGGCTGCTAAAAAGCATAGACAAAGAAGTCTTATGTCTCGGTCACCCTTTCAGATCTGAGCTACCAGGACAGYGTTAGCTGGAAATCACTGCAGACAGAGGACACCGAAAGCCAGGATCTCTTAGGTTTTCTCCTCCGCTCTGATCTCAGCTCACAGGTTGGAGCACTGGGCAGTACGACTGACAACTCTGTGCCTCTGTTTGTCTCTTGAATAGATAACTTTTTTCTGTTCCACACCAGTATTAAGAAAAACCTCCTGAAAGTGAAAAACCTTAGTACAGAAGAGATGCATGGTGGACTACATGAAATGATTTTAAGACTCATAAGACACATTGACGTTGGTACCCATCTGTTCAGGACTAGCTTGGAGCTATGGACAGGGAACAGCAGAGAAGCCAAACACTGAACAAAGAAATGATCCAAAAGGGCTCTGCAAATCAGGCCGCAAGTAATTTAACCAGCCTTCCTTCTCCTGTGAGATTGTACCYCTTACACGCTTAAGCACAAAACAACCTCTTCAAATTATTGAATGAAAGCTAATGACTTGGTGCTTCATTAAATACCTCTTCAGGCTTGATGCCTGATCTAATTCCTAAAGGCAATCACACCTGGATAATAAAGATGTAAAGCACTGTTTTTATAGAAATGTAAGAAAATATTCTGCCCCTGCCTGGCAACCCGCATTGCTTCAGCCCATGCTCCCTCCTTTTGCCCTTCACCCTGCTATTTCTCAGTATACTCACTTGTTGCTGTCATGTTTATTTATATCACAGGCASCATGGGGCAGGGACCATGCAACATATATTTGTACAGCATCTAGCACAATGGGAACCCTGACTGAGGGCTTAAGGTATTACAGCTTACAGGCTTATGGCCCCTACGCTTCCGTAGCCCCTGTCTCTGGGAAGAATTAAGTGCCCTTGAGTGTACATATTGCCTGGCTGCATTTTGCCTCCAACCCCTGGGACTCRTACTTAACTACTGGAGTTTATACAGTCACAGAGCAACTCACTCAAAAGACAATTTCACATTTGACAACTGAGAGACATTTAGAAACAACATGTAGGCACCATGGCAATAGGTGCTTTATAAATCCTACCAGAAGGTAGATCTCATCTGAGACAGATGCCTTGAATAGTCATTTCCCTTGTGGCCCAGAAATACAGATCTTAAATATGCAGGCACTGGCACAGTGATTTGTTTTGTTTCAAAGGCTTAAAACTAGCAGCTTCACAAGTCTTGGAAATAAGGGTGGACAAAAGCTGCTTATGCTGCTGGCATTTTCATAGTGCTGCTGGTCTAGGACTTACACAAAAACACCCATCATCATGTCCACTTTAATTCCAACTTGTTAGCTAGGCATTAAAACTTATGCTAAAGGCAAAGCCTGCTCACAGTCTGCAATGTCCCACACACTGCCAACAGGTGGAGTTTGGAGATCCAGCTGTTGTGCACAGATGTACTTTTGGTGTAATGCTGAAGGAAAGGGAATAAAAAAAAAAAATCACACTCCTTTTATAACGGTTACTTTAGTTCCAGTGACCAGCTTTTTTTTTCCTCCTGGAAAAGCACTCACGGGTCTTTAATACAAATATACATCTTCTATGGAACCTATTCTCTGTGATGCAATTCATTTTGCTGAATAGAATTAGTGAGCAAACAAAAAAAGTGTACAGAAATTAAACATGCTGAACAGTATTTCCTCCCCACCTTTAAAGATTTCTATAGGTATTAACTGTTAGAGGAGGGTTGTGAGAAAAAAAAAGTGTGCACAAGTACCAAAGTCAATGCTAATAGCCAACAAGACTTAACAGCAAAAGGAGTGACAATTCCCTGCTTTTTAACCCTACAACAGATCCAGGAATGAATTTTCTCCTATCTTGCATTTTGGTGAGCTGAAGTTAATGTATTCTCCAAAAGATGTGCTGCCACTTATAGAGAAGTTATAGATGTGATGCAGAAGCCCCAGCGTGAGCTCCTCTCCTGCTCTCATGGCTAATACAACAAGCATATCTCAGTTCCCAGGTTCAGCTCAAAGCCTTCACTGTAGCATCTTCCAAACACCTCTGCCTGCCCTGAAGCCTGTTAGGTTAAATCAGTGAAAAGGTATAGCCTTCCAGCCTCTTTCCTCTCTGCCTCCCAGAAAGAGGAGTCGCTTCAGGGTTATCCTCCAGGCATCCTTACAAGTATCCTACTCTCTCTCATGTAGAAGTACAGAAGGAGAGACAGCTGTATCCTAAAAATTCAACCTATTCTTTACAGCTTTAAATTAAATTAGCTCCAAAGTAGTAACAAAGGAGAACAAGATACAGGAAATACACTTAAATCCTTGCCAAACAAATGCCCAGGCATTTCTTACAGTGTGGTGCAGAGCTGGCACTGCTTCCTCAGGCAGAAGCCATACCTCAGAAGATTTCCCATTCCTGTCAGCTCCCTCTCTAGGGTCAGATGTCACCAATATGGCTGAGGCAGGCTGTGACAGCTTGTCATTCACATCAAGATGAAGGGGCTGGAAGGATCACAATCAGACAGGATTCTTAACAGATTCATCACCCAGGCAGTTTGAGGCTGACAGTGTGAGAATCCAGCTCTCCCACCCAAGGGACACATGTAGGGGGACTGAGAAAGGGGCTTGATGCTATCCTTGATTAAGAGGAGTGGTGAGGATACTCATCGAAGCCACATCTGATAACAAGCACCAGCACAGCCCTATAAAACATCTCGTACACAATTAAAGCATGTCAGTGAGTGGGGTTAAATCCCCCTCCTTTCCCCAGACAGCTATCTTCCAATCCCAATTCAGTTACTAGTGAGAAAGAGCCCAGTGGTCTGTTGGCTCACTCCTTAGTCATCAGTTTATTCATAGCTTATCAGTTCACCATGCCCAGCAGCTTTTGCTCTGGAGACCCCAGGGACTGACATGCACACTGTGCTCGCAGCACAGTAGGTGCTCAGTGGACGGGGGAGAGACCCAGCCCCGTTCTGCTTGCTTCTGGATCATTCTGCCTCAAACTTTTCCGAATGCTGTGTACACCCAGAGCAAGGGCAGAGAGAATACAATCCATGTACCTGGTGAAAACCCTGCTTACTGCATGATGAAGCCAGAGGGCACTGCTTGGTGACATACCCAGGAACCCTAGGCTCAAATCTCAGCAAGGCAACCATGACTTCTGTCCTCATTAAGAGAAATTGAATTGCAGGTGCTTTGCCATTAGGGAGTCTCTGATGGTGAACTATAAAAGAGAAGGTAGAGCTTGGGGGTACCCAGGACTTTATGATGCCAGAAAATGAGCCTGCACTCACACTATATTGCCTGCAAACAACTGCAAAATTTTTATTTTATGGATACTATCAATTGCTGGCAGTGAGATATCCAAGGGCAGCTTGTGTTGCCAACAGTCCAGGTTGTGAGGTATCTAACATGTCACTGCTTGTGCCCAGAGCTATTTGAGAGCACAAAAGGGAGGCTGGCTTCAAAGTAATCAAGGCTAAGAGCTGTAGTTCTCCCTGACTACTGGTTAGTACAAACCATCTCTAAGGCAGCAGTAATCTCAGGGTACATCATCTTTAAAAAGCACATTGCAATGAAAGGTGCTCTTGAGCTGTAAAGCAGCAGTGTTTGAAATAGCAACCTTTACTGCAGGTAACTAGGCTACCACGATGGATGGAAAATTTGAGTTCTCATTTCAGCCATTCCGGCAGTTTCACTGCTTAGGATTTTGAGGTTTGTTTTGTTTGGGGTTTTTGTTTGGTTGGTCTTTTTAACCAAAGAAATAAATGTCTTTCAGGGAAACTAATTTTAAAAATGTGTACAATTTAAGAGACTTGAAAAGAACATGAAATATGAAGCTGAAGGACTGAGAAAGCACCATCTTCCTTGATCTCTACCAAGAAACAAGGCTGACTTGTGTAGCAACCTTTTCTTTAAGCAAAAGTCAGATGCTTCAGAATAAAAGGAGGAATGACTGATATTGAACACAAGATGAAAAACTGTGTTTGTTCTTTTTAATCTAATGGTACTGTTTCCATATTATAAGGCTCTAGAAATAGATCCATCAGTTTGAGTTTATATGGCACTTCACTTTCCCCTCTGGTCCTATTCAGATGAAGCACATCCATAAAGTCCAGCCAAAGGAAACTTAAAGCTTAAAACCTCTAGGGAAGAGAGCTGGCTTGCAGAGTTTCTTTGAATATGCCAGAGCAAGAAACCATTTCCTGCAAGCATAGCTACTGGAATCATTCTCCCTGTACTGCATGACAAGATGCAACTCGGGTGGTTGTCAACTGGCAATAACGTCATAACATAACCCTATAGCCCTACTCGCTTCTGTCTGTTGGTGAGTGTTCAATTACAGTCTGCCCGTAACACTAAGGTCACGGTTTGAATGTGAGAGTAACTGTTTACACATCAGCTGCAGCACTGACAGCACAGAGTGTTACATCCACATTTGCAGTAGGGAGCAAATAGAAAAAGATATTGATGCTGATGAATGTTCTTGCATGCAACACTTTTCATTTATCAATCTCCACGTGCCTCCCAAGTAGGTAAGCATCGTTTCCCTTGTTATGTGCACAGGTTAAGCAGTTTCTATATATTGCTCTTACCTAAATCTCAAAGGGTGGTGGTCAGAGTTAGAGCTGCCTGAAAAGCTCACATGCAAGTGCAATTTGAACAAAATATATTAGAAGAAAATATGCAGAAGCTGTAACCAATTTTCTCGTGTTTTCCAGCTACCCCCCCACTTTTCATCTCTTCCAATGGTTGTGTTCCCTCATATACACACTTAGCCCTTCAGCACTGAATTTGCCATGAATTGGGCACTTTACAGTTTGATGGTCCTAACTGATGCTGCCGAATATGAACATGCTTGGAAATACTGGGGTATTCATTTGTAAGCCATGCATGTACACAATACTGAGACTGATTTAATAGTACCAATTAAGCTCAAATTGAGAACAACACAAACATGCCTGAGAAACAAAGTAACATTCTCTTACAGATTCACATTAGGCATCTTGACCTGAATTTAAAAGGCATTTTTATGTCTAAACATGCAGCTAGCACTCAGCAGGATTTTTCAAAGCCCCTTTGTATACTAAGGTCAGAACTACCTTTTAACTGTATGAGTTAGGCCTTTAACCTGCTGAGAGGCTTTTTGTTATGGTTTCATTCCCTTTCATCTTCACACATCTAAATATCTCTGAAAATCCGGACATTCATTCAGAAAACTCAGTCCTCACCGACCCAAGTCCCTTCAGGCAATACCAATAGGCAGTTTATAAGGAAATTTTCAAATCTGTCTTGTATGCAAAAGAAATGCCAATTTTACCCACTGTGTGTTGGTGAAACAGAAGACTGCAAAACACATGTAGAACTGTGCTAGAAACATACAGTACTGACTAGTTTTGCCGCAAGCAAGTACAGTAAGAATGAAGTCTTTGGGAAAATAGATGTTGCAATTGCAGAGCAGGGAGGAAAGCTTATTAACTTGCCTGAGATTTTCAGTAAAGTTTTAGCAGAAGAAGACCCATCCTGCTATTCACCTCCCCCTGCTATTCTGTGGTTTCTGCTGCACTTGACAGGTGGGAGGGAGAAATGGGGATGCTGCTGTATTGTGTAGTATACACACAGAAATACAACTTTGCAGGGAAGAGCCAAGGTATGGAAAGCAAACAGCTTTCACACTGCCCTGCAGCAGCTTTCTGGACATAAAATCTCCAAGCTGTGATAGGAAAGGCAGAAGAGTCATCTGAGGACATGTGATCAGGTTCAAACTAAATAGGATAGATGTTGCAAATGAGGATGCATCTTCTGCAGAAGCTGTCTGTGCAAGTAGGCTGAGCCACCCCCACAAAAGGCCACAGCCTCAAACACAGCAGCAGATGCACCACCACTCCAACTCCTGCTGTGAATTTGTCCTTGTCCTGTCCTCGTCTCTGCAGCTCAGGCAGGACAGAAGTAGAACATCTTACTGCAGGGAAGGCAACCTACTGGCTGCAGGTCAGAGATGAGGCTCTCTGCAACCACAGTACCTCAAGATATTTAGCGTTTCAAAGAACGACAATGGGCTATATAAGACGGCAATGGGAACAGCATAGGTAGGGGTCCTGAGAAGTATAGAAGAGAAGTATGTTTAGTTTAGTAGCATGCCCAAGAGTCAGAGAAATAGTATTCTCTGTTAGCTCACCCATGTGGCCTTCCATATAACACTTTGCCCAGGTGGTGACCGAGATTCAACATGCAGGATGCATTAAGACTTTGGGAGGATGAGTGGGAAGACTGTACTACCAGGGGCAGCCAAAGCACAGCCTCAGGTTTCATCCCCACATCTACAAGCAAGGAGGTTTGAGAGCAGGCAGTATGCACTACCCTTGAGTGCAACATAGGTCACTACAGCATCATGGAGCTTGCAAGGCTGGCCGAAAGCCAGCATCTGGCTGTTGTGGCTGATCCAGCCAACCGCAAACTAATGAATTTTTTCAGTTACACATGTATAATTCCTTATTAAGCAATAATCTGGTCACATCTTAGTGCTGGTGCCTGTTCCTCACAACATTTAGCTAGAGGATTTAGAAGGAAGAAAGAATCAGTAACAAGCCAAAAGGCAGCAAATACTGGGTCAAATTCTCCTGATATTTGCTGTTTGAAATCTGCAGTGTCGCACTGGCATAACTGCAGGGGCTTTTTGAAGCAGTAATTTGCAGAAGCCTAAGTAATAAAAGTTAGTATATTTTTTTTCCCCTCTCTCCTTTCATTGGAAAGCTTCCATCTGATATAATCAAGCCAAACTCTGGGATTTGAAAACAGACCATATCAAAGCCAAGGCTGGTAGAACTTGAGCTGTAAATACAAGAATGAAGCAGTGGGGATAAACAATTAAAAAGCACAGTAAAAATTATGAGCATTATCAGGATAGTTCTTCCACATGACCTTGCTTTTCTCTACACAGAAAAATCTGGAAGGTGGTGAAAGATGGAATAGCCACAAATATGTAAGTACGATTTAAAACAACAATGAAAAACAAGRAGGAAATTAAACTTTTGAGTACACAGCAAGAGCTGTTATGCCATTGCAATGTATGTGCTACAGTCCACACAAAGCCACAACTATATCCATTTAACACAGGAGAGAAAAGAAACATGTGGAGTAGATGTGCCAAAGATATGGCATGATTTTCTTTTTTTCTTCTGCAATAGTCTGGCTGTTGCTGCAGGCTAATGGTAAAAAGCTCAATCTTGGAGCCATGACCTTTCCGGTTTACACTTCAGGAGGAGTTTCCATTCCCAACCCCAGAGCTGCAACCATATTAGGAGCCAGCAGCCCTGTTCTTCCTCACCAGCCACTTCCTCAAGTTTTCAGGTTCTCCCCTCCATGTTCCAAGCCCTGTCTCTGAACACATCCCAGAGCAGCTCAACTCTGGGTTTATTTACAGATTTTACTGGCATTGCTGCCATTCCAAGTGTTGCCCTGCAGATAAAGAGACCAAGAAGAGCCTTGACAGTGTTAGCAAGCCAGAGACCTGTGCTGCATCTGTAGCACTRCTGTTACAAAACCTTCTCTCCCTAACAAAACTCATTTCACCTGTGCGTGGTAAATACATTAGTATTTAAGATTTCTTTTTTATTCTCTATAATCAGTGTTCGATAACTACCCAAAAGAAATTGAAAGAGACTGAAGACTGGAGCTTGCTCTCCTGCCCACTGGAAATGAGTCAGTTGTGTTGCCTCTGTATTGCTAAAACCAGCTACCCCACTGCTGCTACAGCTGGTGCGGCTCCAACAGTGCTATCGGGCCAGGGAATCCTAGTGTAGAAAGGCTGTTGCTAAGGGCTTCGACACTGTGTCATATAACTCTGCTCAGGGCAGGTCTAATCACTGTTGTGCTTTAAAACCACTGATAGTTCTAGAGACTGGCTTACACTTCACCTGCTAGCATTGCCAGCACTGGTGCAGCTGGAAAAAAGCCACAGCAACCCCAGGAAATTCTTAGGGCTGTTTTCCTTGTGGGGACAGCACCTACTTGGGGCCAGCATTGTGCAAAATTGTTGCTGTAGAAGCTATGCGCTAAGGCTTCCTTTCATTGTTGTTTCCATCAAATTTCCCTCATCTACCTTTGGACTGTAAGCTTTTGTGGGGAGGATTTCACAGCTGCTTTCTACCCCCTTCATAAGGGTAACAGGCTTCTGGGTGGGAGGAGAAATGGCAATAAATCAAGTGAAAGGCAAAGGAGAGGAGATTCCTGGGCTCTCATATGCGCTGACACGCAAGCGAATGCCCTCAGCTTTATCTACTYGCTCTCTGGCCTCTATCAGAGATTCACGTCATTACCCAACTCAACRATTTCCAAGGGGGATTCTTTGTCTCCCTGACACAGGAAAATGAACGCAAGCAAACAGGCGGGGTGAGCACCTGCTCATCACCTCTACAAGCAAATTCAGATAGGCTTTGCTTAGAAATCCCTTCCCTCTAGTGCCAGTCCCCCAGGGCTGTCTGGCTGATGCTTTCTGAAAGCTTTGGCACTTAACGTCCACCTCAAACGTGCTTACAAGGTCACACAACCATGTTGCTCAACCCTCTCCTTGCTCTGCCAGCTCCACATTCACTCCACTTCAACTACATTGTGCCCGAGCATAAAACCTTTCACAAATTCACTACTGCTTTTCTCTCCCTTTTCTCATTCCCCCCCGCACCTCTGTCCTCACCGAATGCCTCAGACACAACTGACTGTRCCCTCACTACCCTTAGGAAGGCATTAGAAAGGTGCGGTTTTAAATGTATGCATTGAGCGCATAAAAAGTCTGATCTCAGGTGACTTGCCTGCAGTAACACACTGTGTCTCAGATTAGCACTTCAGACATGGGAGATCTTTTGTCTTCTACCTTCTTTACTCTTATAGCCCTACCACCACTGGTGAAAGCCTTCTCTCTGCAGATCAGGAGCAGCTTGCCCACTCATATCAGATAACCCATCAACTTCCAGAAATCATCCCAAACCCTTCATTTCTTCCTAGATTGCAAAATATTTTGTAGTCCTCCTAGCTCTGTTCTCATTTTTTTATTTTGATTTATTCCACTCAGTTCCTTCTGTGCTATTTACAAAACGCTTAGCATAACCAGTACACACCTGTCTCAACCTATCCTTCTATGGAACTATTATACTCAGCTACAAGGAATCATTAACATTGATAATTCATTTAACTCTGGGAAACACTCTGAAATGCAACTGATGTATGAAATCAAGTCCTACCTCCCATTTGGATGGGAGTGACAGTGGTTTCCCCAGCTACGTGGGAGATATGCCTCAGAACTTCTAAGAGGCAGTGCAATTGCAATGCAGTGAGGCACCCAAGCATTAGCTTTAATCTAGTTAGCACAAAGACCAACAGTGAGACAGATATGGCAACATGAATAATACTCCCAGACTGGATAATATGTCCTAAGAATCTTGGGTAGCCCACGCGCTGGAGGCCCTGCTGCAAGCCTTAACAGTTGTTAGCAGAATGAGGTAAATTAAAGCTAGGGTGGAGAGACTCTTTCACCCAACGAGCAGAGAGTTGCCTGCAGTATAGACATACCAAAGCCATCACGGGAGGTCAGCCATGAATTGYGTCTGCCATAGCCACTGGGTGTGAGAAGTCAAGAACTTGAGAACAGGAGCAACTTGCCCTCATACCATCTTTCCAAATATAACCCTCTAGCTCAAAGGAGAAGAAATAATGGGCAAGCAAAGAAAGGCCTTCAGCTGAAAGCATTGCTTCTTTTTCAAACTGTTACTTCTACCTGAAACAGAAGTAAAACATAAGCTAGACCTAAAAGAAAAAAAGCAAACATCTCTTTCAAAATAAAAGTCTCACTAAGTGGGTCCATTTAGAAAAATCCCTTCCCATAACATATCGAGTTAAGCTTAGAAGTGAATTTCTCTTTATATAGTGTTCATTTGCCAATTTTTTATGCCACAGAGGTAGGTGTATCTGTGCTTAATCTTGCCATACCAGAGGCTACCAAGAGATGGCACCAGGGTTTCTGTATGCAACATGTTTGGGCATCTGGAACAACCTTGCTATATGGTATTCCTCTCTGCCTCATCAATTCTTCATCTATTTTCAAATCTCATCTGAAAGCATCTCTTTTCTCCCTTGCCTCTACCTCTTAATTTTTCAATTTCTCTCTTCTGCTGCTATTAACGGTACAATGCCAGCAAAGTATAATTCTGCAATGCAACTCTATTTACTCTGCAAAGCAGCACTGAGATACGATCAGTCTGAAATGAGATTTTGTAACTTATTATTATTATTAGAACAGGTCATTCTTTGAAAGAAACCACACAGACCATAAAAAGAACAGAGAAGGAACTGCATAAAACTGGGACACCTTTGGCTCCAAGATCATTTCTCCTATTACAATGGCTCATTGCATTAAATTTGAACACTAGGGTTTATTTACTTATCTCAGTGATGTACCCATCTTTGTTCCATGTTATCTGAGCATTATTCAAGTTGAAAAGACACTTGATATAAACAAAAATTTTAAAGACAACCCTTTTTCCCTTGTTGCTGTCATCATCTCATTCAGAACAGTATTTACCAGTTTTATTTAGCAGGAATTCTAGGCTAAATCCCATGTAGATCAAGGCCAGATGGGAAGCAGGTCATTTAGTTGTGACATAGCTCAAAAGAAATTTCAGCCCCTCCTGTGAATTTTCTACAGGGATCAAATGAACCAAATAGCAATTTGAGAATAAACAGGCACTAAGCATTGATTAATTCTGACCACATTCCAATAGAATTGTGTGTTAGTTTCCAATTAAATATCCAAACTGCTCAACACGATTAATGGCAAAACACAGACTAACAAGAGGAATTAAGGATGATTTGCTTTTGATCTCCTATCAGGAATTGTTGCCAAATAAACAAAGGCATAAAGCTGTACGGAAAGAACCAATCACAACAGCTACCATATCAGGTTGCAGAGGAACTAATCACCATGTTGGTGTGTTGAGTTTCTTCTCATTCTCAAAATATTGGCTGGCAATGGCCATGCAACATGTTCTTCTGTTCAAGCAGAGAGCAGCTGAAAGCTTAGGACAATCCAGGAGATGGAATTGCAGCAAATGTGTATGGTGGTCTACCAGCAAGAAGTTATCCAGGATTAAGGCTGAGGAAACTAACTGCCTGCACTAGGTCTAGGACGCATTTGCAATTGGATCTCTTCCATGCGTCTTTCCATCATTCTTAACAGAAGAGATAATTCTGATAATTCAGGCCATCCCTGCTACATGTCTCCTCTCTTTTTGTCTAACAGACATAGCCCACTGCCATTCTGATTTCTTCTGTTGTTGTTAAGGTCATGGGAGATCACTTTTACAAGCATTTGTTGATGTGGCAACTTGGTCACTTTTCAACACTATGGGCTCAACACTTACATTTATCTTGCATCAAAAGCACCAGTTCCAAGATGGGAAAACAGAATCTCAGTTGTGTGCAAACAAAACAAGTTTTATAGAAACACAGAGTAATATATATATTTATATATTCAAGAACTATTTTGAAGCAATATACAGCCTCTTAACTTATATCTTCACCATTTCCAGGGCCTTTGTATTCTCCTTGGTCAATCTGACACAATGTCTGATTAAATATGGACCCATCAGATTCAGGCTTTTAGCTTTAGATGTGCTCTCTTGATCATCTTGACATTCCTCTCTTCACTTGCATGAGCTCTGCTTTCAGTACTCCAGTAAAAATCTTCCTCTCAGCTCACATTGTGACAGAAGTATGTGATATAGGAATCACTTCCTGACCATCACAATGGAGTCATTATTCTTGCATGTTTCAGATTCATGAGTCACTCCCTACCTCAAATCACCCCCGAGCACACAAAGACAAGACATGTGGCGTTCCCATTTCCTCCTGGGTTTTGAGCCCTTACACTAGCTGGAGAGGACTGCATTTTCCAAATCTTTCTCAGCAACCATCTACCTGACCCAACCTTAAATGCCCATCACACTACTCCCAAGTTACCCACTCCAGACTCATCCTCCAGTCAGCAGAGAAAGATAAGCACTTCCAAGCCACCTCAAGTTTCTAGAGGGAAACATTTGGTACAGGTGAAGAGAACCTTGCCTCTTTCTTCCTTTATGTGAGGAGTCCGGATATCCACCTCAGATGGAATAGAGTTACATGAGAGGATTTCTTCCCTTTAATGGAAAGGGAGATTATCAGCAAGTGTTTGAGGAACTGGGACCATCCAATAAGCACCAAACGTAAGAAGAATTGTGATCAAATGTCAGAAGTAGGCAATGCTGAACATGAGCAAAGGCAGATAATTTCTGCATGTCACATTTTCTACTGAATTAATTTGGCACCATTCCCAGACCTTTTTTATTCACTTTCCACTTTTAATTAAGTAGTCAAACTTTACTGGAACAGCCCAGTGCAGAAAGCCAAGTTTTGTGAATATTCAGAGAGTTTTTAATTCTGACAAATACTCATTCTTGTTGCAATCTCTCGTATGAGGTTTATCCGATCACTTACCATTAGCCAGCTCTGCTCAGTGTGGTAAATAGATGTACTCAAAGAGCTTTGAGAAACAAAGACATTTTAAATGACTCTCTAAATTGCTTTTAATAAAACTGCAGAAATAAGACTGCCCGCCAACCTTTTAACAACAGAAAAAGATAACATAATGGAGGGGAACAACTCAGATACAAGTCACACAATCATTTGCCATTTTCTAAAACTCAGGAGTTCCTCAGATGAAAGAATCATAAGTTCTGGATTTTTGTTTTCACTCACTTTGATAGTCTACCTTCAGCTTGAGGAGTCCTAGAAGAGGCCTGCACAACATGTAGCCACAGACAACATAGAGCTTTCAAAGCCATCAGCCTGACATGCCAGCAGCCTGGGGAAGGATATCTGATGCTCAGCCACCTGGAGTCAGAGTCATGCAGAAGACACCCAGCTCCTGGTTGGCCAGAGAGCAAACATCTGCCACTGTCACATTCCACATCCATCTGCCCACAACACATCCAAATATCTCTCAGAACAAGTAAGTTGGGAAAATGAACAAGGGTGTTGAAAGGGACATTGTAAAGTAGGAGAAAGGTAGAAGATAAGGAACATATGGGGAATAAGTAAGGTGAAAGGAGCAGGGGTCATTGCACTCTGTGGGTCATCAGGGATGTTGCATTAGAAAAGGTGTTGATGGAGTGAAGATTTGAGTGTTAGACACACACTCTCGTATCAGATATCCCAGCTACTGACATAAACAGAACTGAGAAAACAAGCACATCCTCTGGCTTTATTTTAAACTGTCCTTATAAAAGGTATCAGAAAACTTTCTCTGCAGCACAGCATCATGAGATACGGGCAAGACAGTCCAGGGTCTCCATCTCACTTGGATTTCACAGTGCTTAACTCAAGAGTTCTCTAAACCTCAATGAGTTTCACATTTTTTCATACAGCTTTTACTTCAGATATGGGTAGTCCTGGAGACATCCACACAGTTATGGCACCAGCAACCTGAAGACTTCAAATGCCTAAGACCAATAAAATCCGTGAGTCACAGTCTCAGAAGAATCAGAGCTACTTGGCATGCACCCAGAGAAGGTCAATTGGAGCATGGGAGACTATTTCTAAATAACCCAGAGCTTTGCCACTGGGAAAAATAAATAGAACTATGTATCTTGTTTCCACATCTTAGCTGGCTAAATAAATAGCTCTCATAGTGCACTCTCCCAGGCAGATTCTTAAAGTGACCTTGGTCCTGCTGCTGCCCAGGACCGGAGAATGCGGGTGTATCCACAAGAGAAGTGGTGCATTTTCGATGCTGCATTCCTGGCAGCTGATCAAAGAACAAGGGTAATCTCAGCCCCCACAGTTGCCAGCTGTTCCTTCCCAGCAGCAAGGCAAATCATGGTGGTACATAGTTATGAAGTGGAGAGAAGGTATCAAGGGCAAATACAAAGGGAGGATCAAGAGGCTTGCTGGGAGGACATTGGAGTTTTCCTCCATAGGCAGGTTACAGACTAGCATTCTCTTCAAGTTCCATATGGAGAGCCAAAAAGAAGCCCAAAAAGAAACAGATGTTTTTGTGGCCAACTAGTTACTCCAAAATAACCCACCCCAAATTTCAGCATAGCCACAGCAACTTTGGGAAGAGCTACACCAGCCTCAGATAACCAGGAGCACGTGCTGAACTAGACAAAGCACATGACACCTTTTTATTCTTTCTCCCCATCTCAGAAAACCCATCCATAAGCTTCCTCCCCCAATAACCCTACAAATTTTTAACTGAAGCAACTCAAAAAATAGAAGGACATTTTTGCATATACCCACCTCCATTTTCTGATGAGCTGTAAAGATGCCTGGGATTTTCAGACCATAGCTACCCCAGGCATTCACTAATGCTGGGAAAGAAGATCTGTAACCCACCATACAGTCTGGACTTCTGGTCTCAGGACCTAAATTCTTGCCAACAACACCTCTTGAAGTTGCTTTCCCCAGTGAGAGCAGAGCTCCCCAATGGACTGCAAGCAAGCACAGTCCCCACTGAAGAGTAAGAAACTAGTGCCTTTAAATAGGTTGCAAGCATTTTTTGAAACAAAACAGGTTTGTGTGCTGCTTCTGATGTAAAACAGACTGTCTCCACTGAGCCATTGACCTTCTCAGCTGCTCCTAGTTATTAAATAAAACAAGCAGCTTTGAGCCCTAGGCAGGCCAGCTGAGTGGCTACCAGGCTTCAGCTGATTTATGGTTCTTGCTTGTTAAACCAAGTGTAGGTGGGAGCCAAATCACCTTTTTCTGTGAGCTGGGTCCCAGGAAAGATTTTCTGATCTGTTTGCACACTCATACAAATATGCTTTAAGAAGAGCACAAATATTTTAGGGAAAAAAGGAAATTAGGAAACTGAACTAGCAATGAGGGAGCTCAGGGAGACAACAATTAATGTATGAGATGATACCTTTTTTCAAAGGGAAAATAAATCCAAGTTTTTCAGCAATAAATAAAATGGCTTATTAGCAACAAAACTGGAGTTTTATTGAGGGAAATTTTGAGTTTGCATTTTGTGTTGTGCGTGTGTATGTCCCAAATGGAAAAAAAGGTCCACAGAAGAGTTCAAAACAATCTTTGTACATCAGATAAAAGGAAGAAAAACCCAAATATTGCACATTGAAAATCTGGAATCATTGACATCAAAAGGAGTGTGTTTCTCTGAAGGCTATTTCTTTCCCTTTCTGCTTAGAAGTGAGTATTCTAGACCACTTTACAGCCTACATTACAACAAGCCTCAGCAGCACTAGCTGCATCTCCAAATGAATCTCACCAAAAACCCAGGCTAGGAATGTGACAGATACCAAGTTTTCCGCTTCCCTCAGAGGAAACAGCAAATGGAAAAAGCAGCTTTGCACAAAATTCATTTTAAAAGCCTTTATGCAGCCAGTCCCATTGCTTAACGGAGAACTGATAGAGGCCCAAGTCCCGTTACACACAGGTCCTGACCTATGACGCTATCGCAGAAGTAGAAGTAACAGTAGTCTAATCACAGCCAACACTTCCATAGGAAGAAAACCAGGGAACTGAGTGGAATTTGCTTGCTTATTTAAGCACAGGCATGGACTCATCAGTCACTTCTGGTTGCCTCAGAAGTCAAGCCCAAGTCTGGGTCTAACTCATCCTGGGCACCCCTGTCATACATAAAGCAGTTCTCCAGGCTCCCTGAGTTTTAAAGATTAAAGTTATAACATGAGGCCTGAGGGGAATCTTGGAGGGTGCTCAGATATCCTAGGAATAATATCCTAGCGATAATATTCTGAGTTGGGTAATATCCAAACCTCTGTGTAGGAAACATCCTGATATCATATTTTTGGACAGACCACGTGGAGGAATCACAGGTACTCTGGCTAAGAGAGAACCGAAGCTGTGAAGCAGTTCCAGGTCCTTAGCACTATACTAGAAAGCCAAAAATGCAGGCAAAAGTGAGTTGGCTTCCATTAACAAGGCAGCTGCAGGAAGTTGTGCATCTGCTGGGCCCACTCAGAATCTTCTTTAGCAAAGCAAACTGTTCAAATCTTTTTTATAGCCCCAGACATGTAGGCAGAAGAAGTGGAAGAATGTTGCATTTAGCAAACAACAGTACCATGTGTTGACATGCAAGTTCATCACTTGTGGCTAGCAGAAATTAATTCAAATTCCTTTCCATGCAATGTATTGTGTAACTGGTGATATTGGGAGAACTGGTATCAGTCTTTGATGGCAACAGCAGGATGGACATTATTTACTGAAGCCCTCATCCAGAGTGACTGGCCCCCACTTCAAGCACAGCTAAGCAAGTAGTGGTCAAACTGTTGTGCCGTGTCTGTCCATCCACTTCTCATCCGCGATGCTCAGCCTAAAGCTACTTCCTCGGTAATCACCAGCCATGAAGCGCACCCATGTCAGGTCCATGCAGAAGCCAAAACTGACTGAATGTTGCCACATCCTTGCTGAGATGTACATGAACAAGTAGGGACTATGTGCTCCACAAGGCATTGCATGTCTAAGCAGGAGAACTGGCAGACACACTGGCTTAAGCAAATGTGATTGTGTGGGCACAACTCATAGCAGTAAATTCTTCCTCCTGTTTGTAATGAGCAAGCCACAGAAATGTATTATGTCCTTCTGTGGATGTTTTCCACATTACAAAGTTTGCCTTGAAAGGCATCTGAGGAAATGGTCAGAATGGACAACTTGCAGACTAGTGTTCAGCATTAAGATGGAAATATAAAATGGACTTGCTGTCTTCAGAAAAAAACTATTCGAAATATTTGGTATGGGCTTAAAAACAGATGCAGATTAATACTAGTAAGAACTGTCATACTTGAAAAATATCATGATGACCTGGTCACAACTGTCTGCAAAAGGAGGATGAGGCAGCACTGCCACCATTCCACTGTACCTGCCCTTGGGCCAGTGGTGGCAGGAGGTTCTTGCTAAGGGGTAGGCAGGAGTGGTTTGTCTGCTGCCAGCACATGCTTCTCAAAATCCAGTCCTGACTGGGAAATGAAGGACGATACCTTGCAATCAAACCGCCATCACTGTATAGGGTACAGTACAAATAAATGGCCACCAGCATGAATCATATGATGAATCATGGCATTAATGTGTCCTTCAGGGAACTATCTCTGCCTCTTAAAAGACCCTGCAGATTTAAAGTGAGTGGAAATTGTGCATCCATTTCTGATTTCTTTGCCTCTTCAAGTGGAACCAAAATTTTATTTCCTGCTGTCCTGGAAAGATGAGTTCCCTTGGGGCTACTGCCTACCTGACTGTCCTGACGTGTCTCTTGCTGTAGGGGGTGATGACTTTGAAAAGCAGCTCCATGGCTCCATTGATGCCAAGTGTAGTTCCTGTGGTAACTAAGCCAATAAAAGAGAAAAGCAATCAGATCTGAAGCAGGCGGTCTGCAACATTGTGTTTAGAGGTGATGCGGGGAAGGGAGTAGCTGCCCCTGGGGCTATAAGCAGATTTCTCTGTGCTCCCAACTGGACTTCCCACGTCATTTTACAAACACAGAAACTGAAGCACAAAGCTGTCTGTGGATATAACCTGAGCCAAGATCAGACGCAAAACAGTCCTGCAGCTCTTCCCCGAGTTCCTCAAAGCCCCTTTTCCTGTAAATATTGTACTCTCCAGAGAACAAATCATAGTTAAATAGGGTCATCTCCCAGCAAAATGACAGGGCTCAAATTCATCCCTCATTTCCCACAGGCAACTCCATGAGGACAGTTTATTTCATAGGGGCATGGAGGGCAGAGTTTTCTTTCTGTGCTATTATTCAGCAGTATGGAAATGGTTTTTGGGGAGAGGGGTGCTTCTGAATATGGCTTAATTTCAGCTAGGCCAATTTTACCTTTAATCCTTCACTTGCTAACACACTAGGAACTTTTATAGATAGATTTTGCAGTCGATTCCAAAAATGCCTGATGCATAAACTAGGTGTTTAGCCAGACCTCCCCACTATGAGACAGGATCTCTGTGTAAAGAAGGAATGAATGCAGCCCTGAGATATTAAATGCAAGCGAACAGGGTGAAAGGATCAGTAATCAACAGCAGCCAGAGGGAGACCTGGCTGTCTGCCCACTGCTGGGTTTTGGCTGTTTTGTAAATATCTCCCAGCGGTCATCAGAGCGATGCCAGAGGGCCCATCATCTCCTGCAGTCCTACCATGTCCCCGCCAAGTTGTCCTGTGATGGAAAAATTTGCAAGGCTTGCCAGCTACTTTCACACTAGCTGGTAATTCATTAGAGACAGGGCGGTGGACAAGGCTGCTTGAACTCATCCCACCCCAGAGCGGGACATGGGCTGCCACACACAACTGGTGGCAGAGAGTGTGAAGGGAGCAACCCAGAGCAAAGAACTGGTGCATGAGATTGTGACAAGGACTCGTCTTTTCTGCTTTCATACCTAAGCRCTCCCAGAGTTTTATATGCTTCTGGATCCTCTTTATTTCCACTCCATAAAAATAATTTTTAAGGTTGGGAGCATGTAATCTCCTAGTTTGGTACCACATCCACACAGACCTTCACCTAACCTCCCCTGCAGCTTCCCAGCTGGGCCACAGACCCCACAAAGTCAAAGTTACTCGTGGAAGGGGGAAGCACATCTGGAGAGTGCTGGAGATACCTGGAGAGTAACAGAGATGCTCCAGCAAAGGAGCAGAGGCGGGGTTCTGGGGTCTGACATTAACAGAAAGGAGGCCAGGCTGCAGCGTACATCCTAAAACCTCTGCAAAAACTGCAGCTGAATTGGGATGCAGGTGCACTGAAGCAGGGAGCAGGGAAGTGTGTAGATCATCATTTTGGGTGGGAGGCAGCACAGGGTCACTACACAGCTGTGAAACCCAAATAAAGGCACGTTTCAGCTTCTGGCCCTGGCTGCATTTTCAGTCACACTCAGCCTTTCAAATACTGCTTATCACAGGGAGAGGGGTTGAATGTTGAGGCTTGGCTGCTTGCCTGAGAAAGCCCATTACATGAAGCTAGCTCCTGTACAGATAGAAGGGATCTGCAGGGCTGGACGCCAGGAGAGCTAAATCTTAGGATGCACATAGAAGACTGCAGACAGGATGGCCATCAAGAATTATCCGCTGTGTGAGGGATGTGGAGAAGGAAAGGAAAGGGTTAGAGTGAGCAAAGGGAAATTTGCGCTGACAAACTCAGTGCTCTATAGCAGGGAAAGCCTGTATGAATCTGTAATGATCCTGGGAGAGAATACTGGAAATTCCATTCCTTGAATCATTTAATATGAGGGCATTGCCAAGCAAGAAAAGATGGGAGAGTGCATGGGGGGGGATACTAGACAGAAGACCAGCATCTAATATATGCTTCCTGAGGGACCTTGAATGAGTAACTGATTTCTCTCTCTGTTTCTCCACCTCTATTTTCCTTCCTCATGCAGCTGCTCTGAGGATCAATACAATCAACAATAGTGAGACATTTGGCTATTATGGTAATGGGAAATGCACAGAGACTTAAGGTACCTAAGTCTCAGAGCAAAGGAGTTGACTGTCTATATTCTAGAATAGGAGATCGTTGCCATGAATATTTTTCACTACAGCACTTTGATTTCATAGTCCACAGATGAAATACACTGTAAAGGCTGCATAGGCCCCTTGGGGAGCGCCTCTTTCTATGGCTGTTCTGGCTTTTGTGCCTGATTCTGTATATTAACAGTGCATGCAAGCACTAACCTTAATCAGGAATGATGTTTCTTTACACTGAAATGACTGAAAAAGAACTCTGGCAATTGTCACACAGAGGAGAAGAGGAAAATCCAGGCACTCACCGTTAGAAGCACAAACCCGCAGGACCCAGAGGCAGTGGGTGAGCTGCAGGTGGTGGCCCAGGTTTCTTCTTGTCAAGCTCAGTATTATATCTGTTGCTTCTGCCTTCTGCACTTTCAGCCCAAACTTCCTATCTGTGAAAAGCAAATAAGAATCAAACCATTACAAAGACCAATCTCTGCAGCAGTGCTGATAAACAAATTTGCACCAGATCTTATAACTCAAGATCTCATAACAAAGGCATTCAAATGTATCAATAGTTAGATCAGCATTATTCTCACTGAAAACACGAAAACATGGGATTTACCTAGAGTCACCATATACAAATCATAGAATCATAGAATGGTTTGGGTTGGAAGGGACTTTTAAAGGTCATCTAGTCCAACCCCCCTGCCATGGGCAGGGACATCTTCAACTAGATCAGGTTGCCCAGAGCCTCGTCCAACCTGACCTTGAATGTTCCCAGGGATGGGGCATCTACCACCTCTCTGGGCAACCTGTGCCAGTGTTTCACCACCCTCAGTGTAAAAAAATTCTTCCTTGTATCTAGTCTAAATCTACCCTCTTTTAGTTTAAAACCATTCCCCCGTGTCCTGTCGCAACAGGCCCTGCTAAGAAGTTTGTCCCCATCTTTCTTATAAGCCCCCTTTAAGGACTGAAAGGCTGCAATAAGGTCTCCCCGAAGCCTTCTCTTCTCCAGGCTAAACAACTCCAACTGTCTCAGCCTTTCCTCATAAGAGAGGTGTTCCATCCCCCTGATCATTTTCGTGGCCCTCCTCTGGACCCGCTCCAACAGGTCCGTGTCTTTCTTGTGCTGAGGACTCCAGAGCTGGACGCAGTACTGCAGGTGGGGTCTCACCAGAGCAGAGCAGAGGGGCAGAATCCCCTCCCTCGACCTGCTGGCCACACTTCTTTTGATGCAGCCCAGGGTACGGTTGGCCTGCTGGGCTGCGAGCACACATTGCTGTCTCATGTCCAGCTTTTCATCCACCAGTGCCCCCAAGTCCTTCTCGGCAGAGCTGCTCTCAATCCCTTCATGCCCCAGCCTGTATTGATACCAGAGGTTGCCCTGACCCAGGTGCAGGACTTTGCACAACCTCATGAGGTTCACATGGGCCCACTTCTCGAGCTTGTCCAGGTCCCTCTGAATGGCACCCCATCCCTCAGGTGTGTCAGCTGCTTGGTGTCATCTGCAAACTTGCTGAGGGTGCACTCAATCCCACTGTCTATGGCACCGATGAAGATACAAAACAGTACTGGTCCCAATACAGACCCCTGCGGGACACCACTTGTCACTGATCTCCATCAGGACATTGAGCTGTTGACCACTACTCTCTGGATGCGACCACCCAGCCAATTCCTTATCCACCGAATAATCCATCCATCAAATCCATATCTCTCCAATTTAGAGAGAAGGATGTTGTGGAGGACCATGTCAAAGGCCTTACAGAAGTCCAGACAGCTGACATCCGTAGCTCTTCCCTTGTCCACTGATCATAGAAGGCCACTAGGTTGGTCAGGCAAGGTTTTCCCTTGGTGAAGCCATGCTGGCTGTCTCGAATCACCTCCCTGTCCTCCATGTGCCTTAGCATAGCTTCTAGGAGGATCTGTCCCATGATCTTCTTAGGCTCAGAGGTGAGGCTGACAGGTTGGTAGTTACCAGGGTCCTCCTTTCTACCCTTTTTAACAATGGGTGCAATGTTTCCCTTTTTCCAGTCACTGGGGACTTCACCTGACTGCCATAACTTTTCAAATATCATGGAGAGTGGCTTGGCAACTACATCAGCCAATTCCCTCAGGATTCTGGGATGCATCTCATCAGGTCCCATACACTTATGTATGTCCAGGTTCCTCAGGTGGTCTCGAACCTGATCTTCTCTTCCAGTGGGAGGGACTTTGCTCCCCAGTCCCTGCCTTGAGGTCCATCCACTTGAGAGGTGTGGGAAGAGAGGTTGCCAAGATTGGGGCAAAAAAGTTGTTGAGTACCTCAGCCTTCTCCTCATCCGTTGTTACCCGTTTGCCAGTTGTGTTCATCGGGGGAGTATACTTTCTTTGACCTTCCTTTTCTGGCTGCCATACCTATAGAAGCCCTTCTTACTATTCTTTGCGTCCCTTGCCAAGATCAGCTCCAGCTGCACCTTGGCCTTCCTGACCCCATCTCTACACAACTGGGCAACGTCCCTATACTCTTCCCAGGATACCTGTCCCTGCTTCCACTGCCTGTGCATTTCCTTCTTGCTCTTTAGTTTGACCAGCAGGTCTTGACTCAGCCATGCCAGTCTCTTGCCTTCCTTTCCTGATTTCTTACACCTGGGGACCGAGAGCTCTTGCGCTCTATGGAAAGCATCCTTAAAGAACTGCCAGCTCTGTTCTGCTCCCTTGTCCCTGAGGGAAGTTTCCCAGGAGGTCCTATTGACTAACTCCTTGAACAGCTGGAAGTTTGCTTTCCTAACATTCAGGGTCCTGACTGTATTCTTCGCCTGTCCCAAATCCCTCAGGACTGCAAAATCCACCAGTACATGATCACTGCAGCCCAGGCTGCCTCCAATCTTGACATCTCTGATTAGCTCACTTGCATTGCTGACCAACAGGTCCAGTAACGCATCCCCTCTGGTAGGGCTGTCTATTACCTGACTTAAGAAGTTATCCTCAATGCACGCCAGGATTCTCCTGGGTTGCCTACAGCCTGCCGTGCTACTTTTCCAGCAGATGTCAGGGTGGTTGAAGTCCCCCAGCAGGATGAGAGCCTGTGAGCGCAATGCCTCCTGTAGCTGGAGCAAGAAGGCTTCATCAATAGGCTCCCCTTGATCGGGCATTCCGTAGTGAACACCAACCACAAGGTTCCCTTTGTTGCCTTGGTCTCTAATTCTTACCCATAAACTTTCAACCTGCTCATGCCTATTCTTCAGAGACAGCTCTTCACAATCTATTCATTTCTTGACATAGAGGGCAACCCCTCCGCCCCTCCTTCCTCACCTGTCCCTTCTGAACAGCTTGTAGCCATCGATAGCCACACTCCAGTCATGGGATTCATCCCACCAAGTTTCAGTAATGGCAACTAGGTCATAGCTTTCTAGCAGCACGGTGGCTTCCAACTCCTTCTGTTTGTTACCCATGCTGCGTGCATTGTTGTAGAAGCGCTTCAGCTGGGCTGTCAGCCATTTCACCTTTTTAGAGGAATACCCCTTAATTCCTTTGAGGTATTTCACCAGTGTTTCCCTGTTGGCTCCTATTACCTCAGGAGCCCCCGGCTCCTCTCTGTAAGACTTCAAGTGTGCTCCAGTGTACCCAGCACGTCTCAGAGCAACAGGCTGAGGGCCTTCACTAGCATCCTGTCCTTCTAACCTTGGCGTGTCGTCCCACGGCTTGTCACGGGCTAGCCTGATATTATCTTCCTTCCCCTTCAAGTCTAGTTTAAAGCTCTATCAATCAGCCCTGGTAGCTCATGAGAGCTACCTCAGGGTAGCTGAGGATCCTCTTCCCCTTTTGAGAAAGATGAACCCCATCCAACACCAGCAGGCCTGGTGCCACGTGGACCATCTCATTATCGAAAAAACTGAAATTCTTGTGGTGACACCAGCCACGGAGCCATGTATTAATAGACTGGGTCCGTCTGTTTCTTCCAATATCGCTGCCCGCAACTGGAAGGATAGAGGAAAAAATTACCTGTGCCCCAGATTCCCTTACCAACTGTCCCAAGGTCCTGAAGTCTCTTTTGATTGCCCCTGGACTACATGTTGTGGCTTCATCACCACCCACATGGAAGAGCAATAATGTGTAATAGTCTGAGGGCTGCACCAGGCTAGGAAGTTTCCTAGTGATGTCCTTAACCCAGGCCCCAGGGAGGCAGCAGACTTCCCTAAGAGGAGGGTCTGTCTGGCATATTGGACCCCCTGTTCCCCTCAGAAGGGAGTCACCTACAACTATAACCCATCTTTTCTTCCTCGTGGAGGTGGTCGCGATACCGGGGGTAGGCCTTTCTGACTTTGGCAACACCTCTGGTGCAGATGGACTATCATCCACATCATCCATTGACTGACCTTCAACATCCAAAGCCTCATACCTGTTGTACAGAGGCACCTGGGAAGGCGAGGTAGGCAAGGAGGGGGTTCGCCTCGAGCTTAGACTTGCCTCCATTCACTCTTTCCTTTAAGCTACTGCCTTCTCCCTGTTGGGTGGAGGATACAGAATCCCCTTGATCTTGTGTTTTTTCTGGTGGATGTTCCTGGTTCTGTCTTGGAGGGGCAGAGCGTGGTTCCACCAGGCTATCTCTCTCGCAAAAGCTGCCAGCTCCTGGCGGGTCTCTCTGCTGCCCTGGCATTTCCCTGCCTCAGGAAAACTCCTTGTATGCCAAGATCTGCCACTCCACTGCAGATCGGGCCGATAAAGAGAAATCATATTTTAAGATTTTGCTTAGGTTAAGGGAAAACAAAATACAATTTCTGCTGGGGGGGCTTTCAGCCACAAGGCCAAACCAAGGCAGAACACGGATGAAACCTGTGTAAGAAGCAGCTCTACATGCGTGCATGCCCTCCCTGCCTTGTTGCAGGATCTTTACCTGGCCATACTGCAGACAAGCGGCACACCCCAAAAATAAACTCACAGCTGTCTACCAGGCACATCCCAGTGCTGATTATTGCTGGGACTGGCCCTTAGTTTTGAGSCCCCCACCCAAGAAGTCCCCCACCGCTCAGCAGTACCTCGTTGGCCGACCCTGGCCAGCAGGCGAAGCAGGGGCAGGAGAGTGCTGTGGTCGGGCGGCTCGGTCCGGGCAGCGGCGACGAGAGCCTGCAGCAGTGCCTCACTGCCCCCTTTGCTGATCACGTAGTGAATTCTCCGGCCGGTCCCTGGGGAAAAGAGGAGAGACTGCTCAGAGCATCCCTTCCCTGAGCCACAGCTATCGCAAACCCTCACCCCGCATGGAGCACACAAAGCTCCCATGGCCTTCCAACGGTGTTTTGTTGCTATAAAAGCAAGGGCATTTGCAGAATTGACCGCGGATCTCAGGTGCTCCTGGCCTGGAGACATGGCTAACAGCTGCGCGGTGAAACTATGCACTCTGCTGCCTCTTGCTCCAGTAATCATTATCTTTACAAACCCACATCCTACAGAAGTTCTTCATCGTACATTGAAATGCAGCAGAGAGGAATAAGCAGAGACACCAACAGGTTTCAAAGGAGCAGAAGGCTCAGTGATCTTTTCTTAGATACTGGAAATTAAACAAGCAAAGGACTAAAGCTGCAACAGGATTCTGCCAAATGAAAAGGAATCCTAGGGAAGCTTTGGAGACAGCTTTCAAACAAATCTAGGTCTCCAAAGAAACCACACGCTAATCCTGTGAGCCCTACTGTGTCAACAAACATTGATCCATGGGCGACTTCGGCAGCGACTTCAGGCTCCATGGTTGGAGGAAGCTGCACGTTCAGCTCCTGGAGGGGAGACAGTACCTCTTATCCTCCATGTAGGCGATCCTTCCATCTAGCTGAGGAACAGCACTGCAGGGCTTCAAAAGAGAGGCCCAGCTGGACAGGCGATGTCTGCGGTGGGGCTCCAAGGAGTGGGGAATGCAGGAGGCTCCAGCACTCACTGATGCAGCCCCCACAGACTATCAGCTCGGTTGGGTTGAGAATTGTTTAGCAAATGACATTTTTGAGGTGGAGCAGGAAGGAAAAGAAACTTAATTATTTTTTCAGTTCTTTTGCCAATTCACTTATTTTTTCACGTGGCTTGGGTACATGMAGCAACATGCCTTCCCTGCAACCCCGAGGTGGAGGTGCCTTTTGGGGAGATGCTGAACTCTCTCTCTGTTAGAGAGTCCCTGTGCTCTGGCAAGTCAGGCTCCTCTCGCTGTCTCACAGCCCTGTCTCCAGTGGCACTGGTGAACATTTCCAGTGGCTGGCTGCCAGTGATTATGAAATACTTTGAAACTCATGGGCATCTTTTAAACTAAAAAAAATGGAGACTTTCTCTGGGTCTTTTTTTTTTTCTTTAACTTACTGAAAAAGCTCAGTTTTCCAAACACAGGAGTAAKGACTGCTGATCTATAGTTACAATTCTTGTTTTGCTCACCTTGCAAACAACTGGCCAAGTTTATGCAGGTATGAATTCCCTGACCTAATTTGAAGACCCCCTTTCTGCCCCTAYCCCACAGGCATTGCCCCAGAGCTTTGCTTCCTTACCCAGAGAGAGCAAGTCAGTGAGGACACTGAGAATATTCAGGATGACATCCTTGTCACAGGAGCTCTGAAATGGAAACACACCAAATTTAGGGACCGATTCAGAACTGTGAACTTCATGCTACACAGGGCTGCAGTGCATCATGCGGTGCAGAGGCACTGAGATCCTTGTTTGGATACTGAGTACTTTTTGTGCCATCTGGCCAGTGATTATGTGGAACCATATCGATAACACATTTTAAAAGCCTCTGACAGACATACTGATCATACTATGCAATATTTAATACACAGTAGCATTTCTGCAGAATTTACATCTAAATTCTAAATTACATCTCTCTTTTTTCATTTGGTCTGGCTACCTCAAAGTTGAGGAAATTCTGTATCACACAGAAATGTTAAATGTGGGGTGGTTTTCCATGACAGCATCCCTTATTACTGGCAGTTGAAGAAGAATATCTTTAAATTATATTAATCTCATTTACAAGAAAATTTCCCTGTCTTTGCAGCTTTGCAGCCACAACCACATGGAAGCCTGGAATTTGGGGAGCAGAAAGATGCCCTAAACTTATTTTTAATCAAGACCAAGTAAGCACCACACCTTGACATCACACATTCTGCTTTAGATTTGCTTTAATTTTTACACCAGAGGAAATAAGATATACTGTACTTGAGGAGAAGGAAACACATGATATCTACCATCCATCTGTGATACACTAGACCCCTTCTTTAATCCTCCTCCAACCAGATTTCACTGCTGAGACTGAAGAATTAATCACCAGTCTGTATTGCTGTATGAGGGATTTGGGTTAAGTTCTAAATCTCTTAATTTCCGTACAGATACAATACAACACAATAYACATTTCCAATATAATGGAAAACTTGCATTTGTGTAGCCTTGATCCTGAAGAATCTCAGGATCACATAAACTATAATGGAATCACTTTCTCTCCCATTAAATTATTAGAGTAGGATAATATCTTACAAATATATGGCTCCTATATTTCTGAATGCTGAAGTGCTTCAGAAACTTAACCTACTAGTATGTATTCTGGATATATGGGATCATTTTACCAGCCAAATTGATTCAACCATTCTCTGACATGTTTAACATTATGCAACTGAATATTTAAGAAAAGGAATTGAGWAGTAACACCTAGCAGAAAGAAACTCTAGAAAGAATATTAGGGAAATCGAATTCAGATCTGTAATAATGACTATTAATGCAAATGGACTTTTTTTTTCCAGTGGACCCCTGCTAAAGTCACAGCACAAGCTGACATGGTGCTGAGGATTGTGTAGCTAATTAGGGACCTGCGTGTCATACCTCCTCCTCCTCCTCTGTTATAGTTGGGGAGGGTATGAATTGAGTGAGACATGGGAATGAAGCAGGAAAATGGTCAGTCTTCACAGTCAGAGCAGGTCACTGTCAGACTGGAGAATCAGGTTTCCACCTCTGTTGCAGAATTCCCTTAGGATGCTCAGCAGCTCCCTTCGACCAAACCTTCTTCTGTATTGGCAAATTATATCTGCTGTCTTCTGCATGCAATATCTACATTAGTGCTGACGTTTCTTAACTTCTGTATCCTTAACATTATGTATTCTTAGATTTCTTTTTTTATCATAAGTATTAACAAAAACAAACTCCAAATCTCTGAAAACCAGAATTCCCATCATACTGGTTTTGGTCAATTGCCAGTGCTATCAAACTTTAACTGCTCAATACACATTTCATGCTGGCCTAAGTGAGCAACAGGGACAAGAGTATCAGCAGGGGAGCAAGACAAAAGAACAAGCTGTGGTCAGGGGAAGGGGAAGGAAGAAAGAGGAGTCAGGTGAGAATGAGAGAGTGGAGCAAACAGGCAGAGAATCAGTTCTGAAATGGGGGACGCGGGAGAGGAGGGTCTGTGAGCACTGCAGCCTTTCTAAAGACTCACCTTACTTTTGTTGCTGGCTAAAATCCACAGGAAAAAGTGCATGTCTCATCCCCATCTCAGAGCTGGCCCATGCCCAGAGCAAGAGCCTGCTGTTTCTATTCATTACTACATTAACTCAACAAGCAGAGATCTCTGCACTGAACATAAAAGTTCAGCCCTTTTTTGAACCGTGTTGAAATCAAAAGGCTCGGTATGATAGGATTACTGCTTCTTTCAGAGCCAAGGCAAACAGAATACGTGGCTTTAATGAAATCCAGTAACTCTCAGTTCACCAAGTATTGCCACCCTCATCTTAGAGAAGGAGTCCAAATTCATGTTACTGGCTCAAGGGACCACACAGAGAGGAAAGCTTGCAGCAGGGTCAGAGCAGTTCTGAATACCGTTACTTCTAGGTAACACATATAGTTTTAGTCATATGTTAATGTTGCTAATTCATGTCTTTGTTCATTAGTCCACAGTCCTGAGCTGTCTCAAGTCTCCCAGAGCAAACAAAGAGCAATCAGAGCTCTCTTCCCAAGAGTTTCTTGGCATTTTTTAGCATAGGGACTTAATAGTCAGGGGCAGGCTGTCAGGAGCGATGAGTATCCACCAAATTTACTGACTCCAGGAAGAGTTACTGTTCTCAGCACCTTTTTAAATATCAGGGTTGCCTAAATCAGACTGTCCTCTGGTTTTGCTTTGCTGTGTCTCAGTATCCCTTTCCTCTGTAGGTGGATGGATTACACATTAAGGTTTCAGTAATGAAGTCTTCATTGATTTATGCTCCTATTACACCGGGTTGTTTATTTTAACTGATTGGATTGTGGATTTCCTAAGCCATTAACACAAATAGTGATGACATAAGATATCCTCTGACTTTCCATGCGCTTTATCCAGGGACTCAGGCGAACAAAGAACTTGAGGGGACATGAAAGATCAACCTTTAAAATGTGCAAATTAGAGCTGGGTGATATTGCCAAATATTTTACCTGAGTATTTACTCTTGATATTTTAACACTAAAACTCTGACTGTGTTGGTGCCCCATTGTTCCCCTTCCTCCAGTGCGCTAGTGAGGGAATTGGATTACTTTTGTGTTTGCTGAAAGAGTGGATAAAACCCCAGTCCCATTACAAATTCTAACATATTTCCCACTAACTTTAGTGGCACCACTGAATAATACAGAATACTGAAGAAGAACACAGCTCCAATTTATAATAGCAAGACAACACAGAAAAAACAACCCTAAAGTTGCTGTTGTTTTGCAAGATGGCAACTTGCCTGTTGAAAAGAAACAGCTCAGATTTTGATTAATTAGCTTGAGATTTTCAAAGTCATCAAAGATATTTCGACATTGAAATCTATTAGAATCAATTGTTTAAATTAATACTCATACTAAACTCTTTGCAGATGAATTGCCAACAAATTCATTCATAAAAAATATTCGGTAAATCTTTTTGAAGAGTAAACATAAATGAGAAAATCACAACCTGTGCCTGATCTAAAAAAGATGAATAGAGTAATTTCTTTAATGCAAATTATTTACCCAGGTCTGGTTAAAATAAACACATTAGTTATTTTTATTGAAAGATATGTTTGACGGTTCAAGAACAAACCGTAAKCAAAAAAGAGGAGAGAAGTAAAATTCCTCTTGCTAAATATTTTCCATTCCTGCCAGCATTTATGAATGTGAGATACAACATCTGTACGCGCACAGACTAATGAAGATGCATTCATGGTATATGGGTGGAATGAGAGCACAGAAAAGTTCCCAGAGGCTCAAGTTAGATTACAAAATCACCAACCTCCTGCAGGATTTCACTAAAAGGATTTAAAGTTAGAGCCAAATTGTTACCTATTAACAACAGCCTGTAGCTTCCTTTCACAGCTTGCAGCTGGACAAAGGCTAAAGTAACAACAAAAAAATCACTTAAAATATCAAGCATGGCTGTACTTTTTGGCCAGAGCCCTCATCTTAGCCTTACTTGCGGCAAAGCTTGCTGTCTTTCTCACCCAACCGGGAGTATCACAGGGCTGAGTTCAGATGTATTTAATCAGTTCCTGGCTGATAGTTCCTCTCTGAGCTTTTTCTGGGAATTAATTCCTGAAACACTGGGGCTTTGGTTAGCTTGGCTGAAGCTCCTCATAGATAAACAGCAGGAGGATGGAGAGAGCCAGGAATAAAAAAATACCCCAGTGCGTAGTCATTGATACAATACAGGAAGCAAATGATTAGTTAGTGACATTGGGTTTGGAGGACAACAGCTTGATCCCAAGATCCTTCTGACTGGCAGCTCAGGTATTTTTCCTGACCCACAATTAAGCAGAGAAGGAGTTCCTGTCTTCTTGTCCTGCTCCTGGGAACATGCCAAGACAAGCTGTTATTTACTCAAGACAAGATTATAAAATTGCAACTAAGCCACAGTAACAGGTAATCTCGTTTCATCAGGGAAGGCTCCTGGGATGTTTTCCGCAAGATTTGAAGACCCAACAGAGGTGGGATTTTTCCTGTCCCACCTGAAGGACAGCAGCTATCAGTGCAGTTCCCCTTTTAGCGCTGGCTTAAAATGAAGACTTCCCATAAAGTCAGTCTTTTGTGTAGCTCTTGGGCTTTCATGTCTTTTGCCCAAAGGCAAGTATTTCTCCAAATGAGACAAGCAAACTTCTGAGAGTGTTTGCTGTGAGTCTAAGCATTAATGCTGAAAAAAGGAGGATGCCCAGAAAGAAATTAAACAGCATTAATTTGTGCAGCGCAATATTTACTAATAAATATTTTATTTGGGGAAAGAAATAAAGCAGTTATTCCACTCACAAAAATAATATATGCAAAATTAAAGAAGTCCCTCCTGCAAGACAATATATAACATGATTTCTACCAATACTCCTATTAAATTAATTGTTGAGTATAGTCTCACAAAGCTGTGTGCCTGCTTAGAAAACAAACAAACAAACAAACAAATGCAACTGCCTCTTTTTAAAGAAAAGCTATTGCTGCACTGGACTAACAAACTTACAGACCTGGTTTTTTTTAGAGAGACCAAGGAATAGGATGTCCAGTTCCAGGGTTTTTTAGTTTGTTTGTTTGTTTTTAAATAGCCTGTTTCTAAATAGGGAAGCARGATTTGATGTGTTCAAAAAACATCCTTCTTTCTTCTCTTACCCTTAATAAATTTGCTCACACAAATAGCAGCAGTCAGAAGCCTAACTGTCTTTGTAATGAGACTTGCATCTGCAAGTAAGATTTCTCACTCTCTGCACTCAAAGCCTATTGAAGAGAAATCCTGGTGCAAAATTCATACCTGCTAAAATCAAGACTAGGTTAGGGGTTAAGCAGCATTAGTCCTCACTCTCTCCTGAGACCTCTAGAAACTATTGGGCTGCTAATAACTGTATTAACGCTTAAATCAGAGACTCCCCTCCTGATGTTCTGCCGCCAGCGAGGTAGGGGTGCGTACCAGACCCAACTGCTGGGCACAGCCGCTCACCGCTGGCATTATGGATTTGCCAGCTGGATATCTTCTTCCCACAGCTGATTATCCAGCCTTACAATAAATGTGAAGCTGGGTTTGGTGCCTTATGTTCTGTGCCTTGTCAGAGTAAATTGCTTTTTCTAATTTAAGTGGAGCTAAAAATTCACACTTAAAGAAGAGAGCAAAATACCCTGGAGAGTTTCTTGTCTGTGTGCTCCCATCCTCGGCCTCAATATTCAGCCAGCTAACMGTGATTTCTTCCTGTTGGAAGGTTATAATCTACAGTATTGGATACATGGAGGTTTAGAAAAAAACCCCAAAACATTATTTCTGAGGGGAAAAAGGGGTTTGGGGATCTCTGAAATATCACTAGGCAACCTCAGAATAAGGGATTATTCAAATTAAAGTGATTACAGCCTGAATTTTGTTATTACTGAAGCACTTTGTTACAACACTACCATCATCCAGCTTTAGAAGCATCCCATGAAGTCACGGTCCTGTTGCCCCTGCTCCCAAAACACCCATCCAAATGTCCTCAGCACCACCACAGACGTCGCCATCCTCTGTGGTAAACAGTAAGTGCATTTTTTTGGCCTAATCTGGATTTCCTCTGCTGAGGAGTCAGATAGGCCTGAGCAAGCCAGGAAACTCAAAGGAGACATGGAAGGGAAAGGGGCTATTTAAAGACTCAGAGAGGAGGACCTTGCTGCTCGGGTAGTGTCCTAAGTGACCTCTTTAATCCTGCAAGAAAGGCGTTCGCAGCTGTGTGGGATCACATAGCCCTCAAACTGTACACAGGGCAGCCAAGGGCCCTCCCAGAACAAGACACGTGGTCTGACGAGTTCTTGCTCCTGTTCCCAAGCCTTAGAGATGAGTCCCTCTCGCTGGCTCCTGCACCTGTGAGGCATGACTAGCACCCCATTTACCCAAGCACCAGCCATTTTCCTTCCTGCTGATGCTTAACACCAAGCCAAGCTCTATGCATAAGCCCAAAGCAGCAGCTGTGGATTTTATACCAAGGAATACAGCAAATACTCATAAAAAAAGGTCCCTGTCTCTGGCCTGCTGCAATCAGGTGGATGGCTTTTTWCACAGCCTGCAGTGACCTGAAGGTATGTTTTTTCTCATCCTTGTTTGCTCTTGGGTGTGATAACCTGCAACATTTTTTTCAGTAACACACCAGATCACTGCTGGGTGTAATGATTACATACCCTTCACAATGGATGGCAGCTCGTCCAGGTGACTGGGCAGAAGTAGTGCCTCAAAGCCAACTTCTAACATGCTATTGTACAGGGCTTTGCTCCTATTCATTGAGCTTCAGGGCTTCTTCTCGAAGGATATATGCTACACCCTGTGGGACTGAACTGCTTCAAGGCAGAGATGGGCAACTATCTGAATGTCTTCAAAACACTGAAGGTGTTGAGAAGTAACAGCTTGGCCTGAGCTGATCTCTAGCCAAAATAACTTGGTGAATAACATGGTGGAAAGCATCTGTGCCAAGGAATCTTACTATATTTAATGCAATAAATTGCACTAACATAACACCTTTCATCACAGGATCACAGATTTCTTCACAAATATTAACTAACACCTGCCCCACTGCATCCCTCATCAAGAAGAACAGACTCATTGTCCCTTATTTTCCTGGTGGGAAATATCACCCTGTGGTGGGAAATTCACTTAGTCAAGAGTGAATTAGTCACTTAGTCAACACTCACCCGAGACGATCAGTGGCAGAGCCCAGATAGATATTCCAGTAATATGAAGCAGAAACACCATCTGCACAGAAGTATTATAGCTCTCAATCACACACTTACTTCCATTTATTTGTGGGGGGTTCAGAGATTTCCTTCCCTGAGATCAGTCTTCTCCTCCCAACTTCCCAGGAGCAAGTGCAGCAGAAAAGACCTATCCCCTGCAAGGAATCCTAATGCCAGACTGAGAGAAGAAAGGGCTACTCACCGCCAGTGGATCCTAGACCTATTTACGAAGAAATTCATCCTTGTGACCAGGGACAAGGGAGAGGCTACATGTAATTCATCCATACAGGAATTAAGAAGCACATAGACCATGACCTGCCCCTTTTCCAAAGGATGTTTTACCTGCTGTGTCACAAAGACTCCAAGGTGTTTCGCCTAACTTCAGAGCAAGGTTGTTCATCATGTCTGTGCCACACCATTAGTGTGTCATGCTAATAAAATGTATTCACATCCAGATAACTTCAGGAATTATGCCCTGATAGACTGCAATATCTTGGATACTGTTGGCAAAGTAAATTTCCTTTTTCTTTCTTTTTTTCTTTTTTCATGCCAAAGTTCTTTCTATGTTCTCAAAGAAAAGATTGTCCTTGTGCAGAAGTTCCTCTTGATATACAAAGTTCCTTTGTGTCACTTGCTCCTCTCACTAATGCATCTCTAAGAGAGCAATTACTTTACTATGCAGAACCAGTGGTAAAACACATTATTATATAACCTTAAAATGCTTCTGTCAAATTGGAAGTGTTAAAAGAATGAGGAAACTTCAGGATAAATCAGAACACGTGATATTCTGCAAAAGGCTTTTAGACTTTCCTTTGAATATTTCTAATGTTCTTCCTGTAATTTCTACTGCAGATAAATTCTCTCAGGTTTCACCTCTTATTTCACGATAATTTACCTATGACACCTAAAGATTTTGACTGGATTTAATGTTATATCGTTCACTTTTTTCCTCTTTTTAATATATTTTTATTTTAATGCCAAAATTATCCTAGCATATGTCTTTCACACTCTCTTAATAAGTTTCTATAAGGCATTAACCATTCTTGCACAATGATCTCTATATGCATGTTAGCACCTACTGTTTATTGCTGTTTCTTGGATCTATTCCTATATTTTATATTACTTTAGCTGTTACTGAACTATTTTAGAATATTAATGTTTCATTCAAATGCCACTCTGTTACAGCTACTTAACACAACTACCACGCCAACTTAATAGGGATGGATCTGTTTTTTCCGTTCAGCTGTAGTTTTCTTTTCCAGTACTAACGACGAAAGAGCAGCACGAAACATGCTACTATCTTTCTTTGTGAGATTTTATGGGTGTCAGTCCAGGGAACACTCTGTCTTTCAAGGAAGAAGCGCATTTGGGAATTAATGAAGTTTTTTTCAAGCAATGGCATTTCTTAAAGTACAAGTGAGTCTGGAAGATCCTTGGAAAATTTCCAGATGTACTTGCTTTTTAATAAAACCACAGATTTTGAATCCTATAGCAAATGTAAGTATGTGCATGTGCAAATAAATAGCCACAATGAAGGTGCTGCTATCCTTGCCTTCTCTCTGATGTTCCTGCTTGGGCTAGGCACGACGAAGCCACAGGAGTCTCTATCTCTACTCCTAGTCTGCCCTGGCACTTGCCTAGGATAATGCTGTGTTCAGTCCAGGCTTCTCTCTGTATTCCAGTGCTAACACTCCCATTTGCTACACATTAGCCTGACATCGACTTGTACAGGCTGAAGAAAAGGATTACTATAAGGYACGTTCTGGTTTAGAAAAAACAGTCCTTTGTCTTGCCAAGACAAGTGTCCTTATGTGTCAATCTACCCCACTTTCAAAAGTGCTTTCTGGAACAGCAGTGAAAATGCCTTTAATCAATCAACACTTCATAATGTTGATTGAGGTATGGGTAGTGGAGACAAACCGCTAATAACTATTGTTAGTCACAGCTTATTTTCTTAAGAGATAGAACCTGAAAGTGAAAATGATGAACCTATTTTTCCCATCCAGTCTAAGTGAAAAATCAAACAACGAATGAAACTCGGCATCCATAATGAATAGCAAACTCTGTTTCGAAATTCTAATGGTTCAAAGTATTATTACTAGTAATGTAAAGCAGAACATCTGTCTAACTGCATTGCTGAGACCCATCTGTCTAGATTTAAACAGCAATCTCTTAAAAGCAAAGCCCTCAGTTCTCTGAAAAGGCTGCCAAGTTTTTAAAAGATATGACAGGGGTATGTCGTTTTCCATCCAGAAGGTAACAAAGCTTTTTATTATCTTTAGTCTACACCCTATGCAAGACACCCAGCAGCAGCAAGCCAATGCCAACATGTTAAAGAAAGACATGTTTGGGGCTTTATTCAGCCCTTGTTACTTCAGTTCAGTAGCTCAGAAGCACTTGCAAACTAAGTGCCGGTCAGTCAAGCTAAAAGGCATTTTATTAGCTCTGTGAATGAGCCCACTGCTACATTTGTGCTCCAGGAAAACGTGACAGGAGTTAAATTTAAAAATATGAGCTCACTGTCCTCTCAGAGGCTCCTGAGCTGAGATCCAGGCTAATGTAGATCAGGGACATTGCAAAGTGAGAGATGAACGAGAGCTCTTACTCTTACTGGTGCCTTTCTCTGTGCAGCAAGACTGTGGTGCTTCTGCAGTGGAGCAAACTTCGACACTTGCTGTGCCCATGGGTGTCTGAGGGGCAGCATTGACCCAGCACATCCCTGACCCAGGAGGCAAGGAGCACGGTGTCCCCTGATGTGCCATCCTCTACACGCTGTTTAGCTTCACTCTACTGAGATCCCCTGTGGACTTCACTGAACCAAACTCCCTGGGCTGTCTCTCCTGAGACACTCTCACACGGGAACAGGCTGAACATGTGATGGCATACGACTCTTGTGAAAAGAGGGGACCTCTGGCAAGAGCCACATATTCCTCTGCTGCTGGGAGGGACCTCTGAGCTCTCCATATACCCACACGTGTCTCACTGAGATCTGAGCAAATGCAGTCTTGATGTCACAGTGGGCTGATCTCTAAGAGAAAAATGAATTCTTCAGCAAATACCCAGTAGGAGATTTGGTCTATGTCAGAGTCTACCTCCGATGCCTGCATCCATTGCCAGCATGGAGAGACCACCAAAAAGTAGTAGTTGTGTTCTATTTTATTCAAGCATGTTCTCAAGGAGACCTGTCAGTGTCACAGTGCTCTACAGGCTTTGTTAGGACATAGCAGGGGAACTCAGCTAGGAAGATTTCCAACTGTTTGATCAGCCAGCCACTCAGACACCCACCTTTTAGACAAAACCCTCCAGAGTTTGCAGTCAGTGAGATACAGCTGCTGCTGCGGGAGCTTTTGAAACAAACTGCTAATAAGCACGGTTTTCRTCTCAGAGAGCAAGTCGTTTTAATCCATCTCTGCTTCCAGCTGTCCCCTTGAAATCCCTGTGCATTATGGAGAGATCAAATGACCTTAGCCCTATTAGAAAAGACATTGTCAAAGAAAAACAGAGCCAGGCACACATTCTCATTTGTCATCTCCAGCTCTCTCCCCCACTTACAGAACTTTAGCATGGGGCAAGAGGCCACTCAAATGCAGGTGATTCTCCCAAAAAGGAGGCCAGATAAATTAGGGCAGTAGCACTGCTTTCCCCTAGCCTCTCCAGAAACTGTCTCCATGTGGATGGCACTGGTTTATTCCTGGAAAAATGGAGGGTTGAAAGAGGCAGTTCAGTTTGTTCCTCTGACTTCATCAGATCAGCATTTTAATCATAGGGAAAGGTCAGGTGGACCATTCTCCCTCCTCCCCTCCTTTGCAGCGCAGACAGGTGGGCATTCACCATGCCAAGCAAACTGCTTATGGAAGGATCTCTTTCTCTCCTGTCACACTCCTGCTTGCCAGGTTGATCCTGAATAAAATGGAGGGCCAACTTTATCTTCACTGTAAATCTGCTCCTTTGGCCTTTCAGCAGGAATCCCATAAAAAAACAGAGGATGGCAGAGGACAACAGGTATTGCACTGATTTCACCCAGGCTGCATGAGTGTCGTCTGCTCATGCAGTAAGTTGTACCACCCTTTGATTTGGGAAACAATGTGAACTAAGACTCCCTTTGCCCTAACTTGACAGATGAGTTTTATCTCCATTTACCGACCAAATGGAGAAATCTGGAGGCACAGACATTAAATGAGTTTGATGGAGTTTGTAACAGTCCTGAAATAAAGCCCAGGACTCCTGCTTTAGCCATCAATACACCATCATTCTCTCTTTTGAAAGGAAGGGAATAGGTAGCAGAGAGTGCAGTGGAGCAGATGGGCCCAGGAGAGAAGAGTCTGTCTCTGTTCACTACAGGGATCAAATTCCCATTGGGCCCAGTGGGAAGCCTCTGCCTGTAAATTACACCAAAAATTAATGTGCATGAAAGGCTTCACAGAAGTTGATTGCAGTAAAACACAATGCTGTGGTGYTTCCATGGCTCTAGTGTCAGAAAAATATATGTTTCCGTTTCAAAGCATCCCTTGTTGAAAGGGGGAAAAAAGCCAAGATTTCTTTGGTAGAGTAGTTATTTCTCCCACAGGACTTCTGTGTCAGAATTACTCAATTTTCTAATAAGAATCGTCATGAAAGTTTTGCTGTTCTCATTAATTCCACCTCAACCTACAGCACCTTTTGAAAATAAGGCTGTGTTCTTCCAGAACAGACCATGAGCAGAAAAAACCCAACCTTGCTCTCTAAACCCCGTAAGGGAAGGAGGATTAGCTTTGCCCATGGAATTTCTTGTCAAGCAGATGTTATTCTGTCAATCAATAACTGGTCTAAAACATTAATTCTCTTTTTTGTATCTTAGTAGTGCCTGTGCGCAGAAGAATCTCTACTATGTTATCTTTGTCCTCTCTAGAAGACATCTCATGAAATCAATGACAAACTCTTGATTTCTGAAACCTTGATTTCTTTACAGTATCATAGGTCTCCACTCAGTAAAACTTTCCTTCCCCAAACTGTACTGAGATAATTTTTTTTCCCCTGTATGAAAAGGCAAAAGATTATCCAGTTCTTGGGGATTTGAATCTTCACCCAAAGAATGCACCTAAACTATATTTAGGTCAACTTCTCACAAAAATGAAACAATCAGAAAAAAGCAGATTTTTTTTTTTATTATTATAACAGAAAATGTCTACAAATATTTAAGGATTGTTTGAACTCACGTTCTTGCTTCAAAGTCATCTTTAATTAAACTGTCTTTTCTGAAAYTAAACTGCCTCTTCTGAAATAGCAGCACAGTAGTGCTTTCTGTTGCACACATAGCTTCCAGGATTGCAGGCACTGATGACCAACCAGTATGGCAACTGAGCTACAATTTAGTTGTACAAGAGCATACCATATGGCTTCCCCCTAACACTCATTCCTCACCTGCAGGAAACTTGGTTTTGTCAATGGGGAGAAGGGAGACTGGTGAGATTGCTTTGTACTGTTCCTGGTCTCCCTGGAGAAGGTTGTAGCTCCCCCTCAAGGAGCATGTCTTACCAATTTCCAGGCGCATTCTGGCCTCACAATCCCCTGGGGACCGAAATCAGCCTGCTTTGCTGAAGAATCACAGCCCCTCATCCTTTCCTGCAGAGATGAGCAGCAAGCCCGGCATGCAGAATGGCCCCGGCTGATGGATCAGTGCTTCTATCCTATGGCCCATCGGGCCCTGTAGGCAAACAGGTGCAAATAGACTATCTGTGAGACAAGTGCTTATTAAAAGAACAGGGAAAGGCAAGAGGGAATTATTTTCTATCCTGGTCTGGTGAGAAGAACATAGTCACAAGGCTGGAGTCTGGCAGAGCCCAATGACATATGTGGGCACATGGTATGTCTATGGATTTAGGATTTTCAAAGACATGTGAAAGCCTGAGATTCTCAGGTTTGCATACATCAGCCCTAACATACACAGAAAAGGGCCACCTCTCCCCAGGAGCATGGCTCATTCCATGAGGAGCTACTAGCAAACACTTCCTTACTTCTGCACTTCCCACTGACTCCTCCTGGAGCCCTGCAGAAGGAGGGGCTTTACCTGCACTTCCAGAGGCATAAATCCCCCCCAAATTTCATCGCAAGAGTAATGATGATACGTGTTGTGTTACCTATCCTGGCACAAACAGGAATGATCACGCAGAGGTAGCGTCCCTATGATAGCAACAACTCCAGGAGCAATTTTCAACCCTGCCATCCCAGACCAAGTGACACAAAATCCCTCCCCATCTCTTAAATTCCTGGTACATTTATGAAATGTTTTTCTTCCTGTTAATACACATCAGTAAACTCTCTGCTGGTGTCAGTAGACACTATTAAAGTTAACCGTTATCAGCCCACATGTTTTTCAATACAAGTAACGTCTTTGCGCTTTTTGCTAAATGTAATGTAATAAACTTTAATTCAAAGATGTCCATGAACATATTTTCTACCACAGACATTTTTTTCCCATTATAGATAAAGCAAAGAGGACCGGACCAATGCATTGGACAGAAAAATGCGTTGAAAAGATCTCTGAGTCATCACAACAAAATGCAGCATAATACACTGAAAATAAGATTATGCTATACAAAGAAACACAAGCAAGATCTATTCAAGCAAACACCTCTCTGTATGAAAACATCTCTTCATATATTTCACAGAAGAAAATTATTGAAGCCTGAGAAAAGGAGAAGGTGGAAATTTTCCATTGACATAAAAATATTGATGTAATATACAAATATATCTGTAGGCATACAAAACACCTATGGAAACTAGATAACCACCAATAATTATTCTTGACTTACAAATAGATAAGCAGATGCATTTGAACATATTTTTATACTGTATGTGAAAGATAAGTATTTTAAACAAATGCATATACCTCCTTACATAATGTAGTTTAATGTGTGTTTGTGTCTATAATGCAGTAGTTGTAAAAAACCACACAATATAAAGCTGCTTGACATGGTATAATGTGCCATTATATTACATCCAAATAGTCTGAAGTTAAACAGCCTGTCCATGAGTACAAAGTCAGGCCCTCAACAGCTAAGAAGCACCAGTTTTAAAGCATTCATGATGTTTCATTTGGCCCCCTGGAGTAACTGCATTTTTTAATTTCATGACAACTTGTTTTATTTCACAAAACCTCTGCTTCAGGATGAACAGTGCCTGCTGCCTGGAAAATCACCCCATATAGTTTTTTGTCCTCATCATTTAACATGTGGTTCTGTGCATTATTTATTGTGCAGAATCCAAGCCCTGCACTGAAAACAAACTATTAATTTACTCCTCGATTTTTTTTACTGTGTTGTCACCAGAACTTCAGATTTTTTTTTTTCCAATGTTCATTGCCTGATTTCTCAAACACTGATGTGAGGCATGGGGGGATTATTAGCCATTTTGCACATGATTAACTCAGATGCAGAGGGTTATAATTCATTTCTCCAGACCCGCATTCAACTGATTTAGCCACATGGCTATCCTGTCACATTTGCATTTCTGCRGGAAGGGAGAAAGGGATCTCCAGGAACATCCATGACACAATCTCATCTGTCCTCAAAGCACAAGACATCCTAGGCAAGGATGAGGGACAGGAGAAGACAGACTGAAGCCCACTTTCCTTGTTCGACAGGGAAAGTTCTGCTGAGACTCAGATTGCAGCACACTCTTTTGCTCAGCCCAGCCATAGTTGCTGCTGCTCAGATCAGTCTCTGGGTACATTTTGCACCCTGAGGTCCTGAATTCTCATTAATGCAGTCGCAGGAAATTCTGGACAGCCCAACTGGAGGCATTTTCAGAGGAGCTGGCAGTGTGCTCAGAGAAACAGCTGCGGCCAGCCTGGGGACAAAGAGTGAAATTCTGGTCCCAGCTCAGTCGGTGGAAGGGTTTCAGCAGAGTCCAAGACGTGCCTCAGCTTCCTCTGAGGGCTTTTAGTGTTCTGCGCTGATTCACAAGAGTGCCAAACCTCAATATGTCTTCCATGGCCTGGCAGGAATTTGGGGTTAATGCATGGATGCTAGTCTCCTTTCTTCTTTCTTCTTTCTTGCTTAACAGTGCCCCATGGTGGTGAGCCAGGGACTGTAGGGAAGAGCTCTGGGTTACCTTTAGGTTCTCCTTGGATATGGAGAAGATGACAGCTGAGGTGGGAAGAACAAGCAGTGACCCTGAAAGCTGTGGTGGGGGCCTGCACTACCTCTATAGGATTGTTTGCAGAGAATTATTCCTTTTCTTCCACAGTTAAAGCAGAAAACAGGCTCATGCAGCCTCAGTGGCATTGGCAGTAGAGACATGAAAGAGCTGCTGGAGCACCCAGTGTTTCCCCATGAAGGGTTTCCCCTTGAACCCTATAGCCAAGTGTCTCACTGCCCCAACTGCTTTTGTTGCTCCAAAGCTAGAATATTTTTTGTAAGGAATAGGAGGACGCTAAGTCCACTGCTGTTCACTTTAGGTACAACAATCTCAGTAGAACTCAGTTAATAAACCACATAAAAATGGCCATCTGGTTTTGAGTTGATTTTTGTTCCCTCTAAGGCTATTCCACTAAGCTCTGCCTACCAAGCTGCCTCCCAAAAACACAGATCCAAACTTCAAGCTCCTCCATCCCCAGCCCAAACCAGTGGGCATTCTGCTTGCTGAGCAGTTCCTGGGATTTTTGCATCTATTTTGCTCAAAGCCAGGAATCTCAGCAGCTCTGCTGACAGAGTAAGTGCAAGGATATGGAGGAGACAAAAGCATTTTGCAAAATACGTTTATATTCATTGTCACTGGAGCAGCATAGATATCTTCCCACTTGTCTTTAGGATAACAATAGAACTGCCTTGTCAGCCAGCCAGCAGAACAGCTCGAAAGAGGCAGCGCAAAGGAGTGGAGAGGTTCAAGTTAGCAAACAGTGGATCCTGTATCTGTTCCCTGCTGGGCACCACAGCCATTAAGAGAGGAATCCCTTTACACAAAAAACATCCTCCATTGATAACATAAGATTTTCACCTCTTTCCTTTGGAACCACAGCATTTGGGAACCTGTGCAGTCCAACAGAGTAGGGCATAGTTTGAGCCAAAGATCTGCCAATGGCCTCAGGGGTTGCCAGCTTTGCAAAATATGTGAACAGGGACTGTGGCTTCGGGAAGCATGTGAAAACCATGCTGAGAGCCAACAGGAAATCTGGGACTCCTCAGGCAACACGATGTATGCTGCCATGGAATAGGGAGGTGTTCTCAGGGGTAACCAAGGCAGGCTCACACCTGGGCCTGGCAAGTGAGGAAGAGAGCAGGGAGAAAGCAGGGGAAGAATCAAAATGCTTCTTATTTAGCTAACTGGTTAGAGGATGGAGTGAGATGAGGGCCAGGACAACCAGGAGTAGGAACTAGGGTGCTCTACAGTCTCAAGGGATTCAATAGTCTGGGACACAATGAAAGATGCTGGCTTCGGTTTTCTATTGTTCTTCTTAGCAACTAACAGCTGTTTTTAACTAACGCCCAGATACCTCCTACTGGCATTAAAATAAACAAGAGATCTAATCCCAAATCTCTCTGGGATTTTGCATTAGGGAGGCTGCCTGTAAAATGGGATGTCAGACTTTTTTCCCTGGTCATAAACTGTACATAGGGAGGATGTTTATTTTTGCCATGCGGTGGCCAGGGAGCAGGGTGAGGACTAGTAACCAGCCCAGCCTTGGTCTAGGTACTGCACTGTCCGTGTATGAAAGACAGAGCAGAGCTGGATGTGAGGTGAGGAGTTCCATGTCATGCAGTAAGAGATGGGAAGAGAATGGGGTAACACTATCCAAGCCAGAGGGATGGGAGGTGATAATGGTAGGAGCACATTGGAGGGGGACAGTCAAGAAGAGAGAGCAAAGAAGAAGGTAGCAGGGTTAGAAGTAAAATGAGAAACTACAGTAAACTCCTAAGAGCTCAGATCTGCCATACTGACACAAAACCTGTGAGACAGGGAGAGGTTTTTCTTAAATCTGAAATTCACATTCTAAAGTTGCACCTTGTAAGCAACGAAGCACTTTTTACCTAGAGATCTGAAATGTCATGTCTTCCCTGCAGTGACATTTTGGTGACAAAATGCAGCTGCGCTTTGAAAGCAGTTTTTGCTTTTCACCTTGTCGCTTTTCAGAACATCTGTAAGAAGTTGCACTTTCAGGAGTTTGAGCTTTCTTTGGAGGATCACACTCCTTTGTTGCGCTGGGAACAGTTTTGAAGAACTCAGAAACCAAGCGTGTTTCTTTCCTTGACTAGAGCAGGAGTTCAGTTACAAAGTGCTTGGTGTTCTGGTTTTGTTTTGCTTGATACCATCCTTACCAAAGCCAGGCTGTGAGACTAGGAGTAAAAGAGTTTATGCCAGGAGGAGATGGGGTAGATCACTCCCTTGCCTGAAGGTGATAGACCCTATCTCGGGTGGGGACATTCCTCCAACTGAGAATAATAATCTGTGCCAGTGCTTGGAAGGGAGGTAGAAATTTAGCCCTGTGTGAGTGACTGAAGGAGAAAGGATGTTTTTATTGTGGGGTTCATAAAGACTGGCTTGGTGGCTGAATGTTCCCTCGTTCTTCACCTGAAAGCTTTCTGCATGCAAAGCAATATTATGTGCTAACAGAAATGGAAAATACACAGTAGTAGCCTGCAGAATAGCCTGCTGTATGCAGCAGACATGTTCTTCATGCCCAATAAAAGAATATGAACCAGCACTGACAATCCAGCAGGACACAAAAACAAAGCAACCATGTTTTGGACAGCTGTTGCAGAAAATAACAGTGTGGAGAGATATTATCAGCAAATGCAAACATCAACAAAAGTTATTATTTCCCAGGCCAGTGCTTTCCAACTGTGTCAAGTAAAGGTCTTTTTTATCACTCGATTTTTGCAGCAGAGATAGGTGACGGCATTACAAAGTTATGCTGGTAATGTTTTGGCTGGAGGTAGGGGAAGGAGGTGAATCAGAACATACCAGTGTTGTAATTGTCATCAACCACTTACTTTCTGTCCTCTAGCACTCAAACATCTGCATCTAATTGAACATATAACACAAAAGCCTTTTGCTCTTCTCTAAGTGAATACAGAATTTTTGGAAACAAGGGTCTTGTACCAAGGTTAGATTTTGTAATACTGGGGATGAATGCTGTGCTACCTTGCAATTTTACCAATACCACCACCTATTTCACCTGCAGTGTTCCTATTTCTAGTCTAGCCCACCATGTAGCTTTGTCAATGAATCGCAAACGTGATTTTAAACTACAGCTTCCAATTTAATCCTGGGCCTTGTCCAGTTCTGTTCCCAGATTATGCAGAGAGCACCAGGACTGTTAATGTTAGAGAGCATAAGAAAAAACAGATGTACACTCAGCTCTCAATTATCCAAAGTAATAGGGAGAGGACTGTAACTTGGATACAGCAAAAACATGATCTAGTAAAAAATATGCATTAAATAAGCTGTAAGAACATAGGGAAAGCAAGTTACACTGCCAAAAAATAAAAGGACAGTAGGACAATTTTCTTCAGTGTGCCAGTTTACCTGCAGAACTCACTGCCACAGCGTGCCACGGAGGGCAAACCAGGGTTTGACAATGATATGAGAAATAAAAGTTGTTGACAGTTACATAAGCTTGGATAAAAATGTCAAGGCTGATCAGCCCCCACAACTGGAGTTTCGAAGCCAATTGCATATCATGGGGTTTTATAACCTCCTCTACACACTTGCGGCTGGTCACAGAAACCTTCCAAGACATGGGGCTGGGAGACATGAATCCTTGGGCTGATTCAGGAGGGTAAGTCTGTTTTCCACACCCTATCCCTCATTTTCTGCTTCTGTAATGTGTGAGGTTTTGACAACACATGTAGCAGTCAGAGGATGCTGCTTGCCTCAGATGTGAAACTCCTGTCCCCATGGGGCTCTGACCCACTTCAGCACAGCTGCACACAGGGGCTCAAGGCACCTGAGAAGTACAGACAGCTGGCGTTTCACTGTAACTATCTAAAAGCTGCTTTTTATGCAAGCGGCTTGTCTTGCCAAAGCAATTCCCGCCTACCTCTCATGACAAAAAAATGGCTCATGAAAGCATGGATTCCCTCCCAAAACACATACCCCATTTCATAGGGTAGCTCATGCCTCAGCTTAGACATCTTCTCCTGCAAGACCAGGAGGAGCGCATCTGTGCTGGGGGAAAACGGAACCGAGGGGATCGCCTACAGGCAGAGGGAGAGATACCTCTCCTTCGCCCCGCGGCTGAGCTTGTCCAACAAATATGATCCTGGACCAAGACACTTCCCTTCCCTCTGCTCCTCGGGAGCATTTACTGAGCACACCCAACACCAGCACCTCACCCATCTCAGCCTCAAGAGTTTTTGTCACTTCCCTGTGAGTGCTTAAGGGTCCTGGTGAAGACAATTTGACAGGGAGGAACTTGCTGCTTCCAGGCAGATCTGTTTACTTGTCCCCCTCAGCCCTTGGAGTAGCGGCGTGCACTGCTGGGGCTTGCCTAGCTCGCAGACTGACAGCGCTGTCAGGACCCATTCATTGCAAAGCAGCCGATTCCTCACACCTCCCTCGCTCCCCTGCTGAAGGCAGCAAGATCTCAGGAGCCGAGACTCTGCCCTCAGACGGGGCTTGGTGATTGATGCATAGCAGTAATTGCCAGCATTCATCTCCGAATAGTGAAACTTCATTTCATAAAGGCTTTTTAGGGTGGGAGGTGCAGGTCAGGACTCCTGCACACTGATGCTTTTAGAGACAAGCCAAGCAGGGAGCTCGTACGAACAACCTCAGCCCAACAAGTCGCTGCTGGTGAATTAAAGAGGAAAACAAGCCCAAGCGCCTCTCTCATTAGTTCAAGCTATTCTTACCTGGAGGGTGGAGAGAAGGACTTGCAAGCCACTGGCTTCTTGTTCTGCCATGCTGCTCCCCACTCACACTCCCTCTTTCTAGCAGCAGACACAATGCAGCTAGAAAGCAAAGCTGCCAACTTGCCTTGCTGCTGCCCCTGTGCCGTTTAAGAAATGAAGAAACTAAACACAGATCCCCAGACACATGCACACTGCTACCACCAATAATCACAGCGATGCAACTCTAGACCTCAGCAGGAGAGATAAATGTACCCCCTCCCTCCGAGCTCTCCCACTGTGACGAGAAGATTAATTCCTATATAAAGAATCCTGGGGATTAAGTAAAGTGCTCAGGAAAGGTCTGGGTGCTTGGTGTGTGGCAGGGGGAGTGTGGGGAGGGTGGCAATAGCAACAAGAAAGCAGAAGAGCTACAAACCTCAAAGAAAGCCAGGGAGAAGGGAGGGAGCACGCTGGCTGCCTGACAGGCATTCCCAGCTGACCTGCTGATCCGTTCCAGACCCTGCGTGGACTCGTCTCCGTTTGACTCCGTTCCAGTGAAATCTGAGACATGGAGAAGGCAGAGCGAGCGAGAGATGCCCTCGGTCTTAATGAGCGCTGACAACGAACGGAAGATACACCAGGAATGAGGGACAGGTGGAACAGGTTCACCGAGGCTTGTGGAGGGTTTTCGGCTTCCAACCCCAATGGTTCTCCCGCATCGCAGCCACTACGGCCATAGGCAGTGTCCCAACGAGTGACCACAGGGCAGGGAGCACCTACAGAGGGGCATCTCATGGCTGCACAGCAAAGGCCAGGGAGGASAGCTGCCTCTGCAAGGTGCAGTTTGGGAGAGAGTTTGCTCCAAGGGTCACTACAGTGATTCACACTTACCTATCTCTTTATATAAGTATAGTACCTCAGAGCGTAGTTCACTCCCCAGTGCACAAGCCATGCTGTAGTACAGTTGTAGTTGTAGCTCAAATTCCTAGGAGGGCACGGAGTCCACTTTTAGCTTCAGCTGAATGATATCAAAGGACTTGGTAAATAAGAAGTAGCAGGTAAAGAAGCTGAGTAGAGGTTTAGATGAGGATTTTCCAGCAAAATGTTTTCAATGTGAAAATGTCAATTAGTCCAACACAAACATTTTTTCACGGATGCAGCGATTTCACTTCAGCTTTCTTAACACCAGAATGGCATTTCTGGTCCAGAGAAACATCACTCCAGGGTGGTTTGAAGGCTGACAGTGGAGACAATTACTTGATATGCAGAAGACAAAGGTTAGATCTTGTCTTTCCAATTTAAGGGACATTAATTTCAGTCTTTTACCTCTCAAATAAGTACTTTATTCTGGTGTGGGACTTTTTGGTCCCTCCAGTAGGAGCTTTCCCACTTTGAATGAATAACTAAGGATTTTTGAAGCAGTAATATGAACCTTGGTCTCTGGGCACAAGGCAGAGGCTTACAGAACTCAGTACCACACTAGACAGCCAATGTGTGCACACTTTTCTTTGATGATGTCAATGAAGCAATCACAGACTGGAGATAAAATCCTAGTCTTCTAAGAAGCAGTTAAATGAAGAATAAAAAACTCCACTCTTGGCCAAGGACTATTTTCACGTGATGATCATTACACCCTGCAGAACCTTCATTGATCAAGTGCTTTAGGCAAATGGTAGGACAAATCCTCCCCAGCTCAGCCCAGCAATGTGTGAACAAGTGGCGCAAGCATGACATTCCTTGGTTTCTGTGTGTGCCAGGGTCCCAGGATGTCAATACCAAGTTATAAAATAAACCAGATTAAAATACCTTTGCCATAATTATGGAGACACAGTGGTCCATTCAGAGACAATGCCATGAGGACCATTGATTGATGGACAAGATGCTCTACAGACAACTAGGCAGAATAAGAAGAGAAGGTATATGGACCCCTTTGCTATGGAAATTCAGGTTCAGGGATTTTAGTCTTCTTAAAAAAATATTTGATTTCAATTAAAAAAAAATCTGTCACACTCCATGAAATACCATATTTTAGATAGAGAGCTGGTGTTCTGCCCTTAGAGCACTGAATTTTTGGCCATTTTGGGTGAGCTCTATGGGTATTAAAAAATTGACGGTTCAGGAAGTACACACAGGGATCTCTCCATCCCTCCCTTGCAAAAAGATTCATCCTAAAGGCAATGGAAACATCCAATGCCAGTCTTAAATTCTCCAAGAGTTAACACACTTGACGAATTACTTTGAGGCAAGGCTTTGGGGGTTCTTTCACATCAGCAGGACTCAATAAAATCTAATAACAGACCATAATATAAGGAGGAAAGAAAACCAAGGGAATGCAGGCGCAGTGTCCTCAAATGGGCTGGGTAGGAGGAAGGTGGGTAATGGGTTTTATGAGCACTGCCAGAACATTATGTCTTTCCCAAATTAGTACACTGACAGAAAATGACTTCAGAGCTAATTAGAAGCTGTTTAAAGGAGCTCTTCCACATTGTCTCTTCRTTCTCGTTCTTGTGACAATTGTACCTGTCACTAGAGCTGTGTGGAACTGTTAATTCCCGCCGTGTCGATTTTCAGAAGGCAGTGAGAGCTAATGGATGTAAGCAGGCAATGGCTGCAGGCAGCCTGGATGCCCTGGATCCCCTCCCCTACCACATCGCACAAACAGATTCCCCAGCCCTCTTGCACTAGGACAGATTCATGAATATCACSTGGTGATCCCCTCTCCCTGTTGTGTTGTAAAATGCTAGATGAACATTTAGCYTTCTTGTGCCTACAACACAACATTGGCCTCTGTTATAGGATCCCAGCTTCTATAAGCCCTTCCCAGAGCCCAGTGATCTGGTTCTTCCTCTCTGTGTGAAGAATTGGAAACAACTGCAAAAATTTCACTGCAAATATGCCAACCCAAGAGGAAGGGAACACCAACAGCAAAGCTTGGGGGAAAAAATCTCTTATGTTCTTTAAAATTATGGGGTAGTTAGCTTGGTTGTGCTCAGAGACTACAAGAAAGCATCACGTAACAGAAATCTCTGGAACTTGCATTCGATTTGAAAACAAGATGCAATGAGAAGAGTGATTAACAAATAGAAATATTAATGAAAGACACCAAAAGTGACAGTGTTGTTTACATCAATGTAAGATGTACAGCAAAACCCCTTTGAAACCAAATTCTCAGCTATAAAACTCAGAGGCCTCTAATTATTCACCATTTCATAGCCATTACTTCCACGTTTTGTTGAATTTCCAATTTTGTGGTTAGTTTCTAAGAACAGGAGGTCCCCCACCTCAACACACAGAGGCTGAATAAATTAGGAAACCTACACAGAGATAAACGTCAGCAGTAAAACATACAGATTCTCCCTTTCCATTCATATTACACTACCAACCCAGTTTGAAGATTAGCTTGTTAGAGTTTATATTGATGTCATTTTTGTTTCCCCTGTGCCCTTAAGTTTATGTGATCCTTAAACAAAATGAAAATTAAACTCATGACTCCAGCTTCCTACTAGTGCCAGAGTTAATGTTCTTGTGGGGAGGACAGAGGGGATTAGAAGCACAAAGGCAGGACCTCTGGGCTCTCTGCAGATGCTGCACAAGCTCAGACCAGTAATTTTCTTTTCTTGTGCTCCAGGGCTCAGACTCACAAAAAGGTTAGAGATGTCATCTGATCTCCAGTAAATATGTGTACATACTTTTAGCCCATAGCAAAGGGAAGATAATTCAGGATCATTTTACCTGCATTAAAAGAGCACTCAGTCCAATTATTTCACATTTTATGAGCATATGCAGAAACCATTACCATGGATCAGCTGACACTAAGTAATATATTAACCACAGAAACTTGCTCCTGTATCTAAAACTATGTTTTCCCTACCTGTGAAATTTTGAAGTTTTCCTTGTGGAGATGTTGTAAAGCTATAAAATTGCAAGCCTTCATCCAGAAGCATTATACAGAAAAAAAATATTTTCAGCTACAGTATAGTATATATAGTATATAGGGCAACGAAACTGGTGAAGGGTCTGGATAACAAGTCTTATGAGGAGCGGCTGAGGGAACTGGGACTGTTTAGCCTGGAGAAGAGCAGGCTGAGGGGAGACCTTATCGCGCTTTACAACTACCTGAAAGGAGGTTGCAGCGAGGTGGGTGTTGGTCTCTTCTACCAAGCAACTAGCGATAGGACGAGAGGAAATGGCCTCAAGTTGCACCAGGGGAGGTTTAGATTGGACCTTAGGAAAAATTTCTTTACTGAAAGTGTGGTTAAGCATTGGAACAGGCTGCCCAGGGAAGTGGTGGAGTCACCATCCCTGGAAGTATTTAAAAGACGTGTAGATGAGGCGCTTAGGGACGTGGTTTAGTGGGCATGGTGGTGTTGGGTTGACGGCTGAACTCGATGATCTTAGAGGTCTTTTCCAACCTTAATGATTCTATGATTCTATGATTTTATGATTGCATTAGAATGATATAAGGTTAAAAATCTCCCTGGATGAGATAATCTGGAAATTTTTCTTGTGAACAAAGTGATGAGAGGAAGACAAAAGTCCTCTGCCAGGTACTTAGCAACCATAGTATTATTGATTGGTAATTAAAAGTGGGAAGCCCATATAAGAATTTAACATATTTAAATAACATTTTCTTGCGTTATTTTCACACTTTCACCAATTCCGTCACCTCCAAAACAGAATTCAGCCTGTTCTTACTCATCTGAACTCCCACTGAATCACATTTGAAAGTAATTTACAGGCTAAAGCACAATTAGCCCAAAGAAGACTTAAACACAGCAGATGTAGCACCAGAATCAATATCACAAGAATAAAGTGACCAGCCACAGCCAAGCCACATTTCCTGTCTAGAGGCTATACCAACGAACTGCAAAACTCATTCAATTTTTGGACATTAGCATTAAATGGAGTCCAAATAACAAAAATCAGCTTGGAAACCTGTGATTAACCTGAGGATATTTTCCTTCTGATTCTCAAAAAATTGACACCAGTTTTGCACTTACATTGCACACCTGGCTTCTAATAGGAATATTTCCATTTTTAAGCTAGTGAGATAGATAAGAGGACAGCGAGGTTCCATTAAAAATTGGGGAAAAAAAAGTCTAATTGGATAAATTATTCATTCCAAAGCCCACCTGAGTTCTATGAAATGCAATTGAAATATCACTGTGTAAAATACCCAGTTAACTGTCCATGTTTCATTCATATTAAATAGAGGAATGAGTTCCCCTGTCAAAATTACATGTAGCCAAGAAATTTATATATTTTAATAAGGGGATATTGCTTTTTCTATTTAGATGCTCTTTTCTTGAAAGAACCCTTCATTTTCATTGTCTTTCATTCAAGCACAATGCTTATCATAAGTGATCACCAAAACAAAATTAATATATATGAATGTAGAGAACAGATGATCTTCCATTTGTGAATACCTATGTAGAGGTTTACCCCTCTGAATTACATTGTCCCCCCAGAAATAATTTACTCTTCTACAGTAGTGAAATGGTTAAAATGGAAGTGAAAACACAACAAGCCATGACACTGAAGTTGATTTTCAGATGCTGCTGGAAGTGACCCAAGGCTCCTGCAGCTGCTGGACGGGAAGTTAATATCTTCTGGGTCAGAAACAGACCACTGGAAACTGCTGGTGTTACACTGGTTTAATATGAGGCTGGTACTGTACAGAGTGCCTGGGGCAGAGAGGGGAATAGGCAGGCTTAAGCAGAGCTTTGTTTCTCTGGAGACATCCCTATCCATCCTGCCTTTCATTTTGTTGCTGCACAATGGCATGGCCTGGAGAGCATCAGCTGGGGGCAAACTACTGCTCATTTTTACAGCAGCGTGATGACCAAGCATATAGGATATACAAGACCATAGGGCTSGTGTTTTGGAGGCTACTGTGGATACGTGGTATGCTGTGTCAGGATATGATACAGGATATTTTCTTGCATCGCTGTTCTTTCTCACTAGTGTTGAGAGGCATGCTCCCATAGATGCTCCCACTTCTTTGTCTCCAGGTCCCTAAAACCTACACCATTTATAAGGGCATTAACAGAACCAAATAAAGAGACCCGCTGCAATAACATGTTAACCCAGGCTTGAAAACACACCCTGCATTTGCAGCCTAGGCTCAAATAGCATTCATGTGACCTCCACACACTTTGGATCTCTTTCGGAGTAACAATGGACAATATTTTGGCAAATCAAACTTTGAGCTGTTGATCAATTCAGCCACAAACTGTTTTATAAACTAGGAACAGAAGCGTGCTGGCTCAGTGACATGCTGTTTTTTCCTTCATTTAAGAATAAAAATTTTCATTTGTCAAGTAGAATGTATGTTTCTTATACCCTGACAGATTGTCAAATATTCTGAAATATACTTTGTTGGGCTCTTATTTAAATCCAGTTTATGAAAAGCCAGTCATATATTAAACACATATACACAACTTATCCTGAGAAAGATGTATTTAACCACTTGACTGCTGTCAGATGTTCCCACTTCGTCTCTACAGAGCCCCTTGCTGTGTTGTTCAATGCCTCAGATACAGCAAGTAGACAATACTTGCTCTCCTACTGAATGTTACAAGTATGTCCAAGTCAGATCTACCTACTGCGTTACTGATTGCTCCCTATCCACTGAGAGAGGGGACACCTGCTATGCCGGTGAATCTGTGAGATACAGGCAGGTAGAGTCCCTTGCTGGGCTGCTGAGTCTTCTGGCTGTTGATAGAGCACACACAGTGTGGGGCTGACTATCCCACCTCCAGCCAAATAGCCCATAATGCCATTCTCGTGTTGAAGGACAGCAGTAGGGATGTACTGAAGAAGCAGGGGAGGAGGATGAAATAATAGCGAAATAGTTAAATTAATGGCATTAATGCTTTAATCCTCTTTGTCAGGTTCCTAGGCAGCAGTAGAAGGCAAAGGCCCCTTGTTCTGATGCTTGCAGCTCAGTGAATGTTTCTGCTGGACAAAACATCCTCCCCATTTTCCCGCAGACATAACTATATCAAGCTTTTTTGATTGCTTATAAAAGGAAACTATAATTTTTCCTACCCTGACAGCCTGGTTCTCCTTTTCTTTGTCACTTGTGTCATCAATTTTGTCTGCTTAAAATGTCTCTATTCTAATTTAATAGTATGTGGCACCCACATTGCAAAAGTGTGAGCACAGATATAAGTGTAAGACGAGGAAGGATCTGGTTTGTTGAATGTTTAAGGAAACGGACTTTATGCCAGCCAGACGCAGCAGTACACAAAGCTTTCCCATTAGCAGAACAAATTGTGTTATATCTGTCTTTTCTGTTTGTCTCACGTTTAGCATCTCTGACACACAGAGCAATATTCAGTATGCAAAGGTGCCAGAAAAAGAGGTGGCTCTGAAAGGGTAAGAAAGAAAGAAAAAGGAGAGAACTCAACCCAAATGAGCAATCTGGTGGGTTAAGTATTTTAATGAGCCCAGCAAGTGGAGGAGAACATGGGAAGCTGGGCTTGTTATAGGTCATACCGTATCAGGACATAGAGAATTAACTCCAAAAGGGATTCCCCACTGCAGTTTTTGTAGAAACCTACCTGGGTTTGTAGCCCAGTCTCCTTGCTCTTTTTTTGCTTTGATTGGCACAGGCTTCAAAAATGAATGAATATCAGTCATCTTCCAGTTCAATCCAGGGCTGAACTGGACTAGCAAGAATACCCATAAAACCACAAAAAGCAAAGAAAAAACAAAATGTAGGGGGTACTGGCTTGCACAGATCATGGAAGGCTGGTAATGTTATGCTGTTAGCTCATATTCAGTTCTATGCAAACTAGCTTGGCTAAGGCAATGGCTGAAGGGCATTTTCAAGGGATTTTGAAAGAGGAAGCACCTAAGGAAATAAGAAAGCATTTTAGACCACTAGACCTCTAAACTTGACCTTCACAGTAGTAACAAATGCTGTGACCCCCTGTAAGTTTGCAATCAATGTTTGTCCCATGCAATCAATGTTTCCAGCAACAGCAGGCTACTGAACTTTATTAATTGTATTTGATGATCAATACTGAATGACTATCTCTACCCACCCACCCTGATGCATCAGAAGCCATCGGAGTCACTGCTTTCTAAGTCTAATGTAACCGGGAGCAAACAGACAGACTCCCAGGAAAATTCCTCCTTTATCCCTGTCTCATGAGGCAGCAATGACAAAAACAATGATGGTGGGAGAACTCCTGTCCTGTTTCCCCTGGGCCCATCAGATCTGGCTTTCTCTAAAGCTGGAGTTGAATTCTCCAAGTCTGGAGGAGCCACAGTACATATACTGAGATTTGSCTAAGACTGAATCTGAATAATAGTTTGTGACTTAATAAATTTAGCAGTGCTACAGAGGCCTTGGAAGCAGGCTGTCATTGTTGAGCGCTGCATGAGAAACATAGCTGGAACTGAGGATGGCCCGTTATTTACAATCCTGCATCATTAAAATCTTCCCCATCCTGAATGATGAATGGTTCTCTTGTGAATAGGAACACAACAAAATTTGAAATGCAGGGAAATTTGCACTGCGGGGAAGGAAATCATCTCAGAGACAGAGAAGCTGTAAGACTGAGGGACAGCATTTGTCTACATTTTGCTTTGACTGAYTGAAAGCAGGCAGGGTTCCCAGAAACTTGGCTCTGGAAGCAATTCAAGAGGATCTCTTAGGAGGATAGGTCCTGCTGACTTTCCTCCGCTCCGTAGTACTCAGAAATACATTCCCCCTCTTAGCCCTTCGGTTGTGCAGAAAAGTGGGAAGGAAGCAGTTCAAAAGAGCTGGCCCAGTTTCCCCCAGCCATGAACCCGATGGAAACACTAACTACTGGCATGCCGTATTAAGCCCACAGATACTATCTGTGATTCCAGGCTTTGCCTCCTCTCCCCATCATAGGGGCTTTTTCCCTACTCTGATCTCTTCTGCCTCCCTGGAGGAATCCCTGCAGACCTGCTAAAGAAGATGGCTTGATACAATTTCAGAAGAGCTCTCATGTCAAAGTGCAAACCCTGTGGGAATCGTCCTGGGCAAAAGCTATTTCTGGAAGCAATAGTTACTGAAGCTTGGCTTCCTATTGAATGCAGTTTCACAGTTGACCAGCTGTGTCTGAGAGAGCACAAGCTCTCCAACTGAAGTGGTTGGGGAAATCTTTTTCACACTTTCCTGGCCTGCAGAGCCTCCAGAGTCTACTAGAAAAGCCTTTTCCTCATCAGTGGCACATAGCACGTGTCTCACTTATACCCAGCCACCTATTTTTACCAAAATCCCTTGAACTACATTATCTTTGGGATTTCTGCTTCTCTGTAAAACTCATTTTGAAATAGGCCAATGAGTTCATAAGTTTTTACGGTGGCGGGGACAAACCCAGAAAGGGCAGGATTGTATCAACCATGTTTCCAAAGGAAAATGAACTAAAGAAGAGCTATTAGAAGAATAATCATTCAATGCCATGTTCACATAATCTCTAAATACATCAATAATGCTTACTGTGACCTACCAATGCAGGTGAGTTACAGACCCCTCCTGAATAGACCTATGGTGGTTGCTATGAACATCACATAATTGCTAACAAACCCCAGACTAGTCCTCTTGTTCAAGCTGTGGTAGCTCATCCCTTTAGCCCTGGATGTGCCTGGTACATTCCCTGGTGTGCCTATCAATAGCTCTTGACATGTGCAAAATGCAGTAAATATTAATCCATCAAGTCTCACAACTCCCTCTCGGGGCGTTAGGCAATCATTTTTTTCCAGCTTACACTTTGCGAAGTCAAGGAGGAGTCTCTCAAGAACACACACGGCATCAGTGGTGGAGGCAGGGGGAGCATACAGGTCACACTGCCCCCAATGCCACCACGGGAAAACTCAAAGCGGTGATATCTGGGATGAAAAGAAAAAAACTTTGTCATCTACTCAGCTGTTGAATTTTAATCCATACAGTCAAAGAGACTGTGGCTGGGTGCACATTTGTCAGCATTTCAAGCAGGCAGCCCTTATTACTGATGCCTGAGTGTTCATCTGAACATCTGCACCCTTTTGTCCTTTGGGTAGCATTTGGCCAGCCTTTGTTTTGTCCCTGCAATCTTGTATGTGAATCTGCCTTATTCTGGAGACAAGCTCAGTGAAATCATAAGGTTTTTGACTCATTTCTAATGAAAACTTGCCTCAGAGGCCAGTTTCAATTAAGAGTGGCCGCAGAGGTTCATATGTCCACCTGTCTTATTGCAACATGGAGCCAAGTGTTGATTATTCCAGGACCCATCCCTGGAGCTGCTGGTGGGACGGTGCTGGCATCTATAAGGACTTGGCCTCTCAGGTAGAAGTCAAGACCTTGTGAATACAGACTTATCCTGGGAGAAGCGGGGAAACAAATACGCAGCCAGGCAGAGCCATATGAAACAAGCTGCCTTTCAACTTCATTATCATAAGTGCTTCTTGTTCAGCTCATTACATGAACCCAGTCCTCCATGTATTTCCTCCAAAATTTGTAAGGGGAGGGGAGCCCCGTGGCCTGACATATCCACTTCACCTCCCTCCTCCAACTGAAAACTCTTCAATCACTGCCGACACTTCTTCAGTAAAACCTTCGTTTCATTAAAATTTAATCATTGGTTTAATTAAAATAGGCAAGCAACAGTGTGAGATGTGTATGGTTTTTTATGGCTCAAGGAGATTGTAAAGTCCTCATTCATTTCCCAAAGTAGCTTCTGCAAAAAATTGGGCTGCCTTTTTATAGGCCAATTCTCAATGCTGCTTTCAAATGGATCCCACAGCCATTCATATAGATTAATTCAGGCAGTGAATCAGATCCTGCTCATTGGCTGACTTTCAGAACATACTGACAATGCTCCGGGAGCCCCACTGTAGAGCCCTGAGAGCTGGTGGGACTCTCCAAATGATTAACTAATCCTCATCCAGGCATTTTTCAGTTCTGTCTTAATTTATTCACATTGCAAAACAAATTTAGTCTTGGTGAAATGGGCCAAATTGACAAGCCTTGTGTGACTGACAATTGCTCTGTTATTCCCACAGAAAGTGTGACAGGGTAAGGTTCTCCTATACTGGTGAAACCTGTGCTGTGACACAGGAGTCAAYCTCAAAGCATACTCAGAGCCCAGTTTCTCCGCTAAAACTGATAGCTGGAGGGGTGGCCCAGTTTCAGGCAACCTTTGGCCCCAGCACGACTTAAAGGCAAGACCCTTATTATTTTTTAAAAAGACAAAAATACAGTGGTGCTTGTCTCTTCTCTCAATGGCTTCTCCAGCATCCCTGTCCCCTTATCCAGCATCTCAGGAACAAAAGCCTATACACAGTGGGAAATCAGCGCAAAGCAGACAACACACAAAAACTTGGCTTGGGCCACCCTATGAGGAGGTCTCCAGCTGTTCCATGGAAAAGGTGGGGAACGGACAGTAACACCCTGCAGTGGGTGGAGGTATTTCTAGTGGTAGAGGCAGCACCAGGTAAGAAATAGCATGAGATGTCCTAGTGCAGTCATGGTTTCCCTGAGAACCAAGTCCATTAGTTGCTAATGATTTTCAAGTAGTAAAAGTGGGTTTGACCTCACGACAGAGATGCGAATCTTCAGACTCTTTTAAATCCCCAAACCATCTGGTCTTTGAATTTTTTTAAATCACTCTTCTCTTTGCAACAGTGAATTGAGTTCCAAAGAGCTGTGTAGCTCTTTGGAAATGCTGGTTACAAAATAATCACAACAAAAAGGTGAATATTGAAACTTTCAAATATTTTCAGCTCATGCTTCTGGGCAATGCTGGGCTGCCTTCCCAGGGTTTTGCAATCTTCAGATCTCTTCGGCCATAGTCCAGAAAGAAATGAAAGGCTAAGAAATTAGCCTTTCATTTAGAAGCAACCCTCCAGACACTTTTGCAAGTACCTGCAATGACCTTCCTTTACCCAACCCTCTCCAGCAACACTAGCTGAGAATGCAAGTAAAGTACAGGACTGGGAACAGTGTGCTGTTTCAAAAGGCTTTTACATCTCTTTTGTACTTGCTGGAAATCTACTCTCATCATTTTTTATTTTAAATATCTTCCAATACATGCCTGGAGGTTGCGGATCTCTTTTCAAAACAAAAGTATAGCTCGATCTGCAGGAAGAGGTCTAATTTTCAACATTACCACTGAGGTCCTGGGGAGTCTGGCAGGACTTGAGAAAATCAGGGAGCAATGCTGGTACCCCTATATCTTTCTCCTAAAGGTAGGAGTATTGTATGATGGTGAAATGGAAGGACTTCTGCCTTCTTTTCTTCTCCACGTGGCTTGACTGAGCAATACCTCATTAACTTCTTGTTATTGATGCTAAGATGCTACCTGACTCCATGGATCTTACTGGATCTTAATGGATCCATGAATAGGTCCGTAGGTCCTATTCAGAGTTATTAACATCATAAAAACCAGCTACAGTTCAGAAAAACTTAGAACCACAGATTGGCCATAGGTTTGAAGAAAAGAGTACTTGGAGTATCAGATAGGGTTTCTTACTGGCATGCATACAGGAGAAACAATGCTAGGCTAGACAGACTTTCAATCTGAGCCAGCAGAGCCATAGAAGCTGTTCTTATGCTGTTATGTTCAATCTCTTTGGGGTGTCTTGTCTTCATCAATAACATCAGACTCACATCACAAGGGCTTGTGAGGCTTTGCAACTTTGAGCTCCTCAGCTGAAAGGAACCATATAAATGTAAACATAATTGTATATTATTGAGGAATGCTGCTGTAATAAACAGTCTCTATTAGCAACTGTCCAGCTGTAATATTTGTGTTTATGTCAGCACTTAAAAATCATTGATCTGCAATAAACTCAGTGTGGGGAAAAGAATCTGATCCAAAGGTCAGAGAAGAGAAATGCAATTTTCCTCATCAGAGCCTGAGAGAGCAAGGCTGGAGAGCCGCTGCACAGAGCTCAGCCAGGGAAACTGTGGCTGCATAAAGCTTCATTGTCGCTCCCTTCCCCACTGCTAGAACAGCACGTGGGGAGATGACCCAAGATCAAAGATGCTTGCAGCAGCAGTCTGGTTGCAAGACTGATCGTTGTTAGTCTGCTTGGACTGCCAGATTGCAGGTAACCGCCCACTGTGGTGTGCTACTGCCCCAGTGCTGCACTTTCAAAGCGAGAGCGAGCCTCCATATCCCCGTGTGTGGCAGCAGCAGGGTGAGCTCTGTAGATGTCTCCTACAGGTTTTGCTCCAAAAAGAGCCTTTGAACTAGGAGCTGCCTCATTTCATTTTATCTGGGAACAGGAGAGTTGCTGAACAACAGGTATTATGGAGAGCAATAGCCCAGATGGAGTCTGCCCAGGGGACATGCTATTGAACCTACAGTAGCGTAAAACTCTGCTCCTTAGTACCTGAGTGAAGTATGTTGCACACTTTATCCCCTGAATGTGCTTCTCTCCCCAAAGGCAGACCCATTATCCTCTCTTAAAAGAAACCTGAAAATCTCCTCCTCAGACAGCTCCCAATGCGTTCCCTTGCCCGTGAGTAGCAGTGGCCATCCTGCCCCTCCAAACAATGTGGGATTCTCCTTTCTTCCATCTCCTGCAAGGCAGCTTCACTGCCTGACTCCCCTTCCTCTGGTGAGTGGCCCAGGAATCTGGTCCCTTGACTCCCCCATCACCATGCATCCCAAACTGCCTACCCAGTATGAGAGACTGTGTCCTCCTGTCCCAGAAGTGACCTGGGACCACCCATGCTATTCCCTGCCTTCCTGCTATGTCCTTTCCTAGCTCCCTCCTTCTCTCTCTCTTTCCCCAGCCTTGTTCTTGAAGGCATTGCAGCTACCTAGAAGGGATACCACCTCCCAGTAGCTGGGCACTTTGGAAATAGGATTTCTGGAGTACAGTGTGTTCCTGTCACCCGATCGCCCCAGTCTGTCCCTTGCCACCTCCCTGCTCCGTGGRCTGCAGGGAGTTCACACTGGGGCTCAGACTGAGGGGAGCAGAGCAGGAGGCAGGAACTGCCCCACCAGCTCTCCTGCAGCCTCGAGGTTGCTTGAGGTTGAGCAAATCTGCCCTCAGATGAAGAAGCACCAGCAAGTCCTTTCTGCATCCCTGTTGGCAGGCTGCATGGGACGAGCTAACCGAAGTTTGTCTCTCGGTGGTCCTAGCACATTACAAGGGAACTGCAGAAAAAAACAAGAGGGCAGATTGACTGTGCCCCTGTCCATGCACCAACATCTGGGAGAGGAAGGGGTGATGCAAAGGCAGAGGGCTGGCAGCGATGAGAAACAGGGCTAACAGAGGGTGCCAGGGCTGGTTTCAGTGATAAAGCAACAGTAAAATAGCACAATATCATCACCTGCCAGCTCCTTCCTTTAATCCTCCTGAGTCTGCACATCCATAATTGGGGACTTGTCTCTACCATCTAGGGCACATGGCAGCCTGCAGCTCTCCTCCCTAGAAGCAAGATCCGTGATCAGATTAAAGCCCATTTCATGTTCCCCTTGCTCAGGTCTCTGTCACGCTCACTGCTCCCCCTGATGTTTACATACGATCGGCTGACTCATTTCCACATGAAGAGCCGACATTTCCCTCAAATCCAGCACAGGGGTCATTGGTTGCTACGTTAAAGGGAAAAACTACAATGAAGAGATTTTTCTAATCACTGCATCAGATTACAAAGGAATGTAAATCACTGAGCAGTGTTTTTTGTTAGAAGTGAGAGCAAGGTTACTTCAGGTAGTTCTCAAGAGCATTTTGATATTTCACACGATACGCCCACGTGCAGAAGAAGCTCACTCGCATTCACACACATGCACGTGCCGCAGCAGAGCACGGCTGTCGCTGAAATCATTAGAAGTTCATCATGGGGGAAGGTGCTCTGATGTTGAGGAGCACCTCCATCCTGTGCTGCACCCCAGAGCTCCCACCTGGTCTCCACAGGGTCACTTTTTGTCCTGTGCCTCTCTCTGCCATCTGATAAACTGGGGTAATGTCCAGTCTGTACTCTGGCAAGGGCAAGTATGTTAAAAATACAGCAAGTAAGAGGAAGCATAGAAGTCGGCAAGGCAGATGCAGGACATGTTACCCTAAGGTTACTAACAATAAGCTAGGACCAGATTTATCTGCATGTCTTATAATATGGTTATTCACAGAAACATCACTATAGACTTGCAAAAAGGCCACCTGATGTATTTAACCTAGGTTTTGTACTCTCCCCCTAATGAAGCTGGGATGGTTCAAGGGAAGAGGGGAAGGGAACAAACCAATACAAGGATATAGCAAAATTGTTTCTCTTTTGGGACAGGTGTTGCAGGAGGTGGGAAAGAGGATAGAAATTGTCCTGGCCTGGAGCATCCAGCAAAGGCATTAAAGGTGTTACAGGCATTGCCTGCAACATTCTTGCAATGAAGATGGAGAATATATTTTGTGTTTCTCACTCTTTTCTGGGATTTTTGAAGAACCTTCTGCGAGGCACCTAAGCTAAAGTCCTGCTTCAGAAAAAACAATGATAAAAAATGAGGAGCATTTAAACGTGACCTGAAGCCCACTGAAATATTCCAGAGGTGCAGCCCTGCTCCAGCCCTTTGTGTCTTGAACGAAGATACAGTGGGGGCAGAGGAGGGGAGGACAGATGTGAACCACCTCCCCTCTGGCCAGCAAACTGCCACCCAAATCAGGCAGCACAGTCAAGGGAAAAAAAAAAAAAAAAAAACAAAACCTGGAGCCCATAATCATTTTATGATTCTAATTTAACTTTTATGAACATGTTTTGAGCTCCCCTAGTCAGACTCTGGTATTGATCTTTTCAGTATTGTTAACTCATAACCAGACCATATTTGAAGACATAAACTTTAAGAGAGATAATAAAGAAGAGCCAGACTGCACTGGCTTTATTCTTCTCAGCACAGGGACTGGGAGCTGTAAATCCTGCTGGAATCAGTGAAATTATGCAAGTGGAGATTAACTCCTGGCTGTGTCATTTTTTGAGATATTGGACACCAATGACATCAGTCTTTATTTCTAGTTCAAAGTGGAATTGTCTTGGGATATAAAGCAATGGGGGTGTAATGAGCCAAACAAGGGAAAAGAGAGCACTGACTTCTCTCCATCTGCATATTTTTGAGAGATGGGCCAAATTGCAGTATTTTGACACATTTCTGGACCAGATGGAGAATCTCCCAAAATTACTCATTGCTGAGATTCAGGTTCTTCCTTCCAACTCCATTCAAGATTTGAGCTAAGCAGRAGCGTTTAGATCTTGCAAATGGTGTTATTCTTTAGCAAGTGAGCTGACCCTGAGCACTAGCACAGGGTGATGGATATCCTGGCTTCGCCGTACTGCGTGGCTGCTCTGTGTTTCAGGTCAGGGAGGTTCATAGAGCTTGCTCTGTGCTTCTGACTGATGGATAACATGAAAAGCCTAAATAACAATGTTCGTGGGCTTTTTTCTCTCCATGGTTACAATACAAGGTCAGTTTTCCAGCCTCTGGCTGCTTCTGGAAAAAAAGGAACATGAAAATATGAGACAGGTTTTCTTTGTTAAATGGATCCTAATCTAATGAAGTGAGGCCAGGGGTGGGGAGAGGCGTTGCTTTCTGCCCTGCACATGCAAGATGTGAAAGGTGTTCTCAGTTTGAGTATCATGTTGAAAAATCTTGAGGTGAAACTTATTCAGTTCCTCTGAGGTCTAACCTGGTATTTGAATTTACAGTGCAGGCCAGTAAGCTGTCAAGTTTAAGTGTGAATTTGCATCTGCTTGCAGATGGACTTAGTGGTCTTTGTGCAGACCTTATCCAGCTGCATGCAGCTGGGAATTGCACGTTGAATCTCACAGGCAGAAGGTGATGATAAAGTCTCAAGAACTCAGCGACTCCTGTTGTTAAAAATGATCCACCGCTCTCAGTTTTCAGTTCTGAACAATGCCCTGAAATAGGTGAGTTGTTATAACTTCAGGTTTTGTTGCAAATGCTTGAAATAGCACAACTCTCTTCCTGCTCAGCATCTCCAATCCCCCCCGACATCCTGCATCTCCCCAAGCTTGTCAAGGTTGGAACGTATCCCATGGCCCTAATTCTGCATTTTCCATGACTCACACCACCCAGCATCACCGTGCTATCTCATGCCAGTTGGAATTAAAACACAAAGGGGATCTTCAAAAAAATAAAAGGCTGTGCAGTACGTCCTGCCAACAGCTTGGAGGGAACTCAGCRAAGAGTGACTAGAATGATTAGGGAACTCAAGGCAGTGACTTTTGAGGAAAGATTAACATTGCTAAAAATAGCCCACGTGGRTAACTAATGACTAGCAGGGTCTGTGATAAAAGTCACTGTGTATCTAAGGGTATAAATAATCAAGGATGGAATTAAATTATTTAGAGTGCACAAAGGGCAACTACCAGAGTGCACTACTAGGAGCGGTGGCATTAAATAAGGAAAGTATGGGAAGCAAAATGGGGACATCACCTCCTCTCTCCCTAYGACTGAAATGTATTTAACTAGGACTTGAACTAAAGCCTACTGCAGTCATTGAAAATTTCCCTCCAGGATGGTAGTACCCACTGCAAGAAGGTGCCAACTATAATTTACAGTTACCTCTTCAGGGTTTCCTTTAGGGGCACATGTAATCCAGGGCACTAGATGGGGAATTTCTCTTTTTCTCTCTTTCTCTCAGTGGCCTATCTGTCTTGCAAATCTGACAGTATCTGGAAGGAGCCAGATCCTGCTCTCCTTATCCAGGAGCAGCAGCTCACTGCAGCTGGCAGAGTTACAGTCCAATGGGATCATTATGGTTGTTTAGTCTGCCCTAGTCAGTGATGGTCTTTCCGTGCTGCATCTGCTTCATTGGGTAAAAGACAGGTACATATCATTGAACAGAATAAACACTGTATTTGTTGCTACTCTTTTCCGTGTATGTCCTTAGAGTTACCACCATATCAGCACAAAAATACTACTATGAGCTCTAGATTTGACTCACAAAGAGATTTGCTTGTCCCTTCTTCATTCATTTCTCCCCATCCCTTAGCCAGCCCCTCTCTCTGGAGCTCATCTGCACATCTCTGTGCAAACCAATTGCCTTCCCTCTTGCATCAAGATCCATTCTGCAGTTTCCTTTCACTGTTGGGGTATTACCAGACAAGGACTATGTGTATATGTTAAGAAAATTATAGTAAGCTATTCTACTGTCTTTCCAGGGTAAGAGACTCTGTGCCTAAGAAAACACAGTAGCTATGCTGTATTTTGGCTTTCTAAGGTTTTAACTGTTGTTGCTCATGATAAACTARGGAAACATACTCATAATTTCTGTGAAGAGCTGTTTGAAAAGCCATATCCAGAGTAATAAATGGTTCATTGTTAGACTAGCAGGGTATGTCTCGTGGAGAAATTACGTGGTGCCTCCCAGTTCTGGTGCTGCTCAATATTTTCATTAATAACCAGAATGATAAAATAGAAAATAAACTTATTAAATTTAGTCACAACACACTATTCAGAGCAACTAAAAACACACCAGAGGACAGGCTTAAAATTCAGCACAGAAGAGATGAGCAGGGATGGTCAACAAAATAAATACAAAGTGACATCAATTGGAGATCTAGAGTTACTAGTAAGCTGAACATGAGTCAAAAATGTCACACTGCTGAGAAAGGGGCAAATCATGCTGGGATACATAATCAGCAGTAAGGCCTGTGAGATGCATAAAGTCAGCTTTTTGTTGTCTTTGGACTGGTGTGGGCTCAGCTGGGGAACTGCAGCCCATTACAGGCACTGCATGGTAGCCGAGGAGTGGATCAGCCGGARAGATGCTGGAGCAGAGCAGTGAAACAACATCCGAGGTTTGGAGAACATGACCTACAAGGAACCAGTGAAGGAAATGGGGCTGTTTGTCTTACAGAAGACAAGACAGGAAGGAGGGGGAGAGAGAGAAAAACCTACTGTCATGCATAAAGGCTGCAGCAAAGAAGGGAATAATCTCTGAGTCAGGTGCAGATGGGACAAGAAGTAACAATTAAATTGCACCAGGAGCAGATACTAGGGTAAACCAAGTGATGAGAAGACCAGTGAAGCATTGAAATAAACAGTGTGACAGGACTGCAGCATCCAGCATGGCCAGTGTTTAAGAACTGGCTACACAAACACCTGTCAAGCGCTATATAATACAGTCAACCCTGCCTTGAAGTAGGCAGATGAGCTGTGCGATTCCTTCAGGGTCCTGTGTTCAGACATCCATCCCCTCCCATGTTGCTTAAGCTACTAGTGCTTGTCATCGTTACAGCTTTGGCACCCTGCGTCACTCTGCTTGGTAGTAACCTTCATCTGTGCTTGAGACCTACCTGCTGACTCCTCTTCAGTTTATAGGGAGGTGACATTGGAGCTCAGTCAGGAATTTTCGGGATGCTGTTTTGTTTTATTTGCACTGAGACCATATTTATTTTATTTCATCTGACAGCTGTTTTAGACCATTTCACTCTCTGCTGGAAGCATGATAAGGTCTGAAATGTGGGTTGTAAATAGCTGGGCAAACTGCACATTTAAGTCTAATTTTATGTGTAGCATCTTTTATTAATGYTGCAATGTTTATTGTGTATTTTAAGTCATCATTGATTTTTATTAAAAAAAGATACTTTTATTGTATGTGCATGCTGCCAGCAAAATAAAATATTATGCTTTCCCCCCTCAGTATGAATTCTCATTAATCTTCTCTAAGTGCACAAGAAAGTGAGAAGCCAACTCTCTCAGTCCGAGGCAGCATCAACACCTAAGCTCTTTGACTGAGACATCATCATGTATTTGCTCCACTGGGATGCAAAGGGCTGCTTAATTGCATAAATCGGCATGGGTAAGGTGGGGGCTGAGGAAACAAAACACTCCCCTGTGACTTATTACATCTGGGACTGATTAGCTCTGTTATTATATAATTAAGATTCAGAGGAGAGGCATAAAATATACAGCAAGGACAATGAAAGCTTTCTGAGGTGTGTGCTGGCACTAAGAAGGGTGGGTAAGGCCAGGCACGGGAAGATAACACTGCATTTTGCACTCAGTCTCCAGGTGCTTTCTTAGGTCAAGCTGTACTCGGTCTTATTGATGATATGAAGGTTTTTCAGCAGTATATCAGTGCATGCTGAAGAGATCCTATACCCCGAGAAGTCTCATTCATTAAGAGTTTTGCTACCTAGCATRAGTAAATGAGTAATGGGTACAATGATTTTTGTTTGATTTTCAGCTAGATTGGGTAATGTAGCTTTGCATTAATTGAAAGCTTGAGTCTGCCCTTGCATTAACTGGAGASCAGACTAGGAGGATATGACTGCTCATTAGACTGGAATGCAGGTAAACTAGATCCCAGACGGTTTTGGGTCTGGGCATTTTGATAAGACACCTGCAAGCACTGGCTMTAATAATAATGAAGCCATGACAGCGGGGTTAATGCAAACACAGTGCAAATATAAACAAGTAAATGCTTTAACAACTGAACATGGGGTATGATAATGTATACAATTAAGGAAATGAATATGTAAAGTAGATACATGGTGTATAAAAGAGCATTTTTAAGGCTAGATATCTCCAAAGCTCTTTTCCCCAAGACACTGGCTTCCACACTGGGGGATCATCTYGTCATGCCACACCAAGACATTTGTGAGCACATGAAAGGAAGAACTGCCTGCTGGCAGATTTTGTGTGTCAGAGCGTTACTTTGATTTTAATGATAAAGAGGGCTCATTTACCTCTAGTTCATCTTTTACCATGCAGGTGTGCAAAAACACAAGTGCTAATTTCAGGTACCTGTTCAGACAGGTACCTGTGAGCCTGCGAAGGGAGGCCACCTGGCCCGGCTGCATCCAACCATTTGCGGTCGCAACCACCTCCGTTAGCATCACCTCACCACGAGGGTGTCTGCTGAAGGTGCTGGCAATACCGGGATGGGTCTGCTTGTGTGGGCCTAGCTGGCAACAACAGGTCTATGAGAAAACCACCTCCATTTCCCTCCCAGAAAAACCTCCTCGAAAAAGTGGCTCCTTTCTGAGCTTACCTTCACCCAAACACATCCCAGTGCTTAGGGAGCATCCATCGTGGAGGGAGAAGTGCTGGTCCAGATGCTGTCAAATGCTCCACAGAAGCAGAACCCACCCTCCCCAAAGATTTTAAGGCTCAGTGGCTTTTTAGTCTTTTTCTAGTCATCACGATTAAGGCCCTGTAATCAGCTGCATCGACACCGCAATCAGCCCCAGCAATCGGCCTCCTGCCTCCGATGCCGATGAACACCATGAAGGTGCCACGGAGTCAAGAGACTAATTGACCTCTTTGTTAAAAAACAACAAAAAGAGGAGAGGGTGGAAGTACATTTGTGCCCCCAGATTTGGGGGGTCCAGGAAGGAGGCTGGTACCTTGCTGAGGCCTTCAAAGCTAGTCTGAATTTGCCAGCTGGTTTGTATTTGTTGTGAACAAGGGCTGTAGAAGTGCGCTGGCTCGTGTCACCCAAGAGACTGATCTGATCTAACTCTGCATGAGCCTGAAATCAGAGGGGACTGGTGCATGGATTGCTCTGGGATGATAAGTAAGTGTTGCTGAGCTGTATCAAAATTACTATCAGAACTATCTCTCGATCCAACATTTGTTAGAGGAACCATCCCAAGCATTCAATTAGTGGACAACCCTTCCATTCTCTCTGGCAGTTTAGGTTTGACAGGGTAAAAATAAATCTAGGATTGCTGAGCTCCTGTTAAATATTTATTATATGTATTTTCATGGTCCTTAAAGTCCAAGATGTGAACTGGCTCTCCGCTTTGTATCAAAAAGAGAAAAYAGTCGTACAATGAAGTCATTTTGCATATGAATCACACTAGCTTCTCCAAGTTATACTTCATTTTACCCACTTTTAACACACCCAGCTCACTGCTGGTGATTTCTTGACGTCTCCTCATGACGGAGGCAGATAGGAGGTATCTGGGCGGGAAAGGGGCTATGCTTCTGTTGTATTTCATCCAGGCCATGGCTGGAAATCGGTGGTGTTCCTGCCTGAGAAATCATCTCCACCTAGGAAATCACCTTTGAAAAGGAAAGATTTGTTCTTGTGTTTCAGATGCATCGCTCGGTTTGTTTATTGACCCATTAATTATCAGTCTGTGTCTTTTGACAGTCAGGCCAGAGCAGCATACTGGGGATGATTGTTCCAGTGTGACTCTCATGAGATAGAAATAGCAGAGCTGTCCAGCCCAGTCACTGTAACAAGGTTATAATGTAAACCACTGCGCAATTATCTGGGAGATTTACCTCCCTGTCTTAAAAGCATTTTTATTACTTAATCAATCACAAGCAATTTATAAACAAGGCTGAAGTTTTACACGGAGCCATAAATCTGTCTTATTTGCTTCCACGATAAAGCAGGAAAAACAGACCCGAAGTTTCGAAAGACATTTGATCAATTAAAAAAAAAAAAGCAGAACTACCTCAAAAGAAGATAAATGCTTTTTCAAAGGAAGGAAGGAAGGACTTCAGCAGAGGCTGGAGGAAAAAAGTCCATCTGTCTGTCTATTTGCTAGTCTATAACATCATCCATGACAGCAGCTTGAAGTAGTAAAGTGAAAATGTGAAGTGTTTGGGGCAGGGACTTTGTTTGTCTGTGCATGCCTTCCTCAAGCTGGATTGCAGCCACTGAATGCCAGCACTGTGTAATTGCAAAATAAAAATAATAAGAATGCTGAGTCGGCAACAGCATGTGTGCTCCAGATGCCCTTTTTGCTTTCAGAGCTCCTGACTCAGTGCCAGGACAGGATGGCGTTAGGAACCTGTTAGGTAGAGATACAATACTTGCTGCCTCCAAAGAGAGCTTCTCCAAGCCACAGGAGTGCCTAGACCCTCCTCATTTTATCTTTTGATTTGTCTTGTTATTAGAAGGAGGTTACTCACAGCATTTCTGCATACCAGAAGCCCCTGACCACATGGTATAACACAGAGATACACAAAGGTACACAAAGATGCTCTGATCTGAATCCTTCCTCAGTCACTGAGGCCAGGAGGCTGTTTTGCATCCCTACACCACTGCTGTCCCAGCATATACTGGTTGGACCAGTTAGATTTCCATACTGGGCCGTTGGGATCATTACCTTGGTATAGATGGAATCAGCACTTGCTGGCTGAGTGTGTTTTAGCTGGTTTGGCAGCAATCCCAGCTCCGCCGGTTCCTCTACCTCTGACATTCGGTGTTTCAGCAATATTGCTGACTTCTGCGAAACTGGGGCACTGATACAGACATGAAAGTCCCGCTTTGGAGAGAGCTACTAAAGAGGTCTGTACTGCACTACATGCAAGAGCTAGATTGGAGGCTGAATTCACCTCAATTTGTGGTGATCTAATCGTTCCAGCATCAGCTTTTTTCTGGTTTTGACTGCTCTGATCTTACAACTCCCAGTCCTGATTCTTCTGCTCTTTCCCACCCCACCTGTCAGCTCATGATTTACACCTTTCCAAAGCAGAAACATACTGATTTCGATTCAGAACAGCGTTACTTCTATACCTCCCTTACTTCTGTTAACTAGCCAAGATGCAGATTGATGGAAAATCAACTGCCTTTCTGAGAGGGTGATTTTAGGGGAATAAATGGAGAGGATGCTCTTGTTTTTGCACGGTGTTGTGAGTCCAAGGCAGGTTCACCTGGGAGAACAGGGGAACTTCACCCAACCCCACTCCACCCCATCTGTGACTCAGGAGATATGGAAATCTGTGCTGTTCCCCATCCCAGGGCAGCTGCACCCAGCTGTGGGGAACAACACCCTTCCTCTTCCTCGGGGCAGCGGTAGGACCCTGAAATGCCCTAAAACTCCAGGCAGTCACTTCTGCCCTATRCTCCTTGCAGGAGCACCCTTGTACCACCACCTACCTCAAACCCCAAGCTCAGACCTCGTTTGGGTAGCTGATGACAACATGAAGCAGCTCAGGGAGACACTTTGGACTTTATGGGTTTTCTCATACTGTCTGCCCCGTGTTTCGGGTTCATCTGTGTAGAAGGCAGCAGCAATTCTCTATAGCTCCATGGTGACAGGAAGGAAAAATTGCCTAGATTAATAGACCTGCATCCAAGGTATTCCTAATCAGGGTTTCCTCTCCCTGAGCCAGGCAGGAGTCTCCCGTGTTGGGCAGGCGCTTTGCAGCTGCAGTATCTGCTCCATCTGCAGTGCTGCAGCCGAGCCTCCAGGACCGCTGGGTGAATCAGGGTGTGCTGTGTGGTGGCATCGTACGCGGGTCTTACGTTTCAAGACCTAATAGGAACGAATGTGTCATCGCATAGTTCAGTCATTTAACGGCTCGGAGTGTTTTTGACAGATAGGCGCTTCCTGGTTTCAATTCATACACTTTTATTGCAGATAATGAAAGTCAGATGCTCACTAGTTCAGCACTGCGGACTTGGGTAGCTGAAGCACAGCTTTTGCCCAGAGTGGTATGAAAAGTTGCAGTCAGAAACTGTCACCCCTGCACCTTTAGGGTACAGATTCCTGCCCCATCCTGAGGTTTAAGAACATATTTAACACAAAAAATGAATGTCATAAAAATATCATAAATTATTTTAAAATTAAGAGGGGGGGAAATGTTGACCCATCTGATCCTTCCCACCATAACAGTCTCAAATAATAGATGCACATCATTCCTTACAGTATATATAGCATGGATTTATTATCAGATGATTTACTGTCCCAGCCCACCACGCTTGCACAAAATAAATACTTCTGCCTTCCTATTTGGCACTGAAAATGCGGGATAGGTTTCATGGCATCCTGGCACTTATTATCAACATTATTTATTATTGATCAAGTACTGACAAATGCTTTCAGTGTTCTACAAACATAAGAAGATAAAGACCTTGCCCCATTAAATATACACGTTGTGTTTGACTCTGAAGGGCACCAAGAATCCCATTAAAGTCAATAGCCATTTATCTTCTCAGGGGAGTATCCATAGACAGACCAATTCGGACATGTGTAATTCTCCTGTTGAAGGGCAATTACAATGTGCTGTGAATGAGACTGTCTCCAAAACTGTGCTCAGTCGCAGCCCTTTCTTCTATGAGGACATGTTGGGATTTAACACGGAGAGGCAGGGAGAAGCAGGTGATGTGTAGCAACATCCATGTTCTGATAAATACTCTGGAACAAAAAGCAATGAGTCAAGACAACAGGACCTCAGTATCTAAGCAATCTGAATAATATTCTTTATTGCTCCAAAAAGCTCTGGCTGCTCATGCCAAAGAGAGAGATATGTGGATATTGTTTCACTAGACYCTCTGAAAAGCTTCTGACCTATTCCTGCTCCAGAGCACAGAGTAACTGATGGGTCCAGGGCAGCTGTGGGAGAAGGTTTCCTTTCAAGATTGTTCCAAATAAATACCAACTAGCTAGGAATTTTATTAGTAGCCAACACAGACTATTTAATTTCTTTATAATGTTGAGCTGCTGTTCGTCTGAAAGCAGACTTTCTAGTGAGATTCACAAGGTATGTTCAAATATGTGCTAAAAAATGCTGTAAGTGTAAACTATTATGGYACCTCAGCATTTGTGAGTCCAATTCTTCTGGAGACTGAATATGAACTTAACTTCACTGAGTATACCACAATACCCAGAAAGATTTTGGGTGGATTTCAGTGAAAATTCATGAACTCTTTGAATTAGCCAACCTGTTCCATACATCGCTACTGCAAAGACCAGCTGGGTCAGCACAGGTTTCGGCGGTGAATTTTACAATAGTGTGCTGCTTCCAGATGCACAGATCTTCAAGACCTCTTCAGCTTACAGGTCTTACGTTTTTCTTCTGCAGGTGTTTAAAATTGCATGCAGGATCTAAAAAGAAATACTCCATTTATTTATGTGCACCTGCACTTTGACATTTCATGAGCTACTGAAATCAGGCTGTGTGGCAGGTTTTATTTATTTCCACTTTTTTATAGTATAAATGATAGCTTGTACTTTGCCCTGTTTCTTACCCCCAGACTGGCCTCAGCAGCGATGCACATCCACCCAGACTCTTTCAAATGCTGAAATTTAGATACATTTACTTCCCATCTCACTTCTGCCATTTTTCTGAGTTGCAGGCAATTGGCTAATACAATAAGCCTCATCAACTGCAAATGCAGTACAGCAGCTATTGAGCTAATCTATCTTATTCCTAAGCAGTTTTTTTATCATGTAATTATTGCAATTATTTTAACAGACAAAAAATTTTAAGTACCAGGAGCTTGCTTCTCCACTCAAGCCAGAAATTAGCAAAAGAGCTTTTCTCTTGTTTATTTAAGCACCTGAGGAAGTATTGGATTTTCAAAAGAAAAAGAGCATATCACAAGTTTTACAGCTTCTGAACAAGGATTAGCTTTAAATTGTGGAAGAACATGACTGAAACGAGGGGTAGTCAGAATAGCAGTTGCTGCATCTACGATGGGATATTTAATCTCCAACTTGTAAGGAGCAAATATGAACAGTGGATTTTGCTCTCAACTGCTATGAACAAAATCAGAGGGTGTTTTGTGAGAGTGAGGATGAAAACCAATGCCGTGGCAACTAATTCCCTTATGAATATAATGCCAACAGCTCCTTGGATTGTATCTTAACGCCCAGCCTGCAGTTTATCACCGAGCTAGGGTCAATGATATAAGGAAAGGAGTGAAGCACCGTGGTCGCCTTTCTGAATTCTTTACTTCTCAGACCATTTTCCTTACGACGTTGGTATGATGCTAAACAGGAGGTGGTGRAAAAATGGCAAAATCAAACTCACACATGAATGAATGTTGTTCTTATTCAGCAGGATCTTTTGCAAAACATATTTTTATTCTTCAGAACATAGTTTTATTTATTTGATATTTTTAAAATAAAGAAACTATGTGAAACATTCAGTTTTGACATTYTTCACTGTCCCTTTTTTCCTCAGTTTTCTTTCTCTGACCTATCTTCCCTCATGTTTCTTTTTTCCCGTTTATCACAGAAAAGGAGGCTCAAAATAGGAATAAGCAATATATTTTCAAAGACTTATTTAACCCAAATATTCACATCTAGAAGAGAGAAAATGTAGTCAAGTTCAACAGATATTATCAATAAAAAATCCACCAGTTCTCTGGGAAGTGATTAGCCATTGATTGTAAATAATGTGGACTCTTTGGATACTTCTGCCCTTACCTCAAACATATCAGAAACCTGTACAGCTGTGAAAAGGTCTCTGGGGACAGTCAGTTTAACTTCCAGAGCTTGTCTTCTTAATATTAGGTTTGTCAAATGCTGTAAAATACATGCCTGAGACCTTTCTGTGCAGCATTACCTTGCAGAGCTCAGTGTTACCATGGACTGAAGAACCTCTTGGCTATTTCCAGCTCTGTGGTTCTGTGATCCACAAAGAGGGTTTGAGCTTTTGTGACTTTAAAAGTCTCTGAGCTGCACTTTCTGGGGGTAGTGGGGATGCAGGAAGGCATGACATGGCTGGGCATTGCTCCTCCACCCTCAGCCCATCTGAGCACATGCAGCCCTACACTCGCCCTTGGGCTCATCAACCAGCCAGGACAGAAGTTTGTCATCTCACCCTTCCCAAAAGCTGCTCTGCAAAGATTTGGGCTAAATCTCTTCCAAATGGATCCCCAGTCTGATCCTCAGTCAACTTAATTTCCCCCCTTTTCACCATTAGGCTCTTCCCAGCTCTTCGGACTAGGGCGGAGAGCAGAGCAAAGGAATCAGACACTATGTGATGAACAGCAGAAATATTCCACGGCTTGCTGCCCTCCCTGACACCTGCTCTCTTGGATGTACATTTTACTCTGTATATCATCTCTAAATGGGAAACAGACAGGCATAGTTATGCACGCATACTTCTGCCTTTCGATGCCTGTTGCACCTGTAGAAATCATGCCTTTTATGCCCATGGGGCTAGTTAGTCCAGATAGTCAACGGATCAGTGAGATCCTGGGTAAGCACACTCCACACTCATAAATTAGGTGCCAGCAACTTTGGAAATTGGCCCTTGGCATCTCATAGCACGTTCCCTTCCACTCCATTACTGCAAAGCTGTTATGGGATTCACTGGGGCGAGAAGCATTTCTAGGGACTCTGTGAGCCAGCACAAAATGCACTTCACTGTACCTTGCATAAAAATATGATCTTTTAGTGTGCAGGAACTTGTTATGCCAACTTTGTCAGAGGTGATTTCTTCTCCTTGCACCCTGTTAGACTCTCTCCTGCTTTCAGAGCAGGAGCGGTGATGTTCCTTGGGGAGGTTCCTGCCACCTGGAAGGATCAGGCTCATCTCTCCCTGCCTCATCAGCTCTCCATTTCTTTTCAACATTCATTTTAAAATGAATTTCTCCTGTTCTCCTTGTGTCTACCTCTYAATTTGGCTCATACTCCGCTATTGATCTTATAAAATGCTGAAATTCATTCACCAGACAATGTCTTTATGACTACTTTTTTCTGTATTTTTGTCTGTTCACCGCTTTGCCTCATTTCATTCTAAAAAAAAGTATTTTGCAATCCAGTTTCTATAGAAGCCTCCTTACAAAATAACTTTTTGTTGTATGTTATGGAGAAAATCTGCGAAGCTCTTACATTGCTACATGCAGGATTTTAATTCCAGCTTGTGAACATGTTTCTCTTGAGTCCTGCAGCTCTATAAGTGGAATTACTTTGATGACTAAACTGCTAAATCAACACTTGTCTCACTCTCTTTAAAAAATAATTAAACCAACCCTCCTTCACCTGCCACTGAAACAAACAGAAAACAGACAAATTAGGTTCCCTTGTTGTGACTCAACATTTTCAGCAGTTACCGAATCCTGTCATGATTGTTTTTTCTCTTCTGTGAATAGTTTTAAATTCACATTTTATGGCAGAAGTAATAGAGGTAGAATTTCCATTTTCTTCCTACTTTCATGTGTTTCTGCTATTTGAAAAGATTTCAGAAACCGAAGAAATGGATGGATTAGCATTGAGAATGGGACAGAGGTGCCAGATAAGGCTGGGTCACCATGTAGCCCCAGTCCGCACAAATGGAATAGCACTGCTATCTGGTGGCTGCTCTATGACTCATGGAAAATGCCTTGGTTGTCTCAGGCCTCTATTTGGAGGACAGGTATACATAGCACAGAGGTTTGCAACACAGCTGATCCAAGCAAAGAAGTCAAGGATTAGCCAGGCTGCCAAGCTTAAACTCGCTTTGACTGACAGGCAAAGGAAAAAAAAAAAAAAAAAGGAAAAAAAAAAGAAAAAAGTGCAGCTGGGAGGGGTGTAATGGGGAGAATATATTTGCCAGATTGCTGGGGGACAGGGAGAGGTTTGCAAAAAGTTGTTTTCATGGTGACAGTTTCCTGATTGTCATCAGATTTCATTCTGCAAAAAATGAAACAGATAATATCAGCATGTCCCACTTGTAACAGTCTCAGAATTGAAAGCTGTCATGTTGTTGCTCAAAATATGCTTTTGAAAAGAAACTGGATGTTTCTTCTCTTAAAAAATACTGTTTTAAAGAGCTGACATATGAACTAAATATTTCAATCGCGTTGAAATGTTACACTTTGACCAAAGATCAATGGGATGGTGGGATGTGGAGAGGGTTCATTTGATACAGTATTTCCAGTCTTTTCAGTCCCATCTTAGTGTGGTGGCAAAATCAGACTCAAAAAATATATTTTCAAGCAGAATACCAGGATGCCAGCCAGGTTTTGTCAATAAAGTAATTTGGAAGAAAAAAGTTCAATTGGAAACAATGCAGATCATCACTTCAATTTAGGTTTTGGCAGTACAGAAATGAGCCAGTCATGGGGTTTGGATCCAGAGGGATGCCCATGAGTAGGGCTGCTCCCAGTAAAACAGCCTGTGTCCAGCCAAGACCATCCAACCAGGCTGAGGAACTGCAATTCTGTATTGATGTGTCACAAAGCGGTCTGGACCCGCGAGCTGAAGATGTTAATTACAGCAAACCCTTACCTCACCTTGCGTTTGACTGTCAGAGTAAACGTTGGTATTGACTGAGGTGAAATGAAGCAGTGAAATCTATTCTGCAGAGATTGTTTGGGGACTTTCAGGCCCATCTAAGGAAGCCTTGCTTTCTCCTTGACAGTTTAAAGACCAGACATGAACAACTGTGACTGTGACTTGCTGCTCTAAATATAGAATAACACAAATTATCACATGCTGACAGGTTTCAGTTCCATGGATGAGTCTGCCAGCAAGGCCTTGAAAGTATCTTCCCTYGGCCGTCTGTGAACCGAGCAGATAAGCTCTCTGTGAATAACATGGTGAAACCAGTAGTTTTCTTCATTGTATAGGCCAGCTCATCTCACGCTCTTCCCCATCCCTCTTAGGATAAACTCAGTCCATATGAGCACCCTACTCTTTCTTGTCACAAGATAGATGCTTTTCTCATTGACATAATTTGATGGGGGAGAATTATACCCCTACGTTAGACAGCACCTGATTTTTCTCTTATAGCAACAGCTATAAATCTGTGCCTGGCACTCTATCATGTACATAAATCTGGCCCTGCAGACCACCAGCCAATGTATTTTCCTACTTCCCACACAACTAAAGGTGCCAAAGATTTTTTTTTTCCCTCGTAAGTCACACTTCTGACAATTTTACAAAAACAGTATTATGGAGGGAAAGAGTTAGCATCAGATCAGCAAGTCATGAAATGTAACAATGTTAAGATATTTTGCATTCTGGCATTTCATGCAATTAACCTTCTTAATGCAAATTTATTACAGCTTTAAAAAAACATTGTTTTGAATAAAAAACCAAATTCTCAGAAAGCGTTAGAAACAAGCATTCCAACCATTTCAACACTAATCCTCAAAATATTAGTTGGAAGATTTGTAATACAATAATTTGTGTCATCTCTTTATGTACAAATTTTGAACAGCAATTGGCTGTATCAAACGCCCATTGTCGTGTGCTGCAGAACTAACCCATTGTCTGGAAAATGCACCTTGTACTCAGCAAAGGAGGGCAGTGCCTGCTAGTCCATCACCAAAAAGGACTGCCATTAAGATTCAGCAGTGGATAGACACATTTAGCCCTCAAAAGCAGTAGAGTTAGTCCTCTTCTCCACGTTCCCTGCAAAACTAACTGGGATTTCCCCTGAAGGAGCACAAAGTCAGAAGCTGTTAAAAGTCTTCTAGTCTTCTATACTTGATGTCTTCAAGTCTTTAAGTCTTCTATACTTGAAGGACTCACCAAGCAACAGAGATGAGCAATGGGTTTGTGTTTTCATAGCAATGGGGTCGGCACCTAGCTGTAGGACCAGCTGGAATAAAAGGAAAACAGCAGGCAAATGCAGACAGGTTTTATCCTTCTGGGAAGGGTTGGTTTGTATTCTCCTCATAAAGAGTTACTGTGTTGAGAATGCCTGGAAAATCCTGGAGTGTTTGTTTTGTTTTATTATCATGTGTCCCTGGAGATGTAACTGCAAACCCCAAGGGAGCAACTCATACCACCAAAGTTAGGCAGCTACCTCAGGCACCAAATTAGGAGTCTTATCACCTGTCCAGATAATCATGGAAAAGAGAAAGGGCACTTCAGCTTGCCTAGGATAGAAATTACGCTCCAGAAGCGCTTATCTGTCACCACCGGTTTTATGGGGAGCCTGGGGTGACCAGAGCTGTGTGGAGTGAATCTCCCTGGTYGCCCAGACCACAGGGTAGAGCCATGGGAAAGAGCATGCTTAAGCCACAGGAGAGCAGCTGGACCACAGGCCCCATTTCTGTATGGCAAAAGACCCTCTACCCACAAAGTGTGCCATAGCAGGGCACTCCCAAAGCTGGCTGAGATGTAAGATAAAAGTCTTTGTCTTATCATGGACTGACCTTTTCCAATGTGAAATTATTCTGCCAGAAAACTCCCAACCAGCAGCCTCTCCTTCCAAGTCTCCTACYCAGAACATGGCAAGCCCCAAAGGCTTTTTTTTCTCCTTGTTTTGTATCATGTCCTGGCAGAATCAGCATTGCAACAGGGAACGATTTGTTCCCTTGATCCTCTCCCTGCTGATGTCTCATATCCTTTACTTACATGGCTCCATTAATGCCTTGCTTTGAGCACATGAATGCAGGTATTTTGTGAATCTTCTTCACTCCACGGACTGGGATAACTCCTTATTCAGGATGGAAAAGCATATAAACAGAATATTTAACAAAATGACTGTAAGCATCAGTTACACCTGAACAAAGAACTGCAAATGGCCCTGTAATGTGCTTTATACCTGCATCTTCTCTTAGATTGCATTGCAGGCTATTTACAATTCACAATACACATATCCCTGCATCCAAAATGTCTGTCCTTCTCACTTACTACCAGATTAAGCGACAGAGTCTAATCTCAGCACAGCCTCCAAAGTCACAGCAAACACAAATCTTCCCAGAGATAAGCAAAATAGCTGTTTTATTTATTTTCATTCTTTTGCAACTTGGTATTTGCATATTAGAGTGGTTGTTGGGGGGAAAAAAGTCACGGATGCAAATTTGACATTCAGATGTCAGCTCCTCCATAAATAAGGTCAACTGTGATGAGGACACTTGCTAGTCTCCAATTATAGGTCTCATAATGCGTAAATAACGCTAATGTATGGCATCTGCCATCGGAGCACAACTCATAAAGAAGACGTTAATCTAAGCCAACCCAGCTGAAATTTGTCCCTCTTGCCATTTCCTGGCTTTTTGACTTGGAGGAGATTAAGACGTTGACCTGAAAGCAGCTTGAATCACTCAGCGTACATAGCTGGGTTCTGCCCAGCCCTCCTGGATCAGAACGTGTCCCATGTCACCTTCTCCCTTCCCCAGGCACCCTTCCCAGCCCAGAGCAAAGAGTGGCCTAATTTTATAAACTAGGGCGAACCCGTCTCAGGTTCCAGCGCAGGCRCTGCCACCTGCAATTCAATCCCAGTGGAAAGAGGATCTTGGCCCCTTCCAAACAGGACACCGGCCACCGCTGTGAGGACATGTTCTCTCAGCCCATCTTCAGGAGCTGACAGGGTAGATGACACTTCGGTGAGAGGCTTAGTGCCTTGGAGAGAGAGGGCTGACAGACTCATTGCTTGAGCCTGGCAGAAGTGACAGCGTTTGACCTTTCGCTATATTTTCTCAGGCAAATAGCTCCCTGCAGGGCTGTATGCTTCCGATTGCACTTGTAGCTGGAGCTAATTGGTGACTCCTTTTTATCACCTCTCTGGTATCATCAGGATAAACTGCCTCTATCATTCTACAGCCCCAGAAACGTGAGTAGGGTAACAGGCGGAAGATGAGAACCCGGGGCTGGCTGCCAAATGCTTCTGGGGCTTCTTCTGTGGGCATCTTCGTTCCTCACTAATACTTTTATCCTCTCTCCATAAATCTTCGTTTGCATCAGGTTGGTATTTCTTGCTTTTTTTAGAGCAGTGCCACGGCAGTTCCCCAAGCTGGAACCCCTGGCGCAACCTTCAAACAGAAAGCGAAAGGCTCTCATGACCGGCAAGGCAATATGGCGCAGGCAGCAACATGCACGGGAGCCTCCAAACACCTGGGTTCTTTGCCTGGTTTTGCCTTTGGCTTTCAAGGGAACGTATTTAAGCTTTTTATGCCTCAGTTTCTCAGGAGCTGCTTGCAGCCATCTTTGTAAGATAATTGAAAGCTTTATGGATGGGAATTACACAGGAGCAACGGCTTCCTAGTACCAGGGTGCGATACTTTGTCTTTCTCAGATCAGGGCAATAAAGTACCGATGAAAAGAGAAAGGCAGCAACAGTTAACGCTAGGAAAGAATTGACTTCCATATGGTACAATAACTTCCTTTGGGCTTTTCTCCAGCTCTACCTCAATAATCCCCCTTTTATTACCCTTTATATGAGTTTCAAATTCCCTGGCTGCAAAGACTGGCAGAGAGCAAGGTGGAGCTGCTCTTCTGAGACAGCTCTTTTGGCTTTCTCCAACCTGGCGACCATAAGCTGGAGTTCAGAGCAAAGGCTGTGGTGAGAAATGTGGGCAAAGAGCAAGCCTTCCTGCTGCTCTCCAAACCTCTCTGTCCCTCCTCGTAGCAGCAACATGCACCAATWAACCTGGAGTTACCCAAATGCACTCATTGGGGCTACTCTGGGGCTGAAGAGGGAGACCGTCAGGTCTAGCAAGAACAGAGGGTAAAAGAAAGGCGGGAGCTMCCTGCAGCTGAAACCTGCAAATGCTAAGCACTTGTAAAGCTTTGTTTACAAGCAGCATGAAAAAAGCTGTGGATTGAAATCAGTCTTTGGAGTAGCGATAAGAGCAGCAGTGCTGTGAAAGCCGATGGCCCCCAGCATCAAGAGGAGCCTTTCAGCCTTTTCCTGGCCTTGCCAGTAAGGTGTTTATTTACAGTTTCATAAGAGGACTGAGCTGAGAAATGTCTGGATAGCGAAGGAGGAAACAGGGGAAAGCAGAAATTTTCTCACTTTTTAAGAAGCACCTGTGAGCTCTGAAGCCCGGAGCATCTGGCATCTTTGCTTCCCCGGTCATTCTGTATCACTGTAAGGGCTTCTCTCAGCCCTCCTGCAAAGTGATCTGTCTGGCAGAGCATCCCTCCCTCCACGCACACAAGACGTGCAGTGGTCAAGTGAAAACAAGACCAAACCTTGGGTAACTGATGAAGTTAGTGCAAAAGTCTGGAGATTTGTTTTAAGACCTTTTTTGCTGTAAGCCAGCAGATAACCATTCAGACAGATCAAAGATTTCAGTCTCTAAGACCTTTCTTCATTACTACATTTAATAAAAAGCATTTAAAATCCTCACATCCAGCAGCCTAAAAACAATAAAGAAGAACAGCTCACACTCAGGCAGCAAAGCCTGGCTCTGGGGTTTGCGTATGACCTGAGAGCCTCTTACCTTATTCCAGGGATTTTCTTGCTAACAGGAATTCACCAGCACAAAAGGAATTACTAACAACTTTCTGATCACAAAGTTCCCCCTTTGTATTCAGTGCATCTCAGCAAATGGGGAAAAGCAGTCACACAGTACAAAATGTGCTAATATACCATAATCTACTCATATATTATAAGACTTGCTTATTGCTCTGCTGATTGATTTATTTTTAGTATGCAAGAGGCTGAGCATCATGTGCCTTCCAACTGCTTGAGCACAATTATTGTATTGATTTGATGTGACAGTAGCTCTGTGTTTAAGGTGGTTTATGTTTTTTAATTTGCAATTAAATAAAGGGATGTCTACTCCCCAAGATGGCTGACAGTTGTTTATACCCTGCAGTACTTGATGAAGCGAACTTTTATTTGGCTTCATAAAACATACTTGTTCTGTCACTCTGAAGCACATTAGCTAGAGTTCTCAGAGTGGTTTCTCACCTAGCAAAAGATAAAACTAAACTCCAATCTATTTTAAAATAGGCCAGGTAACAACATCAGTGTTGCAATGGGACTATAATGAAGTAAGTGAGCTAGCAATATCGTACTATTGATAAAAGTAATAGTGATAATATATTTCTACAGCACCTTTCATCCTGAAGGATCCTGAAGTGCTTTGGGTATTCACTTGTTCCTTTGCTCTCTCCCCCCTCCCTCCCTTCCTCTCTTTCAGTGTATATATATAAATATATATACATATATTTTATTTAAACCCTCCTCTTCCTCCACGGCTTATATTTTCTCAACTTTGCAGAAAGGAGGAATCTTGACAGCTGCTTAGAATCAAGTACTGCACAACAGTTACTGAGCTACAGATGAGATTGCTCCATTCTCCATGACTGTAAGGGAATAACTCTCCCAAGGAAGATCCCTGTTATCTCACACAGAAGCAGGTACCTCTGTATGCACATGATGCTTGAATGCTCCACAAATCTGAGGTGCAGCAGAAAAATGGAAAGATAACATTTTCTCTCTGAATCTGTGCACTGTTGCTTTATAGCTTTCAGTCAGTGAAGGAGCCATAAACGTGAGCTGGGCACATCTGCGGGTCCATCTCTTCTCTGCAGACCATGTGTGACAATGGCAGAGGAAGACTGATCTTCTTCCCACGCATACCATAACCTCACCTCAAGGCCTCACTTGTTAACGTGGAAAATTTCCCCTATCAGGACTGCCAAAAAAAGAGGAAAATCATCACCGAGTGCTCCCTTGAAAGCTTGATTTATTATCTCTTGAAGTTAATAGACTATTTTCTACCATCTTCAGTGTCTTTGAATTGGTCTTAATTCAGTACAAAGGCAGTGGATATTTGCCACTACCAGACAGTTCATCTTGGAGGGTCTATCAGCCCTTGCTGCTTTGGTGCCTGCCAAGTTAAAGAGTTAAAGTTAACTGGAGGACATTTAAAACCAGTGCATGTTTCAACTATAGATAAGGCCTGGCCTTGCTGACCTACATCCAGCTGGCCTGCACCCAGAGCTATAACCTCCAAGTGATGCGATTGCCATCTCTCCATTACCTTCTTGATTCCAGAGATTCCCCCTTGTGTGAATGTGGCATGCAGAAACACAAAACACCGGGAGGGTCAAATGTTTCCAAATGTTGTATAACACATCTCTCCAGCCTAGGGTGAGCCTCCAAAAATTCCACAGATTCTGGGCTATCCATTCATCAACTTCAATTGAGTTCTCATGTTTATCGTGCCATATGAAACATGTGTTGATTATCAGATGACTGTATATACTATAGCATATATACATCAGAATTACTGTGTCACCTTGTGCTTGTTCAGACAGAAACAGAACAAAGATAATCTATAAATATCAGGCCAGACCCTGAAAATGGATTTGTTTTGACTGCAGCAGTGCCACTTTTACATGAATATTCCAGCAAGCAATTATAACAGGAATGTAGTAGGGACAAATATTATCGAATACTCCCCTCAAGGAGACTATTAAACTAGTCATCATGTCATCATTTGCCATTAGTCAGTCCAGAAACCTGATTTAAGGAGTTGGATCCATCCAGTGTAGGAACCAGTATGTGCCACGTGATCTCAATGTCTACCCCAAAGAACCAAAGTAATAAATTATGAATATCAAGTACACCAAACACTGTTGACAGCCAACCATTTATAAACAGCCTACATGTTAAAATGTGTGTTCCATTGTCTGATCAATTTTTAGGGCAGACAGGACAATTACATCGTCCAGCTACTAGACAGGAGAGGCCATTATATTTCAGTTTATCAGCTCTAAATAACATGACATAGACTATCAACCTGGTGCAGTGCACTGTTCAGATATTGGTGCACAGACCCCAAACAAGTTTTAGTAGTAGCTGAAGGCACATGCAATGTAAGGTTATGACATACAGACACATCTCTGGCAAGTTATGCCATGAGTGAAAGTGAGATTAACACCAGATTGGCTCCACAAAGGGATGGAGGTGGAGAGAATGCTCTGAACATCTACACAGCAACAGAAACTCTGATTAAAGGAAAAGTCTGTCATGCATTAGTTATTGTGTGTCATTTCTGAACTTCTTGCTTGATCCCAAATCTTCTAGTCTTGTGGGGAGTTTGAAAAGCACATGAAGAATAAATATATAGTGCCCAAAATATAGATAACCAGTATTGCAGAGTAAAAGAATTAAAAAGCTATTTTTCTTCCACCATATATGAAGCCTTTATTGCAAAATGTCTTTGACTCTACACATAACAATAGCCTCTTATTTTAACTACAGGTGATACTTTTAAGTGACCGATTTTTGAGCTATCCATTTTCCAACTCTTTCATGTTGCTCATCGTTTAAAACACATTTAAGGAGACACTTTAAGATTTTGTATAATTTTAAAAAACATTTTCAAAAAAGCCCAGCTTGTAAAAGAATGTATATTTATTATTCCCTTCTTAACAGAAAACAGGTTATCAAAATATTACAATTTTTTGACATATTTGTCAAATTCCTTGGAGTACAAAAAACCAAAATTAATCGATGAGTATAAAAGAACCAGAAGAACTATTTAGAAAACAAGCAAGCCCACATGAACCCAATGAAATACACTCATCTAGTCACACTGCCTTCCCCTGTCTTTAGGGGAACTGTGCTGTCCTCTGCCAGCTGCAGATGAGGCCACGTGTGTTAACCGAAACAGCCCCACTGAAATCTAGTGTGTCACACAGACCTCAAACAACTACAGTTTTGACCCGAGATTTTTGAGCTGACAGACAAACTTATAAAAATAAGAAAGGTTATTTAAACAGAAAGATTTATTTCATGTTATGTAGGTGTCAGAGAGAGTTATGTGGTGCTTGGATTAATAATGACACAGTCTGTCTTGTGTGAAGAAATGACCTGGCTGAATTGGTCCCAATTCTCTTAGCTCATGAAAACTTTGTGGCAAACCTCGCACAGACAAGGAAAGATTGAATGACAGAGACTTTGTGGTTTCAGAAACAGCAAATTTCCACATTGCTTACTTAAGGCTGGGCATTTTCCTTCTGTATAAATGCATGTGGCAGTCTCAGGTCATCCCTGAAATACAGGTACAAGACCTGGCTCCAAACCTTTCAGCAGACCTCTGGCAAACCACTCCCAGGCACTGTTTCCCATATAGCTGCTGGTGGGAACTACATAAGTGTTCCATAAATACCACAGCATGGGGTCCTACCCTCTGCCTGCTTCCTTACCAGACAGGAAGGTTTGGTAAATATTCTGTAAATTTTTAATGGTATCCTCTATTCTTCAGGTTGAAGCTGTTCTCTATTCAGTCATAAAATGCATATGCTTGGGGGGTGAGCACAAAAGGGCAGACCAGGATGACCTCCAGAGGTCCAACCTTCCTTGCACACTTTGCTGGGGTTGCTGCAGTGGGGAGAAGAGGAGGAGAGGGGCAYGCGCGCTATGAACCTTTACACCATGTGGATATTTGTTAAACTGCGACTCATTTCATACAGGTGCCAGACTACGATAACCGTAGCTTAGAGCCAACTTGGGTTTTGAGCTGACAGCCCTGAGATAAACAGCTATTGGTGCCAGTAGTTTATGCTACTTAATTTTCTCCCTCTTCATTTATGTCTCCTGCTCCCATCTGCCTTCCACCCAGAAAGGAGACACAAGTGCTCCACTTCAGTCCAAACTGCACTGGCTGAAGCACAGGCAGTAGCACTGACAACAGATGCAAATGAGGTCATCTTCTTATCTCATTTCATTTTCATGGGTCTTTGAGCTGTGAAGATGCTTTTTGTCAGATAAAAAAAAAAAAAGAGCAAATGACCTCACCTAATAATTCAGATCTCTGCTCAGTATTGCCCCATAAGCAGTAGTATGGGCAGAACGTCAAACAGGAACGTTTTTCCCACCACCTCAAATGATGACACCAAGTTTCCTTTCCAAGGAATCCAGGCCATATATACATTGCTGTCTCTGTGCATGTGCACATTTCTTGCACACCTCAAAAATACAACCCTCATCACAGGGCACCAGTCCGTACTTAGGAGGAACAAAAGAAAGACCTGCAGAGGAGGTAAAGTGGGACTGACTTCCAACCAACTTGGACTCCATTTTTAGCAGTGTTTAGTCTGTATTTACCAAAGGCAACAAGTACATACATGGTCATTATTATAAACTGCTTTGTGACACAGGCCAGATTCAGATGCCCCAGTTCTAGGAACAGGGGATTCAGAAAGCATCTTAAACATCACTGTCTCTCCCCACAAGAGTTCAGGACTACAGCGAGGGCTTATGTAAACACAGCTCCTTGCACACCGCGTGTCCCAGAAATGCCAACCAAGATCCCATCACCCTCCTGTTCTTCACACATTACTCGGTTTCAGTGCTGAAAGCAGGGTCCAAGACTCAAAGCCTGCTGGGAACAAAGCCACACTGATATTGTGTTTCGCTGCTCAAAACAGCAGACTTCAACTCAGCATCAGTGCAATGTTGTAATTGCACTGTGAGATGTAAGACCACAAACAACAGGCGCAGGAAAAGTCTTTCCAATCCTGCAGACAAATTTCCAGAATTACAAAGCTGTTCTTATTCCACCCTGGGGAAAAAACAAACCCTTTTGAAGACTTTTGATGCCACAAGAACCCAAGTCCATATCAGATTCAGYGACGTGAAGCTCAGGGCTTGCCTGTGCTGCACTCTGCTTCTGAAATCAGAAGCAGCACATCCACATCAGCGCATGRTTGCTTTTTAAAGAGGATTATTCCTGGCCAACGCAGGCATATGGTGCTGGGAACCATAGTGGTGTTGCACGGTGCTGTGCTGGATGCATGTACAAGCATATGTGGGTGCTAGCATGCCTCTGCTTCACGCAGCACGGTGCACTATCCGCAATACATTTCCCACGACCTAGTTTACAATCCAGACCAGGACACTATTAGCTGTTTTAAGGAGACTGCAATTCTCTCTCCTGCTACCTCTGTCTCTCTCAGAGAACTTGGACTCAAAATTGATCCTAACAAACCAGCTATGAATACTACCATGAACATTCCTGTGAATATTTCCATTTTTTTTCACAAGATAACCTGTGCTGTGACCCTTCAATTTTTATTGTGTCTTACAGCACCAAAAGTAGTCACCTAAGGCTGTGCAAAGAGAATCTCCATTGCAAGGAGTTGGCTAACAAAATAGATGAGACAAGCAATTTCCTTCTTGTTCACAGAAAAGCTTATTAATTACACACACCCCTTCAGGTCATGGGCACAGGCACTGTAGTACTGTCATGCACCTATACCAGGAATTATTTCAAGGATTTAGCCCCTGGGAGGGTCAATCGAGCCCCTTCCAGACAGTCAGGGATGGCCAGTGAAGCCTTTGTGTTTCTGAGAGGCAGTACCACACATGGGGACCCTCCTGGCATTGGTGACCATCCTGTGCCCATTCCCTCAGTGACAGCATCCTCTTGCTTTGAGCTCTGTGCTACCCTCACTTCCCTCAAACACAGATAGATCAAGCAGCATATGGCATTCTCTGAGCAATACCCCCCAGGCAGCTGCTAGGACACAGGTAGGTTTTCATGCTGGTCTAAGACATCACTTGGAAATAAGTTGGTCATGTACAGGGGAGGCACCAGCCAAGCACTTTACACCAGCAGTGGGGATCTTCCCTGCAGGGTTGTCAGGGCTACACTTCAGGCTTTTAGGAACGAAGCAGGGTGACAGCTGATAGGCACCGGCATGGGAGACTGCCAAGGAGCCTCCGGTGATCCTGATGACACTCTTTACAGAACTTGTTTACCTCGGATTCAGTATTTTCCCAGCTGTATGACCCTGCAGCTGCTGCAATCCTGGAAGTGCTGGCATGGGCGAGAAATCAAATTCAGGCTTTTAGTTTCCCAAAGTTTAGTTTTCCACTATTTGGATCTTTCCAGTTGACCATGATCCTTAAAGACAGAAGGTAAAACTCTGTCCCTGTGAAGTTAAGAGCATCTCCTCACCCTCTGATTTCAGCAGCCAAGAGTTGCATGCCATCTCTCCCTAGGACAGGCCTGGGAGTCACCGGAGGTAACCAAATGAAGATGTCTGAGTAAAAGTCCAGGGGGAAGAAGAGCACCAAAGAAATGGGAGACTGTTTTTCTGGGTGTGCTGTGCACTGAGAGTGCATCTCCAAACACACGGACCCAGCAGCATGCGAACAGATTGCAGCCAGATTTTTGTGGCAGTTCCTGTGGGAGCCGAAGCTTCTATTTGCGAAGAGATCACAAAGGCTGGGAGTGATTTTAACCTAGAAAGGAGACATGTAAAAACACGAACCTGCTCCCATTGCAGTCACTAGGTGTTTTGTCTTTAATTTTAAAGAAAGCAGGCTCAGACTGTGAAGTGGGAGGCTTGGCAGTTAAGAAAGAAAATGAACTCTGTGGTGAATCCTGACCTAATGCTCCTCTTCTCCCCTCCTCTTAGAGTGGGGGCAGAATTTTTTATTAAGCTAAAAGGCACATAATTTGGAAGTGATGAGAAGAAAGCTGTTATTTTTTTAGCACACTGCAGACACCCTGTGGAATTAGCTATTGCAGCAGGTCAACAAGTCAAATAGTTTGTAAGGATTTAAACCAACTCAGATAGTCTTATGAGGACAGACAACCACTGGCAAGAGCACAACACCCAGCTAAAGGAGACAGGGAGGAAATCAAGCTGCATCCTTCAGACCCAGCTTGTCAGCCAATCTTGCCTGCAGAGAAGACAAAGGAATGGCCACTAATGCAACAGCACAGGAGGAATAGTCTCAGAGAAGGACGATGCATCTATTACGAAGTGCTACTAAATCTTACCCACTGTGACTGTTCTCCTCTCCCCCTCGGGATGCTGAAATAACTCTCTCCATCAGCTCCTGCTCTTAGCCTCATGGGTTAACAAAGCTCTTCAGGAGACAGACATCTCATCCACAGGAAATATTTTCAGACACAAAAAACAAATCAAGTTACATTTGGAAGTACCAAATGAATTGTTTCCACACATCACATAAGGCTGCCTCTACATTAGCATTTTGCTTCAGAGCAGGAGTGGGATTTTGAAGTAAATCTCCCAGTCATCAATTTACCATTCATTGGCTCCATTTGCAGAACTGTTTTGATGCTCATGAACTAGATCCCTTTTGGAGAAAATTAAACCAGAAGCTCCACTCCAAATTTGCAGCAAGTGTGCTCCAAACCCTAAGGCAGACATAAGACATAATGACCAAGTTGATGTCTGGTCCTCTGGACAGCTTTGAACCACATGTACGATGGAGACATTTGGTCCATGGGACCAGACTAGGTCTAGCCAGAAATAAAACTCCCAAGCTTCATGTGGCATAGCAGAAGAGCCTCAGCACCAGCTGCTTCAAACCACTCTTCCACTCCTACTGCACTGATTTGCTTGCTGATCCGGATATAACCTACAAATTAGGGGTGGGACTACACCTACAGCTTTCCCCATCTAGTCAAAGAAAGAGAAATGAAGAGAAGAACAAATACAAAGAAGGATTTCTGGCATCCCAGGATAAATAACGAAGGTAAATTAGGGCAATTTCTGCCTGGATGGGAAATGTCTGTCTATCTCCATCAAGGAGTGATGGAGCTGACACCACAGGCATTTTCTGCTGGTTAAAGCTACGCAAGAAGACTCCAGTCCTTTGTGTTCCCTTTTGAAGGAAATCTCTAGACTCGCAGAGTTAAGCCATAAAAACTGCAAACATGCTACCAAATAACAGAAGATTCACAGCACATTCATGAGAGGCAGCTCCAGATACAAACTTAAGACACTTAATTTCAGCATTGGATATAGGAGAAAAAGCCAACCCTGAGCTTTCTCTCTTTGCCTTTTGAATAGAAAAGCTCGAGTCCATGTGCAAGATAAATTTATTTATTAACCAAAATATTTCTGATGTCAGCTTGGTATATTTAGGCCTTCATTCTTGCATTCCTTTAGGTTATTTCAAAACTTTAAAGAGAAGACAAATGTTAGAAGTAAAAAGATCTTTTTTTTTTAAGATCCAACAGCCAACTAAATGTTAATCTTACATGTTTTTTCTAGACTCAGGTCAAATCCATCATCTTTAATCCTTAGGGATTGTCGTCCTCTGATTTCTTCACTCAGCTTCCAAATCTTTTTCCTTAACAGAATTTAAACATTCCTTCAAAGTAGTTAAAGAATATTCTTTTTTTGTATCAGAAGTTGCCAGCAAGGAGGACCCCTATTGCTTCTGCTTTACTTATTTGCTGGAAACACTGGCAATCCTAGCAAGAATGGATGCAGCTTGGGAACAGTGCTTGCATGTTTGTAGGCAGGATGGAACTGGAATGGTTTTGATAAGTCAAACCAATTGAAAAGGTGCCTAGTGCTTAGTGCACATGCCGAAATGGTACTTTCTTCAGATACACTGTGGATTACCATTGAAGAAACAGGTATCTCCTAGGTTTTTTTTTTTTCCTACCCAATTGTAACAATCCAAAAGCAAGCCATATTTTGAAAGCAAGCCATATTTTCACCCCCTTCTACTCAAGGAAAGAATCTGCTGCTGTCACTTCATGCTGTGAGTTTGAGGTCAATCCATGGCCTGTACAGCAAATCCAGAGCAAAATGATGGAGGTGGTTTTCCAGCATCAGAGCTAACTTAAGCACTAAATTCCTCTCTCTCCAAAGCTTCCTGAGCGGAGAAGGATGGAGCTAGCCCAGCCTAGATTTGGACCAGAAACCTGGGGAAAGGTTAATTTTCAGAACCCCGAGGTGTTCAGAACTGAGGTTCCAAACTCTGGCTCTTCTCTAATGAGAAACAGTTTGTGCATCTCTTCACACACAAAGGGAATATTGCTCAGCTTGACCTCCCTCCAGATTTATGATTGGGAGAAGCATGATACACAGGAAGCAAAATCTCCAGACTGAAACACTGCCAGAAAATTCCCCCACTGAGTGTAAAAATGAGAGACAAAATTGGATTTCAACCAATTTAAAGGTTTGGGAAAAGAATAGACTGTGGCCTAGCATATCGGTGCAGCATTATCCCCCTGATTCATTCTGGCAGCTTGATCAGACTGCTTTCATTAGTTCCAGCACAGCAATATAAAAATCTGAAAATTTTCTTCAAGGCAAAAAAAGAGGTCAGTGGAGAGGAACCACTCCGTGTCTGCAAGACGCCCCGCTTATGCACTGACTGGTCTATAAAGTCATCACTGAATGATGGATGCATGCCACAACCCCCTTCTCACTCTTAAGGTGTCCTTTCTTGAGACACCAATGATATCACAATGTTTGTGGGCAGGTGAACTTGTCCTACCCCTCCCCATCCTATGGACAGTGCAGCCACTGGCCATTGCTTTCCAATGCTGTCACTCATGCCCTCTCTTCCACTCTAGGTTGGCACCAGTTTCTCTTTCCTTCTAGGATGCTACTGAATCCCACCAAACTGGGGTTCTTTCAGCAGTTCCACCCTTTGAGGAACGATCAATGAAACCGGAGTCCTTTTCTCAGGGCTCATCTCCCTCTCAGTTTCCCTTAGGTCTGCAGCATGCCTGTGCGCGTCATACACAGCACCTAAGCGCATTTTAAATAGCCTGGAAGTGGGTCACTTCTGCAGGGCTCTGAAGCCCTTCTCTCTCTACGCTGTCAGACAGAGGAAGCCACTGCTGCACTGTATCGTGTCTGCATTGAGTYGCCACTGTGGTTTTCTCTGAGAGATTAAGCAGAGATTTATTTCTCCCCTTCAAGTTTTTTTTATGCTGCCACCAAGCCTGGATTTCAAACTTGAGCTTGATTGGGCTTTAATGGATTTTCTACACAGCATGGCCATTGAACACCTCCTGTGTGCTTCTGCAGTGACTTTGCTGCACAGGGATATAAAGTGCTTAAATAGTAGATGGTGCTGTTACCCACTTAGCTACCAAGGTCTGGTTCTAAACCATGTCACAAAATTCATCTAGCATTGCTCTCCCTGATAACGCAGTTTGCAGGAGCCAGTATCCATCTTTTCAGCTCAGGTTAATCAGCACTGGAAAATGTTGTATCTTAGACAGGATATTTATTCATTTGTTACAGGACTCAAGCAGGGACTAGCTCATGCTGTCAGGCTGCCTACCAAGAGCGCCTGCTTTGGACTGGAAGTAAATAGAAAAGAAGAAAAATCAGTCCTTGGTGAATCTCCATCCAAGGGGGAGCTTTGCAACCTTTTCTCCAGAGAAATGGGAAACAAAAAAAAAAAAACCACACAGCAAAACTCAGCTGAGACAGTGATACCATAGTGGGAGAAAGGCAGGAATTTGCATAATGTCCTGGGTATCTGGACTCAAACCAATGCTCTAAAAGGTTATTTTGCATGATGAGAGATCTACAACAGGTTCAGCTCAGTCTGGCCATTATTAACAATTTTGGCATGGAAGAACAACAGGGCTGGTCAAGAGAAGGCTGGGACTGAGGACTGTCACCAAATGACACAAGGCACCCACCAGACTAGGTGCCTAAAGCGGCATCAGCAACAGATGGGGCTTCAGAGCTGGTGGGGCATGTAGTGCTGTGGTCAGATCTGGGTGCTGGGCTGACCCAGGACTGAGACAACCTCCAGGGCAGGAGAGGACAGTGAGGAATGCTTTCCACATTGCACTCTGTGAATCAGCAAGTAAACGCCCCAGACTACAATCTGCCCTTTGCAGATAACCTGTACATGACAGCAAAACAGAGAGGGACTATCAGCTTACAGTTTTCTCTCTAAAAGAAGACTCTAAACAGCCCCTATGAATATTTTGATTATGTCAAGTCTTCCAGAGCTGTGAAGAAATTGAAATTTCCTCTTTAGTGTTTGCCCATTGCCTCTTCAACAGATACAAGCTTCACCAAGCACCCACACTAAATCTGCCAACACTTATTTTCCACCATCTGCATAGTAATTGCACTAGAAGCTGAGTTTAATATCCTTAAATTCCCATTTTGACACGCTGAAGAGCTCCTGGCGCACAAGGTGCAAGGGGTTATTCAGTCTCAGATTATTGACCCAGAATGAAGAAATCCAAGTACTGGCTTTCCTCTCCCCTGTTCCCTCACCTCAGTGGCTCTGTCAATTAAATATTTCCTATCTCTTCAGCAGAGTCAGCTCTCCTATCATTGGGTCCCTCCACCCTATTCTTATTTGCTTAGAAGGTCTCCTTCCAGCTGGGTCCTTCTGTGCTTGTTGCATGATGACCTGTGTTTTCCCTCTTCCTTCACTTTGCCATGAACCATGTTTTCCTGACATATTCCCGTGTTGTTGGGCAGGCTCTCAGTGCTTCCCCATGTCAAACTATCAGAGAGCAGCTGCTCTGTGAGATGAGCTTCTCAGCTGACCCTCTTCTTCTAAGGACCCCCAAGACCCGGTCTCCCCATGCCCCCAGTAATCTGAATGAAATTGCAATTTTTGCAGCTTGGACCTATGTCTATCTGTAATTAAAAAGTGGACTTTTTTCTCAGAGGAACCCTCCTTCTGCTTCCACCCAAAGAAAGCACCCTTGGAGGCTGTGAAATAGGCCGATTTACTGGTGGAGGGGTGGGGAGGCCATGGTGTGGATCCTTTACTGGTGAAGACCTCGTTCCTTCATTTCTGTGAACTGCCTATCTATAAAAAATGAAGATGCTACCTAGTCTTATGTCACTTAGGACTAAATGCAAAACTCATCTCTTTGACTTGGCATTCCCAAAATATACTACCAACGCCCACACAGCCCCCCAGGCACACCTCTGTCCCCCATGGAACTCCCCCAGACCTCCCTTTCTGTAACTTCTGATACCTTGGGATTAGGTGTCTTGATCCCAAGCTTATCCTGCCTTCCCCACTCATTCACTCAGAAACGCAAAAACCTTCAACAACACAACCCCACCACCACCCTGGGGTATCCTGAGATAAAATCTTAGTSTATGAGACAATTAAAAGTCCAGGGCTGGTGGTAAATCAGGTAACCGATTCAGCCCCACCATCTCAATTCAATTCAAAAACTTGTTAACCTTCACAGGGCGGGTCTGTGTCTGAGCGTGCTGCGTGGTCCAGCACTGCACTGCTGGCCGGCTATTGATCTGGATACTCTGACGTGTCTTTTCCATCAAGCAAACTCAGGAGGATAAATCTGATTTGCGGGCAGTGATCTGGATGACAGTGAAACATTGCCAGCTCGCCCATGTCTGTACAGTACACTTCTCCAAGGCATCACCTTGCTGAGAGTGGAGCAGAGCTGCCTCTGTTCACTGCTTGAAAGCTCATCTTTAGAGAGAGGCGAGGCTGCCTCAACACAAGTCTGTGTGCAAGCACATGGATACTATAAAAATACCTGTCTGAATATGTCCCAGCTAGGATTTGGGTCTGTTTGTATGCTACTGAAAAACAAGCCTCATAATATATGTATTCTTCAACCTTCCCTGGTGGAAATGGTGCAGCTCAGACACAAAGAAAAATACTCCTTTGTATTGGGTCTTCCTTGTATGTGCACTGAGCATGGCTTGCATGGGGGATCATATTCACAGAAGACTCCCATCACGTTATGTGAGGGACAAGCTCCATCAGTACGAGGATGCCGTCACGCTTGGTGTAGTCTAGCAACTGGCGGGGGAACGGCAGACCTTTCGCGAGTTCGCTCCGTGTGGGTGTCATGCAGATCTCCCTCAAGGAAGCTGCACGGGGAAGGAAACTGCTACGTGAAATAGAGATCTGCAGCACAGGCGCAATCAGAGAGGAGAAATTTGGCCTCGGACTGGAGAATAGATGGAAAGCTGCCCTGCTCCTCTCAGTAGAGGTCAACACAAGCCTTTTCAAAATGCATCTTTTCTCCTAAAGTGAGGACACTTTTTTTTCTAAGCATGGTGAATTCATCTTCACTGCAGACATCAGACCTCACAGCACTGAGAACAAGGGAGCCTGTACTATATAGCACAGTTGCTTTTTATGACTTTATTTTTATTAATATGCAATGCCACAAAAGCATTTAGTTAAAATGAAACAGTAGTTAGTGTTAAAATAAGCCATAAAACACACTACAGGGCTCATATTTTGTTTAAGATTTACTAAACGTATGGGAAAGACAAAAGCTTTGGAGGATTTTCTATTAATACAAAATATTATTTACTCTTTGTCAAGGGAGAACACATCATTACCCATCAAAAGCATGAAAATTCCTTAGATTTTCTGAAAGTTTAATAGCTAGTGAAATATTATAAAAAATAGCAAGCCTCCCGTTTTACAGATTCTGTAGTAACTTTTAATGTCAGGAATCACATAAACACAATAGCCACAAAAGAAGATTCAGATCTAGTTTGGAGAACCAATTGCCAAAACCAATGAGGAGCAGACACCAAACCCGACATGAAACAGAAACTGCAGTAGGTTTCTCAAGTGCTTGAGCTGACACAAGTGCATAAATATAGAAATAGGGTGAAAAAAATAAGTGGTTTAAAATTATTTTGGTTCCTTTAACATTGAAAATAATCATTATTTAAGCTACATGTTTTTGTCTACCCATCAAGTTATTCAGTACTGAGGGGCTATGAATAGTCCATGTGTAAAAATGTTATCATTTTGGGATAAGAGGAGACCTTATTACTGTTAAGCTTAGCCCACTGAAAATTCATTGCAATTCCTAACCTGCCTAAATCAGAATTAACTTCCATGTTCACACAAACCCTGGGAGCCCACTTTTAAGGTCTAATCCTCAGAAGCCCCCCTTTACTTTTGCATATAATGCAAGATTTGCCAGAGCTGTACGGGAAAGCACATCCAGAGGCACAGATGAACATTCAGGCTCCCATCTTCCCTAGTACACTTCTGCCCTCTCCCATCAAGTTATGCAGGTACTTGGGTGCACATATAACCCCGTGGCAAAAATAAATGCTGCTCCTGCCTTTGCACAAATTGGAAATGAAGTGTACCTGACTAACCCCTCTGCTGCTGCAGCCAGGAAGACAGAGGAACATATTATTCAGAGGTTTCCTCTTTTCTTCATCTGTATGTATGTTGCATAATGTGTAGTACATTAACATCAGGACCAAAATTTTTATTATGCAAACTTATTGTGACTATCAAGTTCTCGTTGAGCATTAACAAGCTCTGAAAGATACTATTAAATGTGCCACTTTAACTTCAAATTGAAGCCTATGTATTTTTAATTAATAAGTAGATGTATATGAATGTAGCAGGCGCTGCCATTAACTATCTTATCGGGTTAGGGAATGGCAAGAGTTCTTCCCCAGCACTGGCTGTGAGAGCATATTCTCCTTTTATAAACTTGGAAACCAGTGTACAGTCATGTGCATAACAAAAACCAGGCTGTGGCTCCAGAGGAGAGGGCACACTTAATTGGGCACACTTAATTAGACCTTTCATTTCATCTGCGTCTCTGATCTCCACCTCCTCACTCCCATGATTTTGCCCTTTTCTTCTCTTGTTCCCATCTGCAGCTGGAATCAAAGGGTGTACGTAGGAGGGGTGGCGTGGGCAGGATTTCAAGGGGACGGTAAGATGCTTCAGCTGGCTGATACACAGGAACAAAGAAGCCACTGGAAGGCTCCCAAAGGCTGCAGAGCATGGTCAGAACATGGAAAGGAACTGGGGGAAGAAGCATCCTCACAGGGGTGGTTGCTTTCCATCCTCTGAGCCAGTTCCTCACCTCCTATACATGGGAGCAGGCCTTTCCAAGGTGAAGGAGAATATTTTACAGGAGGCAAAGATTCGGTTTCTAATCTTCACATCCTCTGGAAAAACACCTTCCTTCCCATGGTAAATTGTTTTAGCTGGAGCTGGCTGTGACACAGATGCTTGTCATCCCTTGACCCTGTAAAAAGGGATGGGATATTCAGGACCCTTCTTCATGGAAACCCTGAACCCCTTAAAACCCTCCTGGCTTTGGTCAAAAATTGCCAGGGATACTAACGCCTTGGGCACTATACCCAGCACCTGGACTTTCTCTGGTCTTTGAAGACCAGGAAGGGGGTCTGAAGAGAAGCAAAGGGATGGTTATGTTTAATAATGAGCTGTTGCTGGAAAGGTGGGATAAGCTGATTACAGTGCAGTCTGGGCGTAGTTTTAAATAATTGACAGAGCACTCAGAACTCATATCAGGATGCTTTTTCACTGTTCAAGCATCAAAAGGAATTAAATACATTAAATAAATGTATTTGAAGGGTGAAGTATATCGAGCTGGTAAATGGATACAATCTGATATCATGCAAATTCAGATCAAGTACCAGGAGATGATTTTGCCTGCAGTGCCTCTAGCTAAAAAGAGCAGTGGAAGGAGGCTGCACCTATTCCTTCCTGCTTTTGCTATTGGGCTTTGTTAGCTCTATCTCAAAGCCTGCTGCCTTTCAGACCTAGGTCAGCACCCAAAATAAGGGGGGAATTTGCTCTTTGCTCTGATCCCAGTAACCCTTGCGCCTTGTCGTTCAAGGTCATGTGTGCTCTTTTTAAATAGGTTCCTCAGTGCCATTTGATATATGTCAGATATAAAACTAGGAAAGAGGAAGATCCCTAGAGCCTTATCTGAAAACAGAAAGCATCATTAGCTCAAACTCTCTAAGCTCCCGTAGATTACAGACCATTGAATTCAACCCTGGTATTTCTGTTGAGTACAAGAATTTGTGCCTGGCTAAACTGTCCAGGCATCTGGTCTGGGAGCTGAAGAGATCTTCAGATGAAGAAACTACAGCCTCCATTGATAGTTCGTTCCAGTGGTTAATTGTCCTCATTATCAAATCGTATGCCTAATTTTGCATTTGAATTTGTGTGGCTTCAGCCTGCAACCATTGAGTCTTGCTGAGCCTTTCTGCACTAGATTAAAGAGCCTTTTAACACTAGTTATTTTATGCTTATAAAGGTATTTATGCATTCAAGTGAAGTCACCTTTCACTCCTCTGTTTGATGAGCTAAACAGATAGAGCTTTCTATGACTTCCAATTATATGGTGTTTTCTCAAGGGATCAAGTCACTTTGGGATGCCTTTTCTGCACCTCCTCTGATTTTTCAGTATCAGGTTGCTAATTTAGACACTTAGGTCTAGATTCAATAAACTCAATTTCACCTATTAATTCTTACTGGTCAATAAGTAAGCCAGTTCTTATGACTTCAGAGGCACCTCCTTAGTAGAAATGCCCTTGCTTAGACATGTAATGCTTGTTCTAGGTCATTTCTCATTGGATCACACCGGGTGTTCACATTGAGTTATTTGTTCGCTCTCACCTCAAGATCCCCTTGCAGTCCCCGCTTTCCCAGAGAAAATACTCTGCCTGCAATCTTGTTCCTAGGTGTGTTACCTGTCGTATGACTATGTCAAAAGAGAATGATGAAAAGGCAGATAAGAGAATCACGATAAAGACCAGGGGTGGGGGGAAGTATGGTAAAAACAAACATCGGAGGTGGGAGTGGATCAGTCACTGTGCAGAGTACGAACGACTGGGTGAATGTTAGCCCTGTTCAGCTGACTCCGGTCACACACAGTCATTACTCTGCTTCAGAGGGTCATCACTGGCTCCACCTCGACATGTTCAGAGGAATCTCATGAGGCTGACAAATATCAACTTCTGCCGCTCCAAGGAGGCCAGGAGCTATGTGGCTTTGCCAATCCTGAACACAGAAATTCAAAACAAAGAATGTCAAATGTGTTGAAAATACCGCACCCTGCTCTCTATTCCCAAAGGTTTAGGAGAATACAAATAAGCTTGATGCACACATGCCTAAACCAACACACTGAATCACACGGCTGCTAAATCCATGCAGCTAATTAGTAGGCTGACATATTTCTGATTGCAGGCCAGATAACTGTGGGGGAGAAGGGATGTGTACTCAGAGTGTGGGTATTTATATGTGTCTGTACCATCACTCAAAAGGGTTAAGGAAATAAAGGAGTTCTTCACACCCTCCTGCTTCGAATTTCACTTGTCAAACCAAGAAACCACTTTGGATTTGCTCTGATATCCGTTTAATTTCTGGTTATTTTTCTCTTACACATGCAGCCCGCTGGTGCCAATTATGTAGGTTATATTTCTGCCAACTTTACATGATATTGCCTTTAATAATTTATATGAACATGCTTCATATGCTTATGTGTTGCTTTGTGTCTGTATGTGTGTGTTTGTGTTTGTGTGTGTGCTGTCTCTTCCCATTTTTTAAGCCATTTAAGCAAAGAAGTCTTATGTAAGAAAGACACTGGTTGAGGGATGAAGTTATCTCCGTAAGTCTAATGTAGAAAGGGAAATCTAACCCAGAAAGGGACCTCAGGAATTCGATTGTCTTAAACACCCATTTTGAAGAAACCAGTAAATTTTAAGGGTATCTTTTCCCAGGCAGGATGAGCAGGAATTTAAGGCGGTCTCTTTTGGTCCCATTGGTATCTTGTGGATGTCAGCAAAGCCCAAAGTGTTCTGCTGAATTTTTATAATCTATCTGGCCACTCCAGCATAGTCATGTCACCAATTTCACCAGCTGGCAAATCCAGCAACAGTGGTATTGTCTACTTTACAGATAATGAGCATCTTAATAGGCAACAATTAAATATTCATTTAGGTACCAATGGGAATCAAGTCACAGGGGATTCAGCCTTTAAAAAGCCCTATTCCACCAATAATTGCCTCACCCATGCAAAAAGTTTGTGTCTCCAAATTAAGACTCTAATCCTGGTTGCCTCAACAGCTAGTAGAATTTATGTCTTTATATTTCTCTCTCCCTCCCCATCGCDGTCTAGGGTTATTCGCAGTATGAGATGGTAAGGAGAATGCCAGCAGTCCTCTCCTTCCGGCCAGACAGGAAAACCACTGATTGGCTTCCAAAGAAGGGAAGAAAAAAACAAATCAAAAAAGGATTGAAGTAAGAGGACATTTGGGGGGCATGAGGGGGCGTGCACTTACATTAAATTTCCTTTATTCCAGTTATAGCAATAAAATTCCCAATATACTGCCACTTCATCTCCAGTTCATTGAATTTTTCTCTGATGGGCAGTTAGTTGCAAAGGATCCCTTTCATGGCGGGAGGAGGGTGAGAAAAAGCTTCTCTGTCTTCAGAAAGAAACCATCTCTGCTTTTGAACTACTTCCTTCAACACTGATAAAAAAGGCCTTTCATCCTCCTTTAAGTGCATCCATTTTATGCTGGAGTCAGTCAGCTTTTCAAAGTTAACACAACTCGATCAAAACTGAGTTAGCCTTGGAAACTGCACATTAACTAGAATTTGATGTTAGATTAAGGAAGCAGAGGAAAAGTACAATGAGAAAAGTTCTCTGACTCTTTAAATATCTCCTGCAGGAAGCGTTCAGGCACTACCTCATCTTTTCTGCAACTCAAATGAAAGGGAAAGACAATGCAATGTAGATATTATTTAGACTTAAAGTGGGAGGGATATGCCAACCCAGATGCTCTTCTGCAAGAAGTCTGGCTGATTTTGTGAGCTCTTTGTGGGAGTACAGCTAGTGCTGGAAGCTGCTGGAGGGAACTAAGGATGCAAGAATTCTGCTTATCCCGCATCTTTGTGGTAAAAGCACATGTTTTCCTCATGGCACTTTTACCCTCCACCCTGACTAAAGGCATCATGGCACAGAATACATCAGCTAAAGGACTAAGAAATTATTTTGGCTATTGCATCTGGGCAAGTGTTGGCTTGTCAATTCAGCTTGTTGATAAGGTAAATGTATATGGATGCAAATATGGGTTATCTGGRGAAAAGCAGCCCAACTCATGAAAAACAACCAATCCTTTTGAAAGACCAAGTTATTTCTATATAGACCACCAAATAGTAAATAATTTCTGGATGCTTCCAGCTTGGCCATAAGGGGCCTTATTTCTCTCAGATAACATTTTATAATAATTCAACTGCAAAGACTTCTGTAAAGTCACAATTAGCATGAGAGGAAAATGAAGTTCATAATGTCTTTCTGCTATCATATTCTGAAACTGATGTCCTGAAACATCTCATCCCACTAYGTTGTACCACTAGCAAAATTTATCCTGGTCTCTATCTCTTCTTTAAAGTATTTTATTGCAGAGAGTGAAGAAATATTACAGACAGAAAAGAGAGACTGATTTGCAGAAACACAAGTAACTGCAATCTAGTGTTGCAGTATCAAATTATGAGTATAATAGCATGGGTATTTCAACTCATAAAGCAATTTCTTGATGGTCCTCCAGAGAATCTGTAGCAAAATTAAGCCCCATAGGTTCTCTTAGAGGGGCTGGTAATATTGCTGCTGCAAGAACCCATGTATTTCAGACCTTAGTCACTTTTCTCAGCCCTGTTGCCTGTGACGTGCTTCTTAAGACAAATATTACACAGAAGGAGCTAAGCCAATTTCCTGTGCTTTAGAGGCAATTTACTAAACCTTTCTTTAAGAACGGTTAGCACGTATTTTTAGTGATRGGGAAATCTCTTCAGTGCCCAAGCTACAATTTTATTGAATATTCCACTGTAGGTTATACACAYCTACGAGAGTGGAAATAATCATGTAATTAAGGTTGCCACCTAAATTATCATGCGTTTTACTTATTTATGTGGCCAATTCCTCCACTAGAAAGTGGTTCTCAAATCACAGTCTACAGAGAAATCCTGAAATCACAACTTCTACGCTACAAGGCCTAAAATGCTCTATCTCAGAAATGCTTTCATGCATTTCAACCCAAACAGAGGTTTCCAAAGGAGCAATGAGTGTTGCGATTTCAGGTAACTGCACTGGTCCTATGGCACCCTTGCTAGGAGGGGCCAATCTGACAGCTAGCGGAAGCAGAGATACCCCCTTCAATTTCCACTTGTGGTGCTTTATTTGGGAGAATTGTCCCAACAGCAAAAATGTGCGCAGTGAGAAGGGGAGAGAAATCCCGTTCTACATAGAGGGGGTCTGGTGTCATCTCTATTTCATCACTGATATTTGAGGGAAAAATGTACCTATTACAGGTACGTCTACACTGAAACCACGAGGGCTCAGAGCAGGAGGTCTCAGCCCATAGGGAGACTCCCTATGGCAAACAGGTATTGTTTTCCATCCTCCTGGCTCCTGATCCTTCCAGGAGCGGAGCTTGGCCAGCTCGCTGCCCGCAGCTGTCAATCCAGCTGCTTGACAGGCACATGAGTGATATACTAGCGGCGACTGCCATCTTGTGGGCAATCAAACGAGAAAGCTTGAACATCCAGCATGAACAGCCCCAGAAGCAGCAACCACGCAGGGCGAGGAAAATAATTCAGCAGTGTCAATAAGTCAGTAAGACACTTCTGCTGCAATCCAGCCAGAATAGCACTAATTGCCAAATTTCCCATCTTCAGATGTTGAATCAGCGTATCTTTCTCCTACTTCATTAGCTACCCAGAATGCAGGGTTTCGAGTAGACAAATAACAGTCCGCTTTGAGTTTAGGCAGGTGAAGGTGCTGGGTGTCTTTTAGATAGAGGTACCTCAATGTCCCAAAAACACCGTGGGCACATCACAACTGTTGTTACCAAATCCACATTATTGTTGTTCTCYAAGGCTCAGCCAGTATCAGGGTCTCGTTGTGCCAGGTGCCACCACATTTCAAGATGGTCCTTAATCTGGAGTGTAAGATCTCCACCCTGCAAAAAAAGTACTCATATTTTAGATTTTTCATACAATTAAATAGAGAAGTGAGTCCTAAATCTTTGCAAGATTGGGGCCGAGGAAGACTAACCTGCTATTATTTTTCTTTTCTAGTGGGTGTCACGCTTCAGTGGCTTCACTGACTAAAGGTGAGATAAATCATTTAGCAACACATTTCAGAGTACATTTTGCTCCTTTTTGCTCCCAGCTGCAATTGCCTGTGCACTGCGGTTTGCAGCACCCTCCATCTACAGTGCCCAAGGAATTCTACAGTCATTTCCTCATGTAAGACAGGTCAACATGAATAAGCATAGCTGAGTAAATCGCAACACAGAAAAGTTAAGTGACATGCCCAAAGTCATTAAATGAGCCATTGGAACAACTGACACAAAGGAGCCCACTGTCACAATCACGTAATACATTCCCGTCTACTCTCCATAACATCCCAAACAAATTCTGCCATTGGGGATATCAGAGTAACCTCATTAAAACCAATGAGGTTGCATGGATGTAAATGGGGACAGAATTTGGCCAGCTCACATTCTATAGCATTTGCAGATCTCTCTTAATAGACTATCTAGCTGCAATTATCCTTCAGTGCTGAGCCAAATGCACATCTGATAAAAGCCACTCTGGGTAACATCCATAAACATGACAAAAGGATCAACTTTAACATCTTTTTAATACATGCATCCAAGTCTTCTTCCAGCAAGACTGACCCTAGGGTACCCTCTCCAGAAGACTTCTGCTTTCTTTGAGGCTCTTCCCCACTTTGATTTCAATAAACTAGGACACCATTTCCTTTGTAAAAGTTTCCTCATGCCTTCAAGAGCTCAGTAAACCACATCTCTGCTCAGCTCTCCTGCTGTAATCCACCTCCCCAACACACATCCACTCTAAGCAACTCCTTTACCTCCTTGTAACTCCACAGCCTTCATCTCCTCTCCTACTTGCAGTCACTCATGGCCAGCTTGAGCTCTGTAGTCAGCTGCTTCAGCCCAGCTGGAAATAAGAAACAGTGGCCTGGCTTCTAGCAGGGCTAAATTTGGCCTTGTATCCCTCAGCCAGCCACGCTTAGAGCCTTCCTACTTCCCACACGGTTCTGGGGAAATCCTGACCCTGCTGAAGTCATTTGGAAAATTAGCCTAAACCTCAAAGGAGGAGGACTTCATCCCTGTTCTAAGGGGTTTGATGTCATTTACCAGCACTGGGGGGGGTCCATTTTCCTGGCTAGACCCATCAATCTCATCACAGTCTACCTTGAGTGCTACCCAACAGCACCAGGAGACAAAAGAGACAGCTTGCAAGTCTGCTCCACTTTCAATTTGAACAATTTTAATTTCTCCTTCCCCTCATCCTTTCGGAAGGCATTGGTCCCACGCTACTGCTTCTTCGGGGCGTTTGTTGTTTTCTCTAAAAGGCTGTTGTGCTGACAAGCCCACTATGTTCTTTCTATAGGTGCATCGATGCTTTCTCAGCAGACAGAGATTCATTTGACTGATTCTTCCCTACACACCAGCTATAAGACAGTTTGCCATTCTGTGTGGGGAAAATAAGACACTGCAAAATAGTGAAAGCATGTGAAAAAGGAGTCTTAGAACCCCATCCTCTCTGCAGCTTCTTCCTGGTAGGGAAAGTTAGCCTGGGAACATACAAAATGTAATGGAGAAATAAAATGCTTTCTAATGCATGACTGGAATATAGAAGCATGACACAGTTAGCTTGGCGTTGCATTCTGATCAGTCAGATGGCAAAGACATCATGCTTCACTTAGCTCCAATGCACCCACTGTGTGACAAGTATGAAAAGATATGTGGAAGGGAGAGGAAGATAAGGCTGCTTCTGGTCCAAAAGACCTTTCTGGACCCTGCTGCACTCACAAAAGGGGTCCTGAATAGAAAGCCAGATGAGCCTGGGGAATATTCATACGATCTTAATGTACCATGACTGCTGCCTACCAGCTCCAGATGAGTTGGATTAATAAACTGCCTTTCGCTTGTGACACCTCGCCATGAATTTTGCATTAGGCTCAATTCAGTAAAGTTCACAACTGACACGCTTCCTTTTATGACAATCCTTTTCAATTGTTTTTTGCACTGGGATGTCATAAAGATGTTTGAGCTTTTTTCTGGCAGGGAACTGTCTTTTATCTTGAAAAAGAGCTTTTATAACCCACTCATGCCGATAGCACTCTTGAATTAAGTTGGAAGGCAAAGCCCCTAGTCCGTTTATACTATTAACAAGACAGGCATTTTTTAGTGTCAATGAAAGTGGTGATGTGCTTGCTTCAATGCTGGGCTTGTCACAGCGGAAAATTTCAATGCAATGGGGGTGGGGCTGATTAAAACACGGAAAGGACATGATGTGATAAGATCAGCAGAACCTTTTGGAGTTATTAATGCAAGGCAAGTGGATCATGTCCGCCAATTAGAGCTTACATGGCACTTGCTAAATTTATCAGACCATGAATCTGTTCTTCCTTAATTGATAAGCAAGTGGTGTGGCTGATCTGCATCCAGATTCTAGGAGGAGGGATAAAAATGGATGGATGGATGGATGGATGGATGGATGGATGATATGATTATGAGACGTGTTTATCTCTTAATGATGCACACTAATTAGATACTACCTCTCTCAGCAGCAGCTACTCAGGTCAGGGATCATTTGAAAGATGGATCTCTATTGACGCTAGATGAAAATGAGGGCTATAGGTTTGGAGGACTATTTGGGGGAGAATTTGACTGCAGCCTGACAACATGACAGAAATCAAAGCTGGCTGGAGGATTTACATTCCTGACCTGAGATGCTGGCTCAGAGCCATTACACAGAACCCAGTCCTGCAAAACCTTACAGAACTCAGCTAAGGACAGTTCCTGAACAGTTTTATCTGTGAAATAGGGAAAATACTACCAAAATACTTTTTTCTCTTACCCTTTGTCTTTTGGGCCTCTTTAGACAACATCTCTTTCAGAGAAGGAAATGCTCCTTACTTATGCACAGACTMTTGATCTCACTTGGGTATCACACATACTCAAAAACCTCTAGTTGGGCTGCAAAGACAGAGCAGGCTTATGCGTGCAAAGACCCATTACCCACTTGCTCTCTGTAGCTCCCACCATTTACTCCCAGGCTGCATGATAGGGAACCTGGTGCCGTGCTACAATCCCAAATGCACTCTAGCTCCATTTTTTCCCCTGAGCATAAGTGGGGGCAGATTTAAGGCTTGCTGTGTGGAAGGGAAACACATTTTCTAGACAGCAGGTTTAAAGTGGCTATGCAGATCCTTCCCTTCCTCCATTAAATTCTCAAAGAAGATGGACATGTGGATCTTGAAATGATCTAAATGCCTGACGACCCTGAAACATCTCAGCTTAAATATATGGAAGACAACCTGGAAAGAGTCGGCAGGTTTCATCCATGTGTACTTTGGATGACTGCTCCACTGTGTTTCATAGCTTCAATTTGATAAACCACAGATTGGTTCTATAGCTTATCCCAAATAAGCCATCAAGACCTATGTATTACCTCAAAATTGGCCTGGAAAAGTGATTCTTCAGTTATATAAAATGTATTGCAATTATTTTTATTCCTGTGCTGACAAAGCCAGGTGTCTTCATTGTTGCTGCATTCAGAGAAGCAGGAGAAGCAGCACATATAAAAATGGCTTAAATCAGCTCTTTGCATAACCAAGGCAGGACTTCAGGGATATCTATACAGATTAGTCTGACTATGCTCCCTTGCAAAGGGTCAAATCTCCTATTTTTCACCAGGTGCAGAGCTCCACTTTCTGGCTTATCAGGTAGCTGACTGTAATACCATGATTTTACATGTTCAGAGCTGGTTCTCGTTTGGGTTGTGAGTAGGGAACATTTCAAGGGGAAGATGAGATTATTTGATTTATCGAAGAACTAGGGTTTCTCACAGGGCTCAGAGGAGAGGATTGATGCCATAGGAAGGAAAAGGACACATGAACCCAGGAGACCTTCCTAGGCTCTGGTAACTTTACAAAAACATGATCTTGCAAACCCTTGTCCCTTCAAATCAACCATGGACCTTTCTGTTATGAGCAGCTCCTTCCCTCCCTCCCCTAGAAACACCATCCTATGTTTGATGTGCTGTTTCCATAGCAACATTTAATTAATATAAACCCCCTGCCCCCTGCACAGCACAGGTAGTATCTGCAACTAGCATTTAACATGAAATAAAAGCAAGGAGTTCAGGCAGCAAAAGGCCTCGCTCTAATCTCAAGTGTGTTTACAACAGYGGAGCGGTGCCTGTGCACTGAGGAGGGGAAGACATGCTCTGGCTTTTAATTACATGAGATGTACATAGCAGGTAATTAATATGGAGCAAAGTCCAGAGATGCCTGCGCTTCCAATCCTCTGATCAGCAGCGCAGCACCGGCACCTCAGATCACGCATGTGGGATGCAGCAGCCCTGTGCGCAATGCAGCATCCTCTGAACATCTCCACAGCTCCCCAGGTAAACCCCGATGTGCAGTGTATTTGGGGACAAGGACCAGGGCTTGCTCTCCACCTGCCACCACAGCCATTCCCCCCAGTCCCTTCTTCCTCAGCGTCCGGGAGGTCAGGGCCAGATATTTCTGATTAACATCCCCCACACCCTCTCTCCCCTCCTTTGGGAGCCATTTTAGCATCTCCTGATGGAAAGCATGCAGGCTGCAATTACGGTGAGGCATTAGAAACAAATGGTTCTTATCATTTATATGAATTGCAGATGTGTGGAGACTTTTCCGCTAATAAATTCTGAGCTGTAAATGGATCAGGCATGTGATGTTGTGGTTTCTAAAGATAACAAAGCCTCTGTGTTTTTGCTTATTCTAGCAGAGCACCTTCACAGCATAGTGCTTCCAGGGAGTTAAGAACAGGTGAGAAGATATGTAGACATAGAGGAGAAGGCACAATGCTCCCTCTGAGCCACCGAACCCCTCTTCTGATTTCTTTGGTTTCACTGTTTGTCTAATTTAAGATAAAAGTACCTAAGAAGTCATCTGGAATAAGGCCCCCCTGAGCTGGGGCTGTCAGTATATCATCTTGCATAGCCCCAGGGATCACAGAGATTTTGGGGGTAAACCACTCTGATTACMAGATACTGTCCAGGTAGACAACACTGCACAAGGTCTCCTTTCCTCCTCCATTTTAATGATCTAACCTTTGATTTTTTTGTTCAAGTAAAACTTTTGTATGTGAAAGTGGGATTCTTTGAATTTGCAAAGGTCCTCCATTTGGTGGTCTGAACAAGACAGATACAGTCAAAATTAAACAGGCGGCAAGGACTAGTGTTGGCAATAGCCTGCTTCAAGTGGGAAGTTGTAAGACCTTCAGATGTCTGTTCCGACCAATATTCCTATGACCTCATGAGTATATATCTTTTCCCCTCTCCTAGGGCACCCTCCTCAAGGCAGTTCATGGCTGAATGCCTTACAGCATGGAGATGAGAGCCCCACCCCAAAATGAGGGACATTTCTTTTCCCAAGAACATGCAGAGACTAGGTAGACCTGCAGGACCTGTAGGTGTTCCTCTCAGATGTAGAGAAAGATCACGGCAGGAGGCTGAGGAACGGGATGGATAGTGGGAAGTGGCACTACAAGGAAGGGAGAGAAGGTGTGTTGCCTGCTGCCTCCCACGCTGCTGCAACAGCTTAGAGCAGAGCTGTGGGCACCACCATTCTCTACATCCTGACATGATACCTATGGCTTTCCCAGAGACTGGAGTAATGGTGGAGAAGGAAAAGGAAYGATTCTACCATAATTCTTTTCTCCTTTAATTTTCACTTAGGAAATCAGAGTAAGAGAGAAAGGGGTAGGAGGGGAACCAACAAAACCCAAAATGAAATGACAGACTGTCATTCCTAGAAGGAAGGAGGAGCAGGCAGATACTCAACCAGACACCTCTGAAAGAAGGTGATGCTTGGACCCTGCTCTAAAGGCCATGCATTTCCCAGCTGCCTCAGCTGACGCCTCTGAAAACTCATTATAAAAGACAGAGAACATCTGTCTCCCCTTTGTGTGTGAACATGGGCTTTCATACACATCCCTCGGGTTTTCTGGTCTCTTGTGGGAAGTTAAGGTAAGCCAGAAGCTGCAGGAGATATCCACTACTGTTCACCTCAGATCCAGCGCTCGGAGAAACAGGTTTCAGTCTCCCTCTCCCTGGGGTGTGGAAAGGATTTGCTCTGGGTGCCAGTAGTTAGACTTCATCCTGGGCTTTAAAATGAACATCTTGATATCTGAAAAATTTTGTTATCCCAGAGCTTCTCACCTAGTCTAGTAGTTCTGTCATGTCGGTTACTTGGTATCTGAGCAGTTTTCTCTCCTGAAACTCAATCCTCATGTCTGTAAAGAGGAAGAAATTCATCCAGTTAGAATTTTACAGTGAAAAATTTTTGGATAGAAAATGGTTTTACAGTGAAAAAAAAATTTAAATACATTTAACAGTCTCTGTTGGAAATCTTCCATTTAAAAAATTGGAGGAATTTAAACTACAGAAAAAAATGAAATAATGGAATTTGGAGTCAGTAGCTGAAAATGGACTTTCTGGTTGTCACTGAAATTCAGCATAAGGTAAAGGGAAGGTTTGCATGAATACGGTACTTTTTTTTTTTCACAATTTTCACTGGCGTGGAGAAGGCAGGGGAAGGAGAAAAATGGGAACTTTCCCACTTGGATGCAACAATATCTGCTCTCCCAGGGCCCTGGCAATGGTCTGTTTGTTAGTCCCCTTGTGAAAAGCCACTTTGAAAGTGCTTTGAAATCCTCCTGTGGGACGTAGCAAAATCAACAGCCAAACAGACCACAGGGGCTCATTTCTTTAGCTGAAACAACACTCTAAATCTCTATTACTTCAGCTTTATGAAACCATTATTATTTACTAGTACATAATGTTATTGATTTGGATATGAGGGGATATATAAATTAATGCAGGCAGGCAGGACTGATATGTGGCTGGCAGCTCAGTTTAAGTTTACAGCAAGCACTTCCGAAATCAGTCTAATTAACAGTGACACCAGCGAGCATCTGGACCCTGTGGAGGGTTTGGCAGAGATAAGCTTAAAGCCTTACTTCTCAGCGGAAGTATTCAAGGAGGTGTCTGTGCTTACTGGTGGGACATCAGGCCTGAAGAAAAATAATTAAAGTAAATCAGTGGGAACAGACCTGTAAATTCAAATACATACCAAATACTGCAGCTTTCAGCTAGAAAAGCTTAGCAGCTAGAGCAGAGTCTGACTACATAGAAAGATGAAACATTACATGAATTATTTGAATATATGGTACTGTATTACATACAAGGGCCAGAAAGGTGGAGGAATCTCCAGCCTGGGAGACATTCAGAGCTCAGCTGGACAAGTCCCTGAGCAACCTGGTCTAGCTGGGCTTGTGTTAAGCAGAGCGTTGGACCACTGCCTGTGGTCTGTTCTAGCCTAAATTATTGTGACTCAAGGATTGTATTATTTTTATGTGCTGGTTCAAATATAGGGCAAATATTGAACAGGGTAAATACGTTTTTTAAAAATTCTTAAATCATCTGTCCTCTGAATTGCTTGTTAACATGGGTGTAGTAGCATTTTAAGAGGCAGCATCCTCCAGTCTGCTAACAATTTTATGATCCCTTTTTTTCTCGGTCTTTTTGATGCTTCTTAAATTACACAGCCCGTCAATGACTAGCAGCTTGTCTTCAGCAGGTGCTAATACAGCTATTCCAATGCAGAAGCTGGAATTCAAAGGGCAGTATTCGCGGGTGATTATTCAGAGGGGAGGGGAAAAAAGACTCTTCAGAAAGAAACAGTGCCCAATTATTTGGTTGCAGCATGTGAGAGTATATTTTGTAATGAAGTCTTAAACCTTTGTAAGATTTCTTCCTTGTTTCTGAAGCAGAAATTGAACCACATTTGAGAAGACCCAGGCCTGAAGGGAGAGAGCGGCGTATGGACATGATGGTCTCATTAGAAGGGGAATATCCTGTCAAGGGTAGTGCTTTTTAGCAGAGAGAGCTCACAGCAGGCAATAGGTTGTTTTTTTTTTTTTCCTCTGACACATATTCAAATTGCTGCAAACACCATTTTGCTCAGAGCTGGGTATGGATTTGCATAAGGCCATGTCCTTGGACTGATACAGCACAGGAACAGAAATAAAGTAGGCTTGCGGGCGACACAGGAGGAAGGAGACAGAAAAGGGGATAGTGAAGGATACTTCAAATTACTTGGGTTTGAAATCTCATCTAAACTCAGCTGCTCATCTAAACCCACCGCTATGGCTGCTGGAGACTGAGCTGGCCTATGCTCTTCAGCACAATAATGCTGCACCATCATCCAGTTTTTGCCTGGATTTTAAAATGGCAAATGTTTTGGCACAACTGTGGCGAAAATTCACTTCTGCAGGTTCTCTCTCTTCAGTCATTTCTCTGAGCAGCAGCAACAACAGAAACTGAGTGGGCAATATTCTGAGTTTTTTAATGCATATAAGGTTTCAACCCACCTATCTAGAAGAATATTGTCTAGCCTTGGATGGGAGATGATACTTGGAAGGGAGGAACTGAGGGATAGTGGGAAGGAAGACTGGTTTGTTTGATTTTGGACCATTGACTTTGAGACCTTTCATAAACGGTTAAAATAGTTGCATGGAGTTTGGACGCTGAAATTTTTTGTATATGTATTTTTATGTAAATCAAAAATAGAAATGGGGGGGTGAGTTCATTGGGATCACACTTGGGTGGTTTGTGAAATGTTCACCACTAGAGGACTCTACAGCAATAGTTAATTGTTTATTTTTCCTTTTTTTTTTTTTTTTTTTTTTTTTTTTTTTTTTTTTTTTTTTTTTTTTTAAATATATGCAGCCTGTGGTAATCCTGCTCCAGAAGCCCCAGGTGCTGAGCTCTGGCACTGTTGGAAATGTGTCTTTACAGGCCAGATTTTGAAACAAGTTCTCAGACAAGGCCAGATTGGAGTCATTGAGCTTGCCCTGTTTAACATGGAGAATAAATGACCCTATTTTCAAGAAAACAACCCACACGCTATCCTTCTGGGAAGGAGGGTGCTGAGGAACTCCTGGGATCACCTTTTTGTTTCCTCCACTTGCCCCTGCCAAGAAGAGAGGGTTTGGGCTGATGGAGAAGGACAGCCCAGGGACATAGCCATCAAATCCCTAAATCCTTCCAGTAGGAAGCACTGACACAGTACTGGGGCTGATTCACAGCAAGGCAGTCTGTCCTCTCCCTCCTGCTAACACGATGCTGTCAGGAGCACTGCCCAGCTGGAGTCCTTTGGAGTCCACTGCTTCCTCTGGAGTCCCTTGGCTCCCCTCGGTACCCCCCCAGCCAAAGAGGGCAGCCAAGAGGCCCGTTGTGCTCCCGGGTCACACTTCCTCTCTGCCTTTCGCAGATTCAAGGGATGGCAGAAAACTGGCCATTGATGGATAAATTAGGTTCTTGGGAATGCTTTTTGATTTTTTTTTTTTTTTTTCTCTTCCCTCTGGAACCACTCAGAGGAAGTCTGGGTCTAAAACACAGACATTTAAACTCCAGGCAGCCAGCCAAAGCCTGCGTCTGCTCTTAGACGCTGAACACTGGGAAGCTTCAGACTGGGTCAGCAGCAGCCCTGCTTTGAGCCCCATGTGCTGATACATGTGGATGAGCTGGGACCCGCTCTCCAGCTGTCCTTGGAAAGCTGAGATCTTGTGGTGTTTGCCATGTGCCATATCCTTGAGCTTCAACACTCACAAGTCAGCTGAGTCCAAGGCTTGTGCTGGCAGGCTGGCCTCATTTAGCACAATCTCATGGTGTGAGGACACCTCTCCTTCAACTGGGCTGCTAGGTCTTCCAATCCTACCAGTGCATAGGCAATGAACAGCAGGAGAATGGCAGCTCTGACACTTTGGATATTTCAGCCTTCACCACATGAAGGTAATGCTAGAGAACGGTTGCTTGGACAGCCTCTGAAGAGAATGGGGCAACCCATCCATCCACCTGCATTGCATAGGAAGACCTGACTCATGCAGCCCACGGCTGCTCTGCTAAGACAGGTTGGTTCATGCCATCTCCAGAGGAGAGCAGCACCTCTGCACATGGCCTTCCCTGATTTCTGTGACCTCGGACACCTGCAATGGGTGCCCTTCTACAAAAACTTCTCCCAGTGCCTGCCCCCCGCCACACACCATGGAGATACAGTGCTTGGGAGAAGGCCAGCTCCAGGTCCTCATGCACAAGGGTACAGCCACCACTTTCATCATTGGAGAAGTCTCTTCCAAATTAGAGCAGTAATAAATCTGCTGTGAGTGAGCTACAGACAGTCAGCAAATCTCCAAGGTTCCTCTCAAAGAGACATGATGGGGGTCATGATGTTTAATGAGCCACAGAGCACGCTCACAGCCCATGGGAGGCTGTTCAGAGCCAGCCAGCCAAGCCAGGGGCTCAAAATTGTGGTGGCGGTGGGGCACAGCAGTCCCTGGAATAAGGGTGATCAGTGCCTACAGCTTCAGCATCTGCAGCAAAGTCACTTGTCAGGAGGACCACTTTTTCTTCTAGTTGCCCTAAGGTTTGTGCCAGACCRGGATCCCTCTGAAGCAGAATGGCGCTGAAGGCAGAAATGGTTTAGGATCCTGTAACATTTCTCTTCACCACTCTTTGGAGTTGCTGAAAGTTGCCTCAGTGCCAAGAAAACTCTTTCCTTTACTGCAGCTCTAAGTCACTTGTTCCAAAATGCCTTTGATCTCCAGTGATTTTCTGGCAATGTGTGGACAGTATTGTTTGAAATCAGTAATGATCCCTGTTTATGAACATCTTTTAGGTGTAAAAGACCTGGGTGTTGATTTATCCATGCGGCATGTTTCCAGGCTATTGGAAGTAGGGTGTGCAATCAGCAAAAAGGGGGTTCCCATTAGCACTGCCCATGAGGTGCACGTTGTCCCAGGCATCTGAAGTGGCATGGTGGGCCAGGTACACAGAGCAGCCCCAAGCACCATGCCGTGGTTGGCAGCAGTGACCCAAGCTAGGGGAGAAAGAGGGTATTAAAATAAGATGGGGGCTTGAATGCAAAGCCTCAGCACAATGGGGTTCCCTGCGGTGCCGGCAAATTTGGCAGCTGGGGCTTGCCTCTTGGTGAAACACTTGGTAGTCTTGTTTTGCAAATAGCTCTGCCAGCTCCAAATTGAGGTGGCAGTTTGGTACCCTGACCAGAAGACACTGAAATAAGGACACACAGAGCCTTGTCTGCCTGCACCTCCAGGGTAAGCTGACAGGGCTGAGGGAGGGAAGGAGGAACAACATCCTGTGCTCTGCTTTAGACCATGCACAGGCACTGCCTGCCACGGGGCTCATTTTGTGCTTGAACAACTAGTTGGGATCAACCAGGGAATATTTTCCACCATCCTCTTCTTTTCTTCCTTTGTGTTTCTATGAAGGGATCAGTTATCCTAGGCAAGGTGTGTGTTATTGATCTTTCCGACTCTATTATTCCCATTTGCGGTACTTGCTATAAAGATCTCAGCTACTCTTTAATCTTGCCACACCTCAGAGAGTCAGAGAGCAGCCAGAGTAGGATCTGATTCCAGTGTTATGCTAGAATTATTTGCTTTGAAACTGAAAACAAAATCACCGACCACTTGCAAATGAAATAAAATAAGTCTTTGCCAGTTGCATTTTTTTTTTGAGTGGCTCAGATAGATTTCAGCATGAGGAAAGTCTCTGGGTTACCCTATTACATTATGCGCTTAATTTGGACTTGGTCCAGTGAGGATTTTTGATGACTTTGTATCTACTTCCTTGTGTTTTTCAGGATCGTGTACACATGGCCGTTGTCCTGGGGATGGGGTACGGTTCCCTCTGAATGCCTAATTAAGCTCCGATTAGCATTTCTTCTAGGAGCAGATGCAGCTTTTCCAGCCCAGCAAACAATGCCATCTGTTGTTCCCTTGCTGTAATTTCCATCTGAAAGTCTGATCTGCTGCTATATTTAATTGTGAAGTTTCCTGCTGCCAGAAAAGTAAGGTCGTTTAAATTTGGCATCAGGAGGAAAAGGCCGAGAGGGAGGAAGATTGGATTTTTAGTGTTACTGCAGGGAATGCTAAATTGGTTTAGTCTGACTGGCAGATCTGCAGCCTGCTCTCCCATGCAGGACAAGCCAAAGGGTGAAAACTTTGATCAAGACTCCCATTGCCACCTTGCATCCTCTCCTTGACCTCAGGGCTGCCTCTGCTGGGTGTTTTCAGCAGCGGTTCCCTACCTTTACTACCACCACTTCCCTGGATAGCTGAATCAGAGGTGATAGCATGGTCCTCAGACACTGGCACTCGTAGCATTGTGCTGTGACCTTCTCTGAAGACTTTCGGCATTCACAACAGAGGAAAGTATTCACAAACAACCTTGTCTGTGCTCCTAGCCTCGGGGAACTGCTGAATTTTCATGGCCTTGACCAACCTGCTGTGACTGCCAACAAGGAAGCCAACTGGAGTACTGATTTTTGGGCATCTGTCAACTAGCGTCTGGCTTGAGACCCACTAAACTAATTTCATACAGACCACTTAGCAGCCATTAGCTGGTTGTGGCATGACCTGTGGTGGACTGCGACCAGTGACCTAGAGGGGAAAACACTAAATTTAATTATTTAACCCCTTGAACAGTTGGGTTTTGTAGGATGGAAATGCTCAGAGAAAAATAGAAAAAGATGCAAAGAAGCCAACATGGTTTTTTGGCCAGATTTTATCCCTCCTGCTACTTCTATGAACATCACCTACTTAGTCAATTACCTCAGGAGATAGATCTATGATATACATGGATAAAAGCAGCTAGTGAATGCTGGGTAGGGTAAATCTTTTGATTCTCCACATGTGGTAGAGCGAGGATTTAATGGGAACCAGGCAATTAGGGCTGATTTCTATAACAAGTCAAATCAAATGCTTAACTTTGCAAATGTATAAATGTTCCATCCGTAATTAATGTTATGCTAAACGGCCAAAGGGTAAACGCTATTTATTTAAAACTTTGGGATTTTTTTTTTTTCTAAATTTTAAAATATTTAAATCCCTTTGATGCGTCATGATGAAGGAGGGGATCTCAGTCAACAGTTTTCCAACGTACTTTCAAAATGCCAATATGTTGCAGAATCCTGTCACCAAGCTGGCTAACACTGACTACACATTACATACATCAAACCAAAGGCCAATGCAGGGCATGATTTGTTTAATAATGCAAGGGAATTTCCCCTATACACTGAAATCATAACCACAGCACTAGTCCCTCAAATACCCTCAGGGATGCTTGAGGCCAGTATCATATGTGAGGAGCTGGTATTAACATTCATCATAAATTAAGCTTCTTTTCCCTACACGCGCCTAGTTCTTAAATCCTCTTTAACAAGAGGTTTAAAAACATTTTAAAATGTCTGCCAAGGTTTTTTCCTTTGCTATTAAGCATTCCCGTTGTGCTCCCCCTGCCTTCTCAGATGTCTGGCTCTCCTAGTGAGGAGCTAGTTGCCAGTCTGTGTGTCTGGTGTGCCCATCACTGCCATATCTGGCCTTCTGCTGCTCCCTCGGAACAAAAGCTATTATCCTAACCCTATCTCCTTGAGCATCTTAACACCAGATGTGTGCACTACCACAGCWCAGGATGTTTCCTGCAGTGTTTGCTGGGACTGCCTTCTGTTTAGCTTTGCCAGAGATGGAGGAATGAGTGAGAGTGTGACACGGCTAGAAAGCTGGTGGGTGGGAGATTAGCATTAGGCATTGTGTCTTAGAAGCATCTTTTCAGGTAGAGCTTTGCAGAGAGCTCTTCTGAGCTTTGTAGGTCCCTACGACCGGCAGCTGCCAGAAATTCTCCCTGCCGGGTTGCAGAAGACAGGCTGGGTTCACACACACAGCTTGCTGAGACAGGATTTTGCTTTTGTAGTAGCACTCTGAAAGTGCTTCGAATTAAGAAACATGACCTTACTTTGCTCCACAGCTCTTTCATACTCTGGAGCAGCTGGGTGGAACTCAGCATTAAAAGGGAAAATCAATTTTGTCTTTCATGTTGTTGTTGTTTAACAGATGCGTTCAGGATGCCACCACACCTGCCTCTTCCACAAATCCCTGTTGTCTTCCTGAGCAGCTCATTAAAGTCATTAGCAGGCCCTGGGACAATTTGTAGGCTTTTCAAGAGTAGCTGTGCTTGTAGCTGGGAATACATCAGCACTCTAAGAGTTAAACTGCAATGACCTGGAACAACACAGATCCAAAAACCCAGGAATTTGATACAGTTCAACATCTTCAGTGTACTTTGTTATTTACCATACACAGCCTCTGCCAGCTGTAGCTGATATTCTGTTTCAACCTGAGAAGAGAAGAAGGGACTGTATTTTGTATTTATTGGCATTTTTGCTTCAATATATCCCCATAGCAGCCACCTTCCACCTCCTCCCATGCCCACACTGCGTAAAATTGGCTGTGCAGGCAGCACTGCATAGGAGTCATTGCTGCGAAGAAAGGACCAGCAGTGGYAGCTACTTCAGTGGGAAACTTGAAGAGATTTCTTTTACTAGGTGTGCTGGTTTCGGCTGGGATGGAGTTAATTTTCTTCACAGTAGCTAGCATGGGGCTATGTTTTGGRGTTGTCCTGAAAACAGTGTTGGTAACACACTGATATTTTGGTTACTGCTGAGCAGTGCTTACACAGGGTCAAGGCCTTTTCTGCTTCTCACCCCACCCCACCAGCGAGGAGGCTGGGGGTGCACAAGAAGCTGGGAGGGGACACRGCTGGGACAGCTGACCCCAATGACCAAAGGGATATYCCATACCATRTGACGTCATGCTCAGCATATAAAGCTGGGGGAAGAAGAAGGAAGGGGGGACGTTCGGAGTKATGGCGTTTGTCTTCCCAAGTAACYGTTACGYGTGATGGAGCCCTGCTTTCCTGGAGATGGCTGAACACCTGCCTGCCSATGGGAAGGAGTGAATGAATTCCTTGTTGTGCTTTGCTTGYGTGCACGGCTTTTGCTTTACCTRTTAAACTGTCTTTATCTCAACCCATGRGTTTTCTCACTTTTACCYTTCCGATTCTCTCCCCCATCCCACCGGGGGGGAGTGAGYGAGYGGCTGTGTGGGGCTTGGTTGCCAGCTGGGGTTAAACCACGACAGTCCTTTTTGGTGCCCAACGTGGGGCTCTAAGGGTTCGAGATAACGACGGATTTGATTGGAATGTGCTAGATCGAATTTATAGCAGTTATTGCTGTTTAGCTATCAATTGGCAGGCTCCTGTGCTTGCTATGGGGCTTGCTTGCCTCACTGTATATTAGATCTAGTGCTCGTTAGTGGCTGCTTTTTGCTTTTGCTGCTTGCTGTGCTGCKGTACTGCTGATCACCTTACTCTGCTGCGCCTGGGAACAGTTTGATAACAGCGATGGCCATGCGCCTGGGCTGGCAGATGGCCAGGGCATCGTTGCCATTTCTGTGCTGCTGTACTGGACAGGCTGGGGACTGTGACCTGTGGATGAGTCCACGCGGGAGCAGGACACCCCAAAGTGTCTGTGGTTGTGGATAAGTCCATGCCAAAGCAGGTACATCTCGAAGCGTCTGTGGCTGTGGTTATGTCCGTGCCGCAGCAGGTATACCTCTGAAGGGACTGTGGCCCAAGGATAAGTCCACACTGGAGAAGGTACGCCTCGAAGCATCTGTGGCTGTGGATAAGTCCATGCTGCAGCAGGTACACCTTGAAGCATCAGTAGCTCTGCATGAGGCCATGCTGGAGCACCTCAAAGCCTGTGGCCATGGATAAGCCCACGACAAAGCAGGTGCACCCCTGGAGGGACTGCAGCCATGGGTAAGGCCATGTTGGAGCAGGTTTACTTCTGATGGGACTGTGGCTGTGGGTAAGGCCATGCTGGAGCAGGTATATCTCTGAAGGCATTGTGGCCCATGGAGAAGGCCACGCTGGAACAGGTGCACCTCAAAGAGACTGTGGCTGTGGCTAAGTCTATGCCGCAGCAGGTATACCCCTGGAGAGACTGTGGCTCATGGATAAGGCTCCACTTGGAGCAGGTACAACCCTAAGGTTGCAGTCTGCAGGTAAGTCCAAGCCGGAGCAGGGGCAAGGGGAGGAGTTCATTGCAATGTTAAACCCTATGGTCTGGTCCAAAGGGACCAGGGGCAGAGATTGTCATGGAAATACCTTTAAATTGTTGTAACCCGGGACTTGAGTTGCATGTTGTGGGAATTACTATACCAGAAACCCCTTGTTGCTAGCCAGGCTAGGAGCAAGGGGAGGAATTTGTTGCAATGTTAAACTCTATAATCTGGCCCAAAGGGACCAGGGGTGAAGACTGTAATGGATCTACCTTTAAATTGTTGTAACCCAGGATTTGAGTTGCATGTTATAGGAATTACTGTAGCAGGAACCACCTGAACCAATGGAGGACAAGCATTACAAAAAGCCGTGCAGCAGTGACCCAACCTCAGCTGGCTTTGGTGTCCAGTAACTCCATGCAACACACCACCTCTCCTGTCCTGAGTGACCACCGTAACAGATGGAGCCCAAAGTCATGGACTAAATGAACTCAATGGACATTTTGTGGACATTTTATGGACATTTCACAGGGGTGGTCTATAGAYTAAGGGAATGGTATCTGTGTATTATATCAAAGGATGGGAAGGGGGGTGGTGGTTAACGAGGATGTATTGGATAGTGTGGGACCTGAGCATGACGTAAATGGTATGGAATAAGGGGTGAAAAATGAGCTGGTTTTGGCTGGGATAGAGTTAATTTTCTTCACAGTAGCTAGCATGGGGCTATGTTTTGGAGTTGTCCTGAAAACAGTGTTGGTAACACACTGATATTTTGGTTACTGCTGAGCAGTGCTTACACAGGGTCAAGGCCTTTTCTGCTTCTCACCCCACCCCACCAGCGAGGAGGCTGGGGGTGCACAAGAAGTTGGGAGGGGACACGGCTGGGACAGCTGACCCCAACTGACCAAAGGGATATTCCATACCATATGGCGTCATGCTCAGCATATAAAGCTGGGGGAAGAAGAAGGAAGGGGGGACGTTCGGAGTGATGGCGTTTGTCTTCCCAAGTCACCGTTACCCATGATGGAGCCCTGCTTTCCTGGAGATGGCTGAACACCTGCCTGCCGATGGGAAGGAGTGAATGAATTCCTTGTTGTGCTTTGCTTGCGTGCACAGCTTTTGCTATACCTATTAAACTGTCTTTATCTCAACCCATGAGTTTTCTCACTTTTACCTTTCCGATTCTCTCCCCCATCCCACCGGGGGGAAGTGAGTGAGCGGCTGTGTGGGGCTTGGTTGCCAGCTGGGGTTAAACCACGACACTGGGTCAGAAGGAGCAGCCCTTAAACAGTCCATCCCTGAGTGTACAGAAGGTTCGGCACACTTTGGACCTAGATATTTCCATCCAACTATTATCTGGGGAGATACACTTAATAGAACCATTGGTTTTTCACTTGCATCTTATTACTGAACACTTGTGACTGAGTACAGGGAGTAGGGCCCTGGAGAAATGGGGTCGTGGRAGAAGATAAGGAACACCTCTTTCCTGCCTCCTCTGTGTATCCAAAACCCTGTATCTAAAATTTTTGTACCCAAAAAAGCTTTCAGCTTCTTTTTTCTGGTAGCTGAAACGTTACACGCTTCCCAGGGGAGGTACAGACACTCGCAGTGAAATTATGCCCCAGGCCAGTTCCTCAGCGACCTGCTGTGCCTCCCTCCGGAGCACAGGTTGGAAAACACGTGTGGGGATCAGAGGCGGTATTGTTACCAGTGCCCCTCCAGCTGCTCTTGCGTGATGTGAAAAACGTTATTGTTTCTAAATGAGCCTTTTTCCCCCTGTTTGGCCCATGGTGCTTGCTAAAGGAAGCACTTGCAAGCGTTCCCCTGCTCCCTCCAGATGAAGGCACTGACCGACTGGGCGTCCCCACCCAAGCTTTCTGCAAATCCTTGCAGGCAAAGGGACCCCGTGGGAGTTTGTTGACCTTCACATTCCCCACGTACTGAAATTTTGCTGAGCTGAGGCCGGAGATTTCAGAAATCTGCCTGACTTTTAGCGGAGTTTTACTGACTTTTCCTGTCCYGCTGCAGGCTTGGGTTGAAGGTGGGTGAGTGACAAGGACAACACACCGTGAGGTGCCCACCCTGCTGAACRTGCAGGGCTGAGAGCCTGGTTCCTGCCCCGGGAGCACCGGGGGCAGCCGGGCAGAACCCAGCAGAGCTCTGACTCAGGGGCAAAGGCCAGGGTCAGAGGGGAAGGGTTTCTGCCGGGGGGACGTCACGGGTGACTCTACACCGGGCCGACGGGCAGTCCAAGCGGCAATGCAGCGGGGTGCCAGCGCAGAGCACCCCGCAAGCCCTCCGGGAAATGCCCAGCCAGCCGCCGTGGGGGCTGCAACACACCCAGGGGGCGAGCAGAGGGCAGCGCAGGCAGGGCTGAAACGGGGGAAGGCGGACTTTAGGACCCGGGGAGTTCCGGGCCGCCCTCGTCCCGCCCCCAAGCCGCCCTCCTGTCCTTCTATTGGTCGCTGCTCTCCGCTTGTGCCCGCCCCCTCCCATGCGCCGCTCCGCAGTGGGGGGTGAGGCGGAGAGGCGCGTCACGGTCTCGGCGCTCCCTGAATGGCCGCGGCGGCGGCGGCCGGCCCCGCCCCCGGAGTCCCACGCGAGGTAGGTACCACCCGCCGGTTACATTGTATCCAGGGAGCGCGCGGGGCCGGGCCGGGCCGCGCGGGGCCGGGGGAGGCGGGGGCGCCGCCGCGCATCGCTCCACGCGTGGGCCGGGGAGCCGCCCCGCAGCGGCAGCGCTCCGCCCCGGAGCTGTCCGCCGCCCTCCCTCCTCCCCGCCGGGCGCCCTGCGGGGCTGGGGCGCAGCGCGGCGCCGAGCGCTGCGAAGGGCTTCGGGGCTGCCGGAGGTTTCGGCTTGGCCGGGCGCGGAGAGAGGCGGTGAGTTGTTTCTCCCGGGCTTTGGGTCCAAGCCGCCGCTTCAGACCCGGCTGTGGCCCCTCTGGGTAAGGGCTGGTTTGCTTTTGCCGGGATTGGGAGCCGGGGGGAGAGCAGGGACCTGCCGGGCCGGCAGCAGACCGTCCCCCGGCAGCGGGGACCCGGCCTGCCGCCCCGGTCACCGGCCCGGGGGCTTGCCTGCGGTTTCGGAGCATCGTGTTTCGCAGGCAGGTTTCACAGGCGTAGAAAGCTGGCAGTGAAATGTTTAGGGAGGTGAAGGGCTTTTCTCTTCTAAAGCAAAAAGCTGCCATTCATCTCTTGAATATGTAAGTAAAGTGGCATTGCTGCTTTTTTTTTCCCCTCCCTCTCTCGTACATATGTCTCTCAAAACTGTGCTTTAAGGGACACAACTTCCATAGCCTTTCTGATGAATCAGTTCCGGTAACCCTGTCTAGAGAAGTGTGCAGGTTTGTATGAATGACTGAGCTGAGCTGACAGAGGAGAAAAAATAGTTCTCCATCCCTCTGCTGTCCTTACAGGCCCCTTTGCATTTAAAAAAGTTAGAAGCCTGTTTGGTAGTTTTTTGTTTTGTTTTGTTTTTTTCTTTATTTTTTCATCCATCCACTTGCACTTATAGGTGTTGGGGACTTAGACTCAAAAATCTGTGCTTGGAAAACCACCTGTCCTCAGTCTTTCATAAGCAGACACCTAAGTGTTTCATGCTATTTATACGGAGAGCCCCAGCTTCATAACTGGTTTCTGTTTTCTTTTCCTGGCAGTCTCTGCATGTCATCTTCTCTTGTGATCTGCTGGAGTGACTTCCCTGGTCAGGGTGCCATGGGCTGTAGCTTTTGTTGTCTTCCTCCAAAGGTACTTCTTTTTCTCCAGGACACATCCAGAGCCCCAGGAAAAACAAACAACTCTATAACCTTTATACTTTTAACAAGTTCCCTTGTCTTCTCCCTCCTTCCTGTGTCTTGTGACACTTGTTTTTATTGAACTTACCTTAGGAGCAACCCGAGATGTTTGTAACACACCCCACATGTTTCTGGTGGTGGCCAGCTGCTGCTGTTAACTCAGCTGTGTTAGTGATTGCTGCTCTGGTAACAGTCTCCTTTCAGAGTAGGTGTAAACCAGGTCTCGGCTCTCATGTACTTTCTTTTCTCTGCCCATCTCAAGGGGTCTGACTCCTTAGTGAGATGGGACCCTTCCTGGGGCCTCTCTGTTTTCCTTGTGCTGTTTGCTGCTTCAGATCCAATCTTATCTGAAAACACATTTTGTCTCTTTTGTGTCTTTAACCCTAACCATCTGCTCTGGTTTATCTCTGTGGAAAGGCTCTATGTATTCAGTGAAGCACTTGGGGAGGAGGCATAGGTGGGAGTTTGCTCTGCAGCGGGAAGGTGTGGGGTGGGCACAACATTCTCAAGACTAAAACCAGAGTGAAATTTGCTGCAGAAGCAAATTAGTCCCACCATAATGTGGACACAGGAGACTGTAAGCAGCTTCACCTGGGGGACTTAAAATTCCTATCCTTTTTTTGTTCATTTTCTCAAGTATTTGGGATTTGTTATCTGAAGTCCTTCTGCCTCAGCATGTACGCGAAGCGTGCCCCGTGGTAGCCTCCCATGCTGTGTTTGGGGCAGRTTCAAGTAACTCAAGCAGTGAGGGTTGCGTCTCGGATGTGGTTTCGGAGAGGAGATAAGGCCAGTTGAAAATTGTTCGACTGAAGGAGCTAGGCAAATGAAATTTGTGAAGGCAAACAGCTTGGGAACAGATGACAAGACGCTGTATGGTGTGTACTCCAAACGTGTGAAAATGAGCCTGTGTCTGATATATAATATGGTCCCTCCGGCACTGGAGTGAGTGCTGGACATGGTCCYGGATGGGGACAAGGACTGTGTGCATATCTATGTGTACGTATATATGTGTGAATTATGATAGCATTTTTGTCCCTACAGTGGTAACCAACCGCTCCCCAAAGCCTGCAGGAGTTCAGGTCCTCCTTCTTATCAGCCAGAGGAGGTTTTAGGCAATGTTTAGGAGGTAGGTGAGTGAAACAGGAAGGGCAGGATGTGGCCATCTGCGGAGGTGGAAGAGGATGGGCAGCGCGTTGCGAGATGGGGAGGGAAGTGGCAGCGTTACAAAAGAGAGGGTGTTGAGCAGTGCCTTGGCCTTGGGCGTGAGTAGGTGGAGCAGGATGGGCAGAGCTGGCCCGGGGTGTCCACGGCAGAGACAGTGGCTGACGCTCGGGGACTGTGGAAGGGGCAGGTTTGAAGAAGCAGTGTCAGCACTTGAACTGAGGAGTAGATTTACTCCCGTCTTTTATAGACTGTAATTGAATTGCAGTGAATGTAGCTGGCATTGCTTAAAGCAGTGGCTGCAAGAATGCTGTCTAGAAAGCATTTAGCTGTAACAAGCCACCCCAAGCCCCCTGGCCTGACCTTTTACCACCATCACATCGGTCTGTCTTTTCTTATCAACTTTATATCCCCGCAGATACTATTAGGATCACTCCAGCCAGTACAGGCTGCTCTGTCTTCCCCCCATCGCTCGAGCCTGGGAACATTGCATGTCCCATAACCACTGTCTGCTTGCTGACCATTAGACTTTGCAAAGACTACCAGTTTTATATGATAGCCTGTCAGATTGTGGTGAGGCAAATTTATTACTGTAGCACACTGGCAATCACTCTGATTTGCTTGCGATGCGTGCACAGATGCCCAGGGTAGCCTGGGCTGCTGCAGTGTTCCCATGCTGGTCCAGAACTTGCAAGCTGAGTGAGTGCTTTGATGCTGTGTTAGTACTGAAATTAAAAGATCAGAGATGACTGTCCCATTTGTTCCTTCAGTCCAGAGCCAAAAGGCAATGAGCAATGCCCTGTCTTGCAGCCCCAGACCCTGCAATATCTGTCAGTGCTTTACAATCCAGTTGGGAACGGCTGTCCTCCATGCCCATCAACATCAGGGCCTAATCGGTTCAGGAGGCATGAGGGCCTCCCATCTCCACGGCTCTGATCTCCAGCCAGCATTGCAAATGAGCTCCTGCAAATCAAACCTGGCAGTTGCACCAAGATCTCCTGCCTGGCAGGGGAGCGGGGAAGACAAAACAAAACCCCAGGTTAACTGGCCAGACACAAAATTGAAATCCTGCCCTGACAGCAGGCAGACAGACCTGTTTTGTATGAGCGTCCGTAGCAGGGCTTCTGGTTAGCCTGACCATCGGAGCGATCAGCTCTGCCAACCTCAGCGCCGGGAGCTGGGCACAGTACGCAAAGAGAGAGTGGGAGGATCTGAATATGCTTTCTGGAGTCAGCAACTGCAGTGGTTATTCTGGCATTAATTTGACGTATACCACATCTCATCTTCTAAACTCTCCCTGGGAAGTGGCATGTGGTTCCGCTCCTCTATATTTGAAGTACCAAAGGCCTTTTGCCTTTGCAGCACATTAGCAAGTTGGCTTGCTTGAAAAGGACTTTATCCTGCCCAGATGGGGCTGGGGTAGATACTGCGATCAAGTAGATTGTTTCCATTCTGGAGCCTTTTTGAGTATAATTTGGGAGACGGGACTGCAAACTCGCTTGCCTCCTCTGCAGCCCCGCGTTCATTTTGCAAAGCGACTGTGATTGATCTGGCGGAATGGGATTTATTCACTAGTGGAGCTAGAGGGCAGGCGGGGAGGACAAAACCCCACAGCAGCCTCTGAAATGAATCACAGGCTCTGAAAAGATCTACTGGGGTTAAGGCGTAGCAATGAAAAGCTATTGTCTGGAGCCTGAACTGTAGCTAAAAGTGTTATTTATCGTGATTTGGATAGTGGTTGTAGGAGGGTGTGGTATTCCCAGGAACTGCAAAGCCAATGTGCTTAGTGGTGAACATGAATTTCATTTGATTGCCTCACAGGTAGCTCAAGAAGCTTTATGGGGTAACTCAGTTGCGGAGTAGCAAGTCTAATACTTGATTTGCAAATAAAACTGCATGTATTGCATGCAAAGTGGATTTGCTATGGGTATTTTTATTTTGGTTGGAACACTGTTGCCTTTGGCTCAGATTAGTCCATGTCTAATAGATTTGAGGTACTACAGCCCCTTTTACCAGTGCTTTTGCAAGATAGAACAAGAACCTCGCTAATTGTTACAGCTTGGAAATACTGCTTTTGTTTTCTATGGTAAGTGGCATTCAGTAGATTCTTGTGGTGGCTTTGGGCTCAGAGTGGAGCACAGGTTTAAAGGGAGGAATGGTGGGTACTGGTGAGAATGGGATATGAAGCAGTGATGGACAGACTGAGTTTCTGAGTTCAGCTTTGCTTTAGTAAGCACGTTCAGATACGTGCCCGGACCTTCTCCAGACAATCTGATCTCCTGGAGCCTACAGAATTGGGCTTGGAAAACCTCCCAGTTTCTGTCTGAGCCAACAGAAGGAGCCTTTCACACGGTCTCTCTGTTTTCTGTCTAGGATATACAGGCTAGACTAGAAAGTGAGAAAATGAGAAGAAACGATAAGGATGTCTTCCATTCTCAAAGGCTGGGGCAGGATCAGAAATTCTGCTTTGGGGGGATGGGGTCAACTCTCTCTGCTTGCCTATTGCAAATATGATGAAACAACGCRAGTTTGTCAGGAAGGCCAAATCCAGCTCTGTTACAGAGATACCCTCTGATTCATGGCAGAGTTACGTTGCCTGAATTCCAGCATGCAAAATCACAGTTGCATCTTTGCTGCGTTAGTCATCCTGAAGGAGACAAAAACAAATTTGGCTGACATGGGCAAACCGSTAAATTCACTGGAGTTGCTGGAGATGAACCCAATTTGTTAGAGAGCAAAGTCTGCATCCAGGCACGCACGAGCGTGGACCGAGCAAAGAGACGATGCGGTGAAGGTCCTTTGCTGCCCACCTGGCAGCAGCCCAGGCTCCACACTCAACAAGTGCAGTGCTGCCCTAAATGCCAGGTGCCGATTTTATTCCTTTCATCTCAAGCGCTCTTTACAGAAGGGCATTATTAGTATCGAGCATTTCAAGCAGCTCCAAGCTGTATACCTGATAGTCCACTGTGTTATGCAAGGACATGAAAATCATCTGAAAACATCTTTACATTTGTTCCTTCCCCTTTCTTGTTTTCTGTCTCCCTCCCCCACCATCTTTTCCTGTTTTCTGTCGGATTTTTTCCGCTTTTGAAGCTCGAGCTGTGTCTGTGAGTACGTGAATGCCTGCATGTAATAGATCCCCCTTCTCAAACCTTTTGATGGTCTCCAACGCTGGGAAATTGCATCTGAAACGCAGCTGTATCTGGGTTCTGCGTTTGACAATGTGCTGCCACGCTGCTCTTTCTCCTAAGCAGCTTTGCAAGGAGCTCTTCCCTGTGAAGACAACACAGTAGGTGACTGCAGGTTTCTAGTTTGCTACTCTGTACAGTAAAAAGGGGGAAATTGGTTCTATAMCAATAACTTTGTCCTGGGATGGCGTTGCTGGCCTGGTGGAGTCCATGAAGGCGTTGGAAAGGTACAGATATTTGGGACGAGGGAGCAGACACGTTGCTAACGGGTAGAGAATTTATCCCACCGCTTCCAGGGAGAAGTTGAACTTCGGCTGAATTCAAGACGGCATTTCACCCCAAAGGGTTGACRTTGTGAAATCGGTGAGAAAATAAAAATGAATCTTATGCCTGCCTGCCTGCGAAAGCAGCCATCGCTGGCCGCTCGAGGYGGGTTCTGCTCTGGTTTGGAAGGAGTGGCTATAGGTTGTAGTGCAGTCCATACGTGGAGGGCCTGTACGGCTGACTGCTTGGGAATGAATCTCTGCTGCGGCGTGAGCAGCTTCTTCCAGGTCTTCTGAGCTGAGCCAGCGGGGTACCTTACTGCTTATTTATTTACTTATTTACAGCTTTAAATAGTTCATGGTTGAGTAGGGTAAAAAGAAACGTGTTCTGCTTGCTGCTTCTCTGAAAGTCTGATTGGCAAACAGAAAGTGCCAGCTTCGGTTCATGGGATTTGGGCTCTTTGTTGGTGTTTAGCCAACCTGCACGGTCTTAGGAGAACACTTATAAATCCTGTAGTTTTGCCTGTCTAAGCAGAAATTATTCTTGATCCCCTGAAGCCCCACTGGGGAACATCTTATTCACTCTCGAGTATTGTCCTCTTGAAAGGAAGCAGCATCTCAGCTGGTGGTTCCCTGCAGATAGTGAATGAGATGGGAGATTTGTGGACAGCCTGCTGGTTTAAGATGGAGGGGGGAACCCCAAGCCTAGCTAAATAGAGTCCATGTATCAACAGTCCTTCTGAGCAGTCCTCTCATATGCGGTTCTTTTATGATTGGGGACCAGGGCCGGATACGACTCCAAAGTATCTGATTTCTAAGTGCTGCTTGAATTTTTCAAGAGGTAATAGAGTGTTTCCTGAAGTTCTCCTAAATGACCCATACCAGCAAGGCTCCGACATGGCGACCCACCAGCCAGGTCGACAGCCTTCTGCTGGGGCATGGTTTGTAGGAAGCCAGAGGCGCTCGGACAGGAGAACTGTGGCCGTTGTTTGGGGGCGGGGGGGGAGTTTGGCCAGCTCTGTGGTTTTGGTTTTTCCCCTTGTTCTCTTTGCCAGCTTTGTCCTGTCCAGAGAGACTGCTGGGGTGTTTTCTTCATCAGCTGAGATTCGAGGGGTCTTTTCTCCCTGGGCCAACTCCTACCCTCCTTTGGGGTTGCCCTCTGCCCTGTCTGGGTGAGTGCAAGCATTTCCAAAGCGCCTTTATCTCGCTCTGCTGGAAAAAAACTCGCTTTCCTATACCTGCTGTAGAAAGGCTGCAGACAGCCAGGGGAATACTATAGCCAGCAGACAGCGTTGGATAGCTGTTTGGAAGTTGCTGAAAACCGCAAGCAAGCCTTGCTGGTGAGATGGCTGCACACCAGAGTTCAGAGGCTGCTTTAGTTTGAGTTTAATGGTCTGTCTAGCCCTGCTGATCTGGGGACCAGCTGGTGCCTGTAGTGGGACGAGGTGATATGAAGAGCAGTCCTAACGGGGACTGGACTGGAACCTGCCAACGTATTCCCTGGATGCTGTTCAACACCTGTTGGATAGAAATATTATTTGGTTACCCAGTGCCCTGGGCAAGATGTTTGATGTCAGAAGCCTGAGATTTTTTATATATATATTTTTTATATATATATATATATATGCACACACACACGTGTGTGTGTGTATACATATATGTGTATATCTATAAAGTGGCTCTGCTGCAGCTTTTATATAGACATTTTAAATTTCTAAATAAGCTGCTCCTTCCATTCTGAGTAGTGGCTTTTCTAATCTTAATGTCAGAAAAAATGATGCTGCCTTCCTGCAATCTTTTTGTTTGTTTCCATAGCTGTCCTATATAAATTGCTTAAATTTTTGTGCATCAGCAAATCAAAGATTAACATTGAATAGCTGACCTGAGCTGCGAGCAAAGAAAGCAGTAGCAGTGGCAGGGTGGTTTCTGAGGTTGTAGGAATAGGAACCTAAATCAATAGCTTTTAGCAGGCTCATAAATGTTTCATTTGTATTCCTCACTTCAGCGTTATAGAGCTTTGACACGGGAATCCATATAACCTCTTAAATTAGTGTTGTCCCTGTGCTGGGTGTAGATGTTGGAAACCATTTCCCTCAGATGCACTTCAAAGCGCTGCTCCGTAATGGCATTTTCCTTCCTGTTTTGGAGCCTTGATTCTGCGCAGCCTCCGATCCCAAGCGAAACGAGCTTGGCAGCCTCAACCCCAAGCTGCAGGGATTTTGGCGAGGAGCATRCACATATCCAACCCGAATACCTGTGGAAATGCTCCTGCCCGGCTCAGAGGCCAAGTAGGAGTTATGGCTGCTTGAGCAAGCTATTGTTTCTGGACAGAGAAGCCTGGAGGGGTCTTTTCCCTGGACTGTGACACAGGCCTGAGGAATGAGTGAGGCCTCGGGAAGACCAACCTCAATAATTCATGGCAGTGGGTGGGGAAGGAGGGACATGCCCACAACTATTTGTCGAATTTGGACTCTTTTGGAGGCGCTGGAGAAGCAGGGGGTAGGAAACGCGTGAGCAGAGCATGAGTCAGGCAGCTTATCTGGCCATCCGCCTCCGCTTGAGGTCATCCWCCCGTGGAGCGTGGGAGGTTTGTGTGGCTCCGGGTCTCCGCCAGGTCAAGGCTGTGACCCGCCAGTAGCCCGGGAGCACTGTGTCTGCTCTCTCGGCGTTTTCGCGGTTTCCCCCGGGACCCTGAGTGCTGGGCTGGGGTGACGGTGGTGAGCTCAGCCTTGCTGGGGAGGACAGGGCTGATCTGTAGACCTTGTGCTTGCAGGGGAGAAAGATCCTTGAGAAACCTCGGGCTGCGAAGAGCACGTTAAAAAACCAACCACCAACAACAAAAAGAATCCAACCAAAAAGCCTTCACCAACTATATCTGTGTGGCTAATTACTGATTTCTAAACAATTGGGTGGCTGGAGTGGGATGCCGTGGGATTTCAGCCCTGGTGTCTCCAGCCTGCAAAGCAAAACTGCAGAGTTTTGGGGAAGAGGGGGTAGGAAAGGGATAGAAAAATAGTCCTGGGTGAGAGGGGAGATAYAGCAGAGCTGGATAGTGTTTCTCAAGCAACCCCTTTTTGCTGTGAATTAGGCCCACTTTCCCCAGCTTGTAGGCATTTCTYATGGCTGCGTTGTGTTGGCAGAGAAGCTGAGCTGAAGGCGGCAGCCGCTGATGCTCCTGTGCCTCCAAACAGGGTCTGTACTATTAATTTAAGTACTATTAATTTAATTGGTCCAAAGGCTTTTTCTTTCACAGGTAGGAAGAAGGGGGGTGGGAGGTTGAGGAATGCTTGAGACTGAGCAAGCATGGAGGCCAAAACGGGGTGGGAGGCTGAGGAAGAGTTGAGTCTGAGCAAGTGTGGAGGCCAAAAAAGGGTTGAAAGCTGAAGAATGGTTGTGGCTAAGCAMACGTGGAGACTAAAAGTGGGTGGGAGACCAGAAAGGGGTGGGAGGCTAAGAGATGGTTGAGGCTGAACAAGCGTTGAGGCCAGAAGGTGGTGGGGCAGAAGTGGGTGGGAGGCTAAGGAAGAGTTGAGGCTGAACAACTGTGGAGGCCAAAAGGGGGTGGGAGGCCAAAAGGGGGTGGGAGGCCAAAAGGGGGTGGGAGGCCAAAAGGGGGTGGGAGGCCAAGGATGGTTGAGGCTGAATAAGTGTTGAGGCCAAAAGGTAGTGGGAGGCTGAGGAAGAGTTGAGGCTGAGCAAGTGTGGAGGCTATAAGGGGGTGGGAGGCTGAGGGATGGTGGAGGCTGAACCAGTGTTGAGGCCAAAAGGGGGTGGGAGGCCGGAAGGGGATGGGAGGCTGAGGAAGAGTTGAGGCTGAGCAAGTGTGCAGGCCAGAAGGGTTTTGGAGGCTAGAAGGCAGTGGGAGGCCAAAAGGTGATGGGAGGCTGAGGAATAGTTGTGGCTGAAGAAGTGTGAAGGCCAAAATGGGGTGGGAGGCTGAGGAAGGGTTGAGGCTGATCAAGCATGGAGGCCGAGGAAGAGTTAGGCTGAGCAAGCATGGAGGTCAAAAAGRGGTGGAAAGCCAAGAGGAATTGAGGCTGAGCAAGTGTGGATGCCAAAATGGGTGTAGGAGGCCAAAAGAGGGCGGGAGGCTGAGGAATGGTTGAGACTGAGCAAACGTGGAGGACAAAAAATCCTACCCAGTTTTATCTGTGTGGCTAATTACTGATTTCTAAACAATTAGGTGGCTGGAGCAGGATGCCATGGGATTTCAGCCCTGGTGTCTCCAGCCTGCAAAGCAAAACTGCAGAGTTTTGGGGAAGAGGGGGTAGGAAAGGGATAGAAAAATAGTCCTGGGTGAGAGGGGAGATATAGCAGAGCTGGATAGTGTTTCTCAAGCAACCCCTTTTTGCTGTGAATTAGGCCCACTTTCCCCAGCTTGTAGGCATTTCTCATGGCTGCGTTGTGTTGGCAGAGAAGCTGAGCTGAAGGCGGCAGCCCCTGATGCTCCTGTGCATCTGAACAGGGTYCTCCCTGCCCTAAGTGCTGAAATGCTCCTGGGACGGTTCAGACCCCTCCGAGCTCTGTGACTTGCCCCCATCTTTAGCCCATTTAGTGGGCTGCCCGCCTGCAAGCTCCGCTTTTAGCCAGGGAGAGTCTCTTTTACTGAAAAATCAATGTCATCCCATGTAGTGCCTGCAATGGCTTTGCYGTGTCTGCTGTCACGGGGGCCCGTAGCAGAGGCACAGCACAGGCTGACCCCATTTTTCTTTTTTTTTCAGGCTGATTTTTCAAACCTCAGGACAGTCATGCTACCAACTTCAGTACCGACTTTCTGCTGTAAGAGGGGACTGTATGCGTATCTGTCTGTCTACTTTAGTTACACRGGGGACAAAATAGAGCTGGCTAAAATGTCTTGGTGCAAATGACTTGGATTTTATCATAAGTACTATTAATTTGACTGGTCCAAAGGGCTTTTCTTCCACAGGCAAGAATAGGTATCAGGTAGCACTTAAATGAAATATTAGCTAATAAAAGCCTTGTGTTTGCTTCTGCCTGTCTGTTAAAAAGCATAATTTAGCGCGCTCTGTTGTTTTACTCTCTGATGTGAATCTGTCCTGCAAAATGTTTAAGTCACATGAAGTGTCTGGTGAGTTTTATCAACAAAAACTACAATGAAAGGGTTTGGTAAAATTTGTTCAAAACTTTTGGCTTGTGCCAGTCGCTAAATATTCCATAAATAAAACCAGTCGCAATTGCCTTTCCTAAACCTGCAATAATCTTCATGAAAATCAGAAGCCAAACTTGATTTCTGCTGAGCCAAGAACAGACCGGTGCCCTTTATCCTGGATAGACTGCTCTCTTCATGCTGTTTTCTAAGGAAAAATAACTCTTCTGCGGTTTGCCAATACCCTCTAGGGGCTGTTGAGACAATTTACCATCAAGTTTGGGTTTTGATTGCTTCACTTTGTTGCTCCGTTGCTGAAACCATAGTGCAGAATTTCCCCCCTCACCCGCCTCCGCCTTCCCACCCTGCTCAGCCTGAGTTAAATTTTCGGAGGATGTGAGGGTGCATCAGCAGCAGGAGGCACGGGCTCTGCAAGCCAGAGTGCGGGAGCACCCATGGAGCAGGAGCACTGGGGTGTCACCTGATGTTTCACGTTTGAGGTCCATTCAGGTGTACCAGAGTTGGATCGCATATATTCTCCATGCCTTACATCAGTAAGAACAAGAGAATAATGGGGTTTCTGATTTTTTTTCTCTGCAGGCAAGAGCTCTGTCATCATGTCAGTCAGCGTCCACGAGAACCGTAAATCCCGGACTAGCACTGGCTCCATGAACATCTTGCTTTTTCACAAAGCTTCCCACCCGGACTGCGTCTTGTCCCATCTGAACACCCTGCGGAAGCACTGCATGTTCACCGATGTCACCCTTTGGGCAGGAAACAGGTCATTCCCATGTCATCGGGCAGTGCTGGCTGCCTCCAGCAGATACTTCGAAGCCATGTTTAGCAACGGCCTCCGGGAGAGCCTGGATGATGAGGTGAACTTCCATGACAGCCTCCACCCAGAGGTGCTGGAGCTGTTGTTGGACTTTGCTTATTCCTCTCGGATCATCATCAACGAGGAGAACGCGGAGTCCCTCCTGGAGGCTGGAGATATGCTGCAGTTCCACGACGTCCGAGACGCGGCGGCTGAGTTCCTGGAGAAGAACCTCTACCCTTCCAACTGCCTGGGCATGATGCTGCTCTCGGATGCTCATCAGTGCCGGCGGCTCTATGAGCTCTCCTGGAGGATGTGCCTGGTCAACTTTGAGACTGTTCACAAGAGTGAGGACTTCAACAACCTTTCCAAGGACACTCTGTTGGACCTCATCTCCAGTGATGAGCTGGAAATTGAGGATGAAGAAAAGGTCTTTAAGGCTGTCATCCAGTGGGTGAAATACGATTTGGATGAGCGGAAGGCTTATCTCCCAGAACTTCTGAGGAACGTTCGTCTGGCCTTGCTTCCTTCTGAATGCCTCAAGGAAGCCTTGGCTTGTGAGGACTTGATCATGGTGGATGAAAGGAACAAGCTTGTCCTGGATGAAGCTATTCAGTGCAAGAAGAAGATCTTCCAGAATGATGGGGTGGTCACCAGTCCCTGTGCCAGGCCTCGCAAAGCTGGGCACACCTTGCTGATCCTGGGAGGACAGACCTTCATGTGTGATAAGATATACCAAGTGGATCACAAAGCAAAGGAAATTATCCCCAAAGCAGACCTGCCGAGTCCACGGAAGGAGTTTAGTGCCTGTGCCATCGGCTGCAAAGTATATATCACTGGAGGCAGGGGCTCAGAGAATGGGGTCTCAAAAGACGTATGGGTGTATGACACTGTTCATGAGGAATGGTCAAAAGCTGCCCCAATGTTAATAGCTCGGTTTGGGCATGGTTCGGCTGAATTGGAAAACTGCCTGTATGTGGTGGGTGGACACACTGCAGTAGCTGGGGTCTTTCCTGCGTCTCCTTCTGTTTCCTTGAAGCAAGTAGAGAAGTACGATCCCATATCCAACAAATGGACGATGGTGGCTCCTTTGAGAGATGGAGTGAGCAACGCTGCGGTGGTGAGCGCCAGGCTCAAGCTTTTTGTCTTTGGTGGAACCAGCATTCACCGAGACATGGTGTCCAAAGTCCAGTGCTATGATCCAGCTGAGAATCGGTGGATGATCAAAGCCGAATGCCCACAGCCCTGGCGCTACACGGCAGCTGCTGTCCTGGGCAGCCAGATTTTCATCATGGGGGGAGACACAGAGTTCACGGCAGCATCCGCCTACCGCTTTGACTGCGAAACGGACCAGTGGACGCGCATTGGGGACATGACAGCCAAGCGCATGTCATGTCATGCTTTGGCCTCGGGGAATAAACTCTACGTGGTGGGGGGTTACTTTGGGACTCAGAGGTGCAAAACGCTGGACTGCTACGACCCTACGTCAGACACGTGGAACTGTATCACAACGGTGCCTTACTCGCTCATCCCCACAGCGTTTGTCAGCACCTGGAAGCACTTGCCATCATGATGAGGGTCAGGGCTCGGGGGCTTGTATCCAGGAGGTCAATAAGGTAAGGGTCTCCTCCTTCTAAACTGAAACTTGCTTTCTTGCCTCAATTGCGTCTCCACACACCACGCTGAAGCCACAGGTTCCAGGTTGCTCACGTGTTATGAGAAGGGAGCATTTAAAGGTGGGATGCGGAGCCAGAAAAGAGTAGTCAGCTCTGCCATGTTGCAAGTCTTAGCTAGCTCCCAGGTTTCTCTTATTTCCAGATGATCCTGCCAGTATCTTAAGAGATACATCTACATAGATGGTTGCAAGCAGGCCAGGGCTCCTTTGCCTCCGCTCCAAGCAAGCTGGATGTGCCAGCGTCACCCTTCTGTGGGTGGGTGGGTAGGGGAGGGCAGATGTGTCCACGCCTGCTCTCATGGCTATCACCATAGAATACATCCTGTCCCTGTGTGGTTTGAGGGGGTTACCGTTTCTAAAAGCACTTCTGTGTGAGTCCTGGGAGATACTAGGGCAACAAGTGCTTTGGAAAAAGTCTCAGTAGTTTGGTATTTTTTGCTGGGTATCTAGGTGATGTATTTGGAGCTGATGAATATGTAGGCAAGTGACCCTTGGGATGCTGGTGAATCCTGGACCTCTTTTTGTGCTCTGTATTTACATTTCAGTGGGTAGCAGAAGCTTAGAAGCTACGGTGCATTTGATGGTCCTGGTGTTTATTTAACATCCAGACTGTTGCTTGTTAATTCAGAACTTCTGAGACTTCTGTGTGAGACCTGAGTGGGAGGGAAGGGGTTTTGTAACCAGAAGAAGAATGTGTTTATCGGTGTTTCGGGGTGTGTGAGAAAAAGATGGTGGAAACTCATGATGTCCTGTCTCATTCTGGTGCTCTGGTTCTCACTTGCTCAGAGAAGGTGCTATTGCAATGCCGCTGGGACAGAGCTGTTGGTTTCTCCTTTCTCTTCCCCAGTGGGATGCTTTGTTGCCATTCTGGATACCAGCTTTGCTCCCCAGAGCTTTGCATGTCTTCACCAATCTGTGCCGAGATGCAGCTGGCCAGGCAAAGGCCAAAAACTCTTCTTATCTTGCATCGGGAAAGCAGATATTGATACAGGCAACACTTGGATATCATCATCTTCCCAGGCAGTCCATAACACCTCTGCTAGCTCAGTCTGCAGGTTTCACAGTGCCAGTAACACACACAACCCTGCTTTGGTGGTTGGAGACTACCTCCCAGCTAGCTGAAGGAGCTGGGAAACCCTTGCGTACGGGGGCGGGATTGACAAGCTTCACTTACGGTTTTATTTGGAAGGTGGGGACTGTGGGGAGGGAAATTCTTCCATAGACTCATCAAAATCCACTTCACTTAATACAGGGAAGAAAGAATGCTGCCCAAACCTTCTAACACCCTCTCACTTCCCTGCTTCCCACTTGGTGTGGTTGGTGCGCCTGGGAATTGCCCAGCGGGTGAAATTACTGGCATCTCCCAGTGATCATCTCTTTTGATGCCAGCTGGGAACCGAGGAGGAGCTCCTGGCACCTCTGCTGGGCATTTGCCCAATGTGACCACCTGCTTTTCTCAGGTGGAAAAAAACAAAAAAGCATCCAGAGCATTATGCTGGCCTTTGATTTGTGAAACACCTGGTTTAAACATGGGTTGGACCACAGTGAGGGCAGGGCAAGAGTGGAAAGGGTTAAAATGAGATCTCTGAGAGCTTTCCCAGCACTGGAAGATAATGGCCTTTCCAAATTCTCCTCCTCAGGCGTTGCCTAGCATCTGTCACAGTGGCTCAGTAATCTAATTAACTATTAAATATTGCAGCAAAGAGCGTGAGGACTCAATCATTTTCAACTCAGGTCAATGGGGCCTCCCTTTAAGAGCCATCCTAGAGCTGGAAATTAATTTTCTCTGGTAGCAGATGCGTCTGAATATTAAAACTCAACACCAGCCACACTGCTGGGAATAGAAATAGGGAATATTTTGAGGTGGGAGTTGATTCTTTAGCCACCAAATAAAAAGCAGTCTCTGAAGACACAGAGACGTTATTTTCCTCTCCTGCCTTTTTCCCCCGTACTGTATTTGGGTTGTTCAGACCTAATAAACAGCTTTGTGGGGGTTGTATAGATATTTTTTTCCCCTGGAGTCTGGCACAAGCACAAGAAGACTAGGAACTGTAATATGCCGACCTGCAGATAAAACTGGTGAAAAGTCACTGTGTGAGGGTTTTATGTACTTTTTTGGCTTCGCTTCCACTCTTCAGTTAAAAGAAGTATTTAAAATATACATGAGTTCTTGCCAGACAGAATGTCTCTTCACTTCATTTTTCTAGAGATTTTTTTTTTTTTTTTTTTTAAAAAAAAAAAAAAAAGTTATTGTTATGGCCTCAGCCACTGTGACAGCTTCTTAAATAAAGCACCAAGACTGGTGGGCGAAGGCCAGACCCGAATGCGTAGCCCACGCCGCACCAGCCACATCCCATGTGCTTCCCTTGGCTGTCCTGGCTGCACCTGTGCCAAAACTGAGCTCAGGAACTGGGGTAACTGGCTATAGGGTCCTGCGACTACTCCGTCGTCCTACAGCGATTCTGGCTGAGGGATCTTCTGGCTTGCAGCTCCCACCATGTGAGGTCTCTGCTGCAACACCCCTTTTGGTCCCTATGGGATCCTTCTTCAAGAAGGGGCACCCAGAATGGAGGTTGGCCAGGATGTGCCCAGGTGCTGGTGTGCTTTGGGAATGCTAATCTAATGGGAACCCCCCTCGGCTGGAGAAGGTTCAGGAGGGACCGTCCAAGGTGCCCTCAGAACAAGCTGGGCTGGTGGGGAAAGTCCTGGGCAATCACACAGTAGGAAACAGTACTTTGTACTCACAAAAAAAACCCCAACCTTCTCACCTATAAACTAGTGAGGTTGCATTCACGCCGGCCCTGAAACCCAAATAATACATCCTTGAAAAATGTTGATCATAAAACACCAAGCCTGCTTTTCATTTAAAGCGTAAAACTGATCGGCTAGAAACATTTCCTTGAGGGCATGGCCTTCACCCTTCCCAGCTGGAGCCAGGGCACCTTTCGGCAGAGGTCTCAGTGCCCCTGCCAAGGATGCCATATGACGTTAATTTAGTGCTTATTGCCAGCAGTTAATTCCAGGGATCAAGTGTGATTAGCAATATGAAAGGTGAAAGCCCGGTCTCCTCCCACCCGTGGYGGTGGAGCTACGAGGAGGCGAATTGTTACAAAAGGGAAATAAAATACTGAGCACTCTGCTAATAAAGACTCTCTGTGTTTATAAACACAAGCAAAGCCCAGCCAGGAGCTTGGGGGATGATGCCGGGTGGTCTGTTGCAGTCCTGTGCAGTGACAATTGATGGGGACAACTCTACACCTCCCAGGAGGTGACTTCAGGTGGTACCAGGAACAGGTTCTCCAAGCTGCCTGTCTCCAAATTAAAAGTGGCTTCTCCAAACGATCTGTCCTGTGCGACACTCTCATTTTCATAGGGCAGAGTCACAGATGGGCTTGGGCCAGAGAGAGGAGCCTTCAGCTGGGGGTTGCGACGGTCCCTGGGGAAGAGGGAGCCTCTCACAGGTTGCACGTTCCAGCCAGGGAAGATGAGATGGAGAGGGAAGTCGCTGCATCCCTCTATGCTGGCTCCTGAGCCGCAAACGCTCCCCTGGGGTGGAGGTGTCAGAGGTCCCGTCTCAAAACAAACGGGGACGTAGCAGCTAGGAGCTGGGGGTTCCCCCCCAGTGCCTTTCAGCTCCCATGGGACCCTCCTCACCATCTGGGCTGTAGGGAGCGGAGACTGGTGGCCAGGCACCGCTCAGGCACTTAGTCCTGGGGCTCATCCGAAAGCTCAGAGCCCATTTTGTGGCTCCCACCAGAGCCCTTTGGTGGGTTTGGCTCCAGCAAAGGCTGCGGGGTGGCACCAGCAGCTGGTGCCTGCCGTTGGGTGGGCGCCGAGGCTGCAGGTTTTTGAGGCTGCTCTGGCACCTCAAAGCTGAACTTTGGCCCCAAAGCTCCTGCAAGGATTTAGGCAGTGTGCCAGGCCCAGAACTGTATTCTGATACCACGGTTACACTATACGTCGGATCTGTTCAGTGACTTTTCCTGATTATTTAATCACAGCTTAGATAACAAGCCTTTTGCAAAGACAGTTTTACTGCTGCCTGGTTTGGCTTCACTTCCTCGTGGAACAGCGCTTGGTCAGCTTTTACCTTGCAAGAAGCTGCAGGGCTTTGTTGCCGTGTATCATTCCCAGCTCCATCCGCAGAGCCCGGCTCACAGCTGGACATCTTCCTATGCAAAAACCCCGGGTGCCTGCAAACGGCAGCCTAAAAAAGCCTCAGAATAATCTCCCAGCTCCTAAACGCYGCAGCTCACCCGCGTGCTGCTGGGCTGGTTGCTTGCAACCTGTTACAACCTCACTGGTGTTGCCGGAACAAAGTCACAGCCAGTTTCTCTCGGTGGCTCCTAGGGAAACCCATTTGCATGTGCATAATAGCGAGGCTGGATAAACAGGGACTGCAGTTTTTGGCTGCTGCTGCTCTTTCCAAGCGGCTGGTTGTCTCTGAAGCCAGTTTATCAGGCAGCGTTGGAAGGGAGTGGCTGGCCTGGGGAGGAAAGCCGATGAAAATCAGGCTTTTCCTAACCCTGGGCAGATGGAAACGCGCAGTCTGAGCTCGGCCCCAGACTGGATTAATCAACCCCTTGGAAACATCAGTCATACGGATGGTTTTGGAGGAACCGGCGGAAAAAGAGAAAAAGGGTCTTTTCGTTTTGTCTGTTCCAGTTCTTGGGCCCTCCTCCCTGCCCTGAAAAAAAAGCTAAAACTCCATTTCCCTCAACTTTTCATTCCTTTGTCATGTCCACGGAAGTTTTCTGGCTGGCTCTGCCAGGCTCCCCGGTGCTCTGAGCCCTCCCCAGCTGAACGCCCACTCTCTCCCCTCTCTTGCAAAAGCAAAGCTCACCCCAAACCCCAAATAAACCAGCTGCTTTCCACCTCCACCCATCTCTGGGATTCGGGGTGGGGGTTACCACAATAGCTGCCAATGTGCAACCCCTTTTCTGGTGCTCCCCTGCAGAGGCTGAGCCGAGCATCGTGCCTGTTAATGAGCTTTCTCTTTCCCTCCCCAGGTGCCAGAGTCACATCCATGTCCCCTGTCTTGCTGCTGGAGCCGACACAGTGACCGAGTCCCCTCCCGTCCTCCCACACAGGACTCCAAGGAGCCTTTCACATCCCTTCCCGGCACCAGGAGCGGGAGGCAGAGCCGGCCCCGCCACCGGCATCACGCCAGGGGGGCACRAAGGGCCACCCAGCCCCACCACTGGCTGCCGCGCAGGGATGGCGAGGAGCCAGGAGCGCTGGGTGCTGGGCTGGGGCTGGGTACGGGGGGCACAGGGACGTCTCATGCGTGCCGGTGGCCCGACAGGACTGGGGAGATGGAAGGTGTGCACCAGGCTGCAACCCTCGGCAAGCACGGCATGGGGAGCCGTTAGGTGCTTTTTGTTACTCGGTTGGGGGGGGTTAAGAGATATTAATATTATTTTTTTTTAAAGGCAGTGAACTTGCCATTGGCAATGGCTGCTGTTTGGGTGACTTGGAAGTGTTTTTTAAAGGGAAAAGGGGCTGGGGCAGCCCAGCGGAGAGCACCTGGCTCTCCCCATCCTCTGGCTGCTCTGCGGAGGCGATGGCTGCCGAAACATTAAAGTGTGGGAGCTCGGGGCGGCTGCCAGCAGCACCAGGTACCGCGGCGAAACAGGGCAGGTGCCTTTTGTTTTGCACTTTGGGCCTTTTTTCCCCCCCCACCCCTTTCCTCGCCGCAGCCGATTGCGATTTGGTCCGAGGCCAGGCAGCTCCCCGCGCGCAGCTGCTGGGAAGAGTGCGGCAGCTCTGTTAGCGTGCCAAGGCACTGGCATCGCTGCCGAGATATTCACCAGATAAAACCCACTGCGTGCTCAGAGCCGGTCTTCTGAGTTTCCCCGCCACGCTCGCCGAGCAGCGCGTGGGTGAGGGCGTAATTAGCAAACGAGCAGAAACAGAGGTGCAGCGGGGCAAAGCTCGCGCCTCTAGCGGGGCCTCGGAGGGAAAATGAGCGAACTAGGGGAGCATCGCAGGGCTGGCAGGGYGGGCTGGGGAGGGACCCCCTCCTTCCCGCTGTGCCACGCATCCCGGCTTCACCTTGGAGAGGTGTGAGCGCTTTTGGCTGCACGTTACCCACCAACGGTTGGGCTGTAGCTGCCCCAGGTTATCCGCACACGCTGGTGACTGTATTTGGGTTTATCCATGCAAGAGCTGTCAGCCCGAGTCGTTCCTCATTCACGCTGTGAAGGAAGGCACGTGGATTTTGGCAGTCGATACAGGGATGCAGCTCCTGACCGGCCTCTTCCAGGGCTGGCCACCGCCAAAGGCTGGTCCTGCACTGCCCCAGCATCCCGTTTCCCTCCGCAGCAGATCTGGTCCTGCAGATGCTCCAGGCTTGCCTTTCGCCCCTGGATTGGGTTAAGCTGTAGCCTGGCCAGCTGAATGATGCAATGCAATGAAAAGCCTTGACATGGCTTCAAACAACAAAGGTCTTTTTGGAGCAGCGAGCACCCGTTGCTGCTGGGAAGAACACGCTTTGTGCACAGCCAGTCTGCGATGCTCTGAATGACGTTTATTTACATTTTCTAGTCTTCTTTTTTTTTTTTTTTTTCCTTCAGCTGCTTGTGAACTTTAATAAAAATGATGATCTGGGAAACCATTTGTGTGTTTTTCACAGGAGTCTTCATTCTTAAGCAAGTTGGATTTAGGTCTAATAACAGGGCCGAGGAATAATAACAGGGTTGGCACTCGGTGGGGCGGTTCACAAACAACCTCCTAAGCAACCAGCCTGGCTGTAATTATTATTGTTTCAGCGCTTGGGAAACTGAGGCACAATGTCAAGTGTCTTGTCCAAGGTTAGTGGTAGATCTGGAAATAAAGTCCAGGGCTTCTCATGTCCTGAGGACATCACGTGTCTCCTCCTCCACGRCTGCTCTCACTCAACTTGACCGTGCCATGATTTTAGAACTTGCAAGTCTGCAATGCTAATACCTGCCAAATGGGTTGAGGGGGCCCAACCCAGACACAGCCATACTCCTGCAGGGAAAGCCAGTAATTTCTAAGGAAGACGAGAAGAATTTATACTTCTGTTTTCCTTATTTGCCTTCACTTGGCTGCTGCAGCTCCCAAGAAAGGGGCCCATTGACAGGCGAGATGGGCTTTCCAGCTGGGGCTCCTGTTCACGCTTCTCCTCCGTGTGCATCTCTCCCCATCCCAGAGGAGCAGGGGACTGATCCAGCCCTGCTCTGGGGAGGCTCTAGGCTCTCCCCCACTACGAGACCAGCAGCTCCAGCTTTGCTTAGAACTGGGAGCACAAGAGCATCGCTCAGAGCAGCTAATAGGCACCAGCCAAAACACGACAACCTTGCAAATTCATATTTGCCTGCTCTTACTAGCAGGGGCTGTTGGGCTTGGGAAGCAAAATTTCCTATGGGTGTTATGCATAGTCTCAAAGGGATTTGGAGCCTGAATTTCTGAGCTGTAAAGGAGACTGGGAACATGTCTCCTTGCCCGCAGGAGCTGGGTGGGCAGCAGTGTTAGCTGATGTGAGCTGGGCAGATATGAGGCAAAGGCTCCATAGAAAAAGCTCATTAAATAGCCCTTTGGGAAACCAATTCAGGGTAGAAATTACTGTTTGATGAGCAGGAGAGGGAAAAAGAGAGGGAGTGTGTGAAAGAAACTCCTTTCAGTTTTGTTGATTCAGGTTTTATATGGGACTCTGGGACTTTAAATACCGGCTCGGGAGGCTTTGCGACTGGCTAGCTTTGATATGAGCCATGCAAAGACCTGCTCTTTTGTATTTATTCTGGAGCTTGCCTGAAAGACAATTCAAAAGCAATCAGCAGCTGCTGTGACAGCAGCAACCTGTTGCTATGGAATTAAATGCGATGCAAAATACAAAGGTTTCTTGGTTAGCAGCAACAAAGTAAAAGGGGAGTAGGAGATGGAAACGGATGTAACAGTCAGAATAAAGCTACAGCCAGAGAGGGGCTGGGTTTTAACTGGGAGGTAGCGGGGAAGAAATGTAGACGTGATTTGTTTTGCTTTTTTAAAAGAGCTTTTTCGCCATCTCAGCAGGTCAAGCTCAGCTTTGTCTGGGAGCGAGSGCTTGGGAAAGAGTCTCGTCTGGTGGTGTTATAGGGGTTGTGTGTTCCCAGGCTCCTGGGAAACATGCCGGCATGCTATACCCAACCCTCGCTGTAGGGTGTCGGGAGCTCAGCCATCTTCCCCATGAGGTGACCAGGAGCCCAGCATGGAGATCCCCCAGAGGTGCAGGGTCTTGCAAGGATCCGGCCCTTGCTCAGACCTAGGCATGGCAGCAAACTGCTGCCGGCAGACCCAGGCCACCAAAGGGTGGCTTGTCCCACACCTACCTCCTGCCTTGTTTTGCAGGGGCCCGGTCCCACAGGGGAGCGTGGACAGGACACAACTCCTTTCAGCCCAACCTCTGGCCCACTCTGGAGCTGGCCCATCGGCTCTCTCCACCTCGGCGCCCCAGCTCTGTAATGGGGTGCTCCCCACCCTCCAAAAAGCATTTGGGAGGAGAGGGCAGGGGGATGCTCGGAGATGGGACTGGGCAGGCAGCTAGCGGGACCAGACCTCTCCCAGGCCCAGGTCTCGGGCCTCTCCATCCCCAGGAACTGACCATGCTGAACCTCCCCAGATGCAAAAGGCTGATACTCCTATGTCTTATTTAAATGAAACTCATATAGAGCCTTGTTGGTTTTTAAATATGCATTTTCCCAGCCTGACCCCAGCTGCCCTTGAAATAATACTATTGTGCGGTGGAGCCCTACAGGGATTTATCATCTGAGCTCGCTCTCCCTTTGTCGCTAGAGTCAATTAAAAGCAGCGTAGCTGGTGATTTAATACCTGCGGTGTCTGAGGAAGCCCCACATCCATCCAGAGGCTGGCTCTGGCATTTTAAACACATAATTGGAGTGGAGGAGTGTTTTTTTTCCAGCCATCCAACATGCTTTCAAATTCATCCATGTCTACACAGAGCACTGAAGCCTCATGTCCTTGGCTTGTCATCTTCTCCTGCATGTTGATGAATGCCCCAGCATTGCACATCTTCCCCTCGGTATGTCCCATGTCAAATTGTTTTCCTATTCCCCATGCACCTTCTCCCTTGGGATAAACCCAATGCAGTTTTGTCTCTATAGAGGGTCCAGGCTCACAAACTGCCACCTCAGGAAACGCTGCTCACGAATGAAGTTGAGCTTCCAAAAGCAGGAGAAACCATTGTCCCCCAGCTCCCCACAACCAACTGGAAATTTAAACTGGGCCCAATCCCTCTTGCTCCAGTGCAGAGCAGGAGCCCGGTGCCCTCCGGGTACAGGCAGCAGTGCTGGGGGGGGGCAAGCTGGGAGCCTGCAGCAGGGACTCCTGGTGGGAGTGAATAGCAGAGGCTGAGCTCATTTTTTTTCTTCCTCCTTACAATCTCCCTTTTCTTTCCATTTCACCACCTCCTTATTTAACATCATCGGCCGTTGTGCAAAACCATCGACCCTGTTTGCAGCAGCGTGACCTACTTTACCGCGTCGTCCTGACTTCCTCACTGAAATCGCAAGCCCAGAGCCCACCCAAGCCATTCAGCGTTTCTCAGCTGAATAACAAATCCAATTAGGTGGAAGAAAGCCTGGCTTTCACGCTGTCAGCGCCTGGACATCTCACTTCCCTCTCCCCAGCGCACGCCGCACCGCTGAYGGCCGCGTCTCACAGGCAGCGTGCACAAGGAGCCCTCTGTATTTGTGTGCCCCCCTCCAAATGAAGATGGCGGAAGGGTTCAAGAGGACCGATCCTGGCTATCCAACGTGTCCTTTTGTTCCTCCTGACATCCCTCAGGGACCACGGAGCTCAGGAATCAAATCATTTGTGCTTTTTCAGTTCTGGCTCTCTTGGGAAGACCTCCCTTCCCAGCTGAGGCTGGAGGAATGGTCCAGGGCCCTGCCAGGATGGCACAACTTGTGCTCGTTAAAAAGCCGCTGGCACTTCAGCCAGGCCGCGATTTAATCACTGACAGAAAGTCTCATCTCTCAGTCCCGGCATCACACCTAACCCCAGTCCTGCGGCTCCATCCAGAGAAAACATTGCAGTTCTGCCCTTTGCTGCTCCCCTTCCCTTACCCTCTTTTTCCACCCAGCAGGGACCCTTCTCCCTACGGCCACCAGCAGGCAGCCAGTCCCCAGGACGCGGGCTCCGCTCCATCGTGGGGGATAGCCGTGTATTAAAAGGGATGAGTAGAAACAAAACAAGGAGAAAAAAAAGCTGAAGGGCCACCAGAAAAAGCCCTTTTGGTTTCTAACTTCCCTGGCTGGGTAGGACGGACAGACATCCCCTGCCCCAATGCGAGCCCAGCAGCACCGGGGCCCGCAGCGTGTTGCCGCTTGGCTCTCCAGCAGGTGCAGGGAGGCGGGTGAACACCCATTACGCCATTTCRGGGTCACTGTCTGGAGGAATTACACATGCACACACCAACAGGAGCTGCTTCCCTCTGACGGCCGCTTCTCTGCACCCAGCCGAGCACCCGCCGCGTCCCGGCCCCCTCCCCTGCCCACGCTGCCGCCCCGCCGGGCTTAACACTGCTCTGGGGCTTCCCACAGGGCTCAGCTAATGACTCACCGCTCCTGCTTGGCTCTAATTAGGCTCCTGTCTAATTAGGCTCACTGGAAAGATGCGGCCGGTGAGAAGCAGCTCTTTGGTGAAAGGAAAGGGGAAAGAAAGAGCGTCTGGAGACGCYGAGCGCCGCAGGGAGAGACGCCAGGCTGCGGCGAGAGGTCAGGGGGTATCAGGAATTGGCAGCTGAACTACATCTGTGCAAGGGATGGACCATAAAGAAAGGAGAGAGCAGAGGGACTTAAACAAGCCCCCCCTGGGGACCCTCCCGGGGCTCAGCCCTGCCCCGTCGGGGAGCAGGAAACAAACCTCAGCTCCATCCCGCTGGGGATCCCTGGCACCGGGGTGTCCTCCAGCCAAGAGCGAAGGTTGCTGTTTACAGCCTCGTTGAACAAGTTATCGACATGCAAAAGGAGCCCCAGGACGCAGGGAGAGGGGGGCAGGGCTGTGGGGTGGGGGGGGCCGGTCCCAAACCTGCAGCATCCTCCCCTGAGCCACCTTGGAACGGAGGCAGGAGAGCAGGCTCTGGAGCAAAGCCTTGTTTGGGGGGTGTTTTAGGAGGTGTGAAGATAGCTTTTTTGGGGGGGTGAGGGGCACCCATTGTGTCTGCCCATCCCAGTGAGGGCTGGGGGATGCTCATTCATATGGGCTCTCATATCAGTTGCTAGCGTCAAATATTATTTTCCCTTTAATTTAAACACGTTCCAACCCCAAACAAATCAACACATTTGCAGTGTTTAACATCCTTCTAACTAATTAACAAAACCCAGGTGCCTTCTATGGCAAAGGTAAGTCTTTTACTGTTCACCTTGTATCTGATCACAAGGCATCTCACTCACTCACTGAACTAATTAGGGTTTTGCCTTTCCTTCTCTTAATAAAACCTCCATGAATGAGCAGCCTGTCTGCAAGCCCCAGCCCAGCTCGCACCTGTGTCCTCCCAGACCTCCAATTTCTCACCCTGGAGCCAGCACCGGGACTGAACCCAGCAAGGGCAGGAAAGGGGAAACGCAGATAACACAAATGTTAAAGGTGTCACTAAACCGTATTTCCAAAGAGCCTCTCCTGCGCCCGTCAACACTCCTTTTAGAGTCCCATCCAAGTGTAAGGATCCTTTATGACCCCTTTTAGGTGAAGATGCCAGTGAAAATCCAACCACATCCAGATGACCCACCACATGGCCCCGCAGAGATCTTTTGCTCTAACCTTGGTTGCTAAAGAAAAGCCAGGGCTGGGCAAGAAACCTGGGATGCTCCGAAACACATCACTACTGCTTGGGGACCATCTGAAATAATCGACCCATGTGGTCTGGGGAGAACATCCATTTCATCACCTTAGCTGTGCCGTAATGGCTCAGAGCATGGACTGCGGATGAAATTGTGGAAGGATGGTTTAGGATATTCAGATTGCCACATGGAGATGGCCTGGAGAGGTGGGGTCCTTCGTTTCCTCCTCTGCCAAAGACAATTTGCATTGCATGCCCAGGCTCCCCTCCAGCCTGCAGAAACACCGGTGGTTTGGTTTGCAGCGTGCAGGACCAGAGAAGCTCACGCTGCCTGGTTTGCTCTGCACCCCGGCCTTTCCCTGGCAGGGCCTTGATTCAGCAAGAATTTGGTTTTTTGCACATGATTTGTCATCAGTAAATATCCTCCTCCCATGACCAATGCCCGTTGTATTGTAGCAGCCTGGTGAACCAGCGCTGCCAGCAGCAGCAGCCGCCGCTGTTGTTTTACCGCAGCAATGCAAAGGCTCGGGGTAACCCCAGCGGTGCTTTTGTCGGGCATCCAGGTTGCAAAGCCAAGAGGGGCCACAGGAAAACGTGCTCTTTAAAGGCCATACACAGGAGCCGACGGTTCGGTGAAAGCTTTTATTCGCTTCAGTAAATAGGTGAGGTGGGACAAATGGGAATGCAAATAAAATGAGGACTACTGAACAGCCGTTGAGATAAACAAGCTCTTTCATCTCCTGTCTCACACCCAGGGAGCTGCCCGTCTTGGAGCAAGTGCTGTGTGACAGGGCGTAGGTTTGGGTTCGTTGACATGATTCAGGTYTTCAGAACAGCACGTGCAACACAGATGTGAGGAGGGGGAAAAATACATGCAGTGCACTGCTGGCTAACGGGGCACAGGAGGGTGGGTTGAGAAACAACCCACCACCACCAAGCAGTGTTCACATCGATGACCTGAAGGCTTTGATCAATACACCCGATTCTCCTCAAGCATCCTCTCTCCTTCCTTCTCTCACCTCTGAAGACAAGTGAAATAATAGATGGAAATGAAGCAATTCCTCTGCCTCAAAATCAATACGCAGAGGATAAAGGGTGCAGGTCTCCCTGCTCCTTCCGCCTGGGGAGGGGATGCTCGAGTCCCATGAGCCGTGATCGCTTTTCCAGGTAAAAGAAAATGATGGTGGAGAAACTCCAGCCATCGTGGTCCTCTGTGCCGGCTCCTCATGGCACTGCAGAACAAACTCTGCCTCGGCTCTGTACTTTTGGCACCCTCTTCTGCCTGGACTGATGCCTGCAGGCACTGGGAACACGACGTACCTTCACCTCCCCAGGCGAGAGGAATGACCTGGACACCAGCTACAGCGTTCCTGCTGGGCCTCCTCTTGCAGGGGACGTGGAAATACGTAAAGCACGCTGCATCGCGGGTGCAAACATCCCTCCTTCTCTCCCCATCCCCGTCCCTGTGATGAGACGTAGCATCTCTAGTTCTCTCAGCCAAATGAGATAAAMCCCCCCGTGTCTAGGATTTGCTGAAGACACAGAGCTATTTTAGCGGGTTACAGAAACTCTATGCCGTAAGACAGCACATGCAGCCACCAGACTGCCATTTATCTTGGTTTATGGAGCTGAAGTGGCCGAGATAACGGCTGTGACACTTCCTCTTCTTGTAAAAAGATGAAAAGCCCTGCGTGCGGGGGGAAAAAAACCCCAAGGAGCTGAATATCATTTTGGCCATATGCCCTTCAGGAAAATGCAAATCTTCTAAGAGAAGGAAAGTAAGTTAAAGAGTCCAATGGGTGCAGACTGGAATCCAGATGATAAAAGCAATGCAAACATTTGATTACAGGTAGGGTTACGCTATTCATTCAGCCTCGGTGCAACAAAGTCAAGAGCAGAAATACCAAAGATGTGGAAATAAATGGGGCAGAAAACTCAGACTTAAAATCAAATTTATTTAGAGGAAAAATGACTTTACAAGAGGTTGATGCTGATAACTAAAAAGGAAGATAAATAAAAGCTTGTTACAAAACCTAATGGTTTCTGGCAAGTTACAGAAAAACTGAAGAATTTTACAGTCAATAACCTGCTCACTTTTTACATAATTACAAATTAACATACAGCAATTAGGTTTTACCCTTTTTTAAAAATTCTTTTTTTCAACTTTTTTTTTTTAAAACTTTTTTTTTTTAACAGGTTCAACATGAAAATGCAAAGCATTTTTATTTTTTTTTTTTTTTTAAGAAACAAACCAAAAGCAGAGGTATATCAGGTTATTATAATACACCTCCTCAACGCTCTGGGAATTACTCAAGTGCATTCCATATTAGTACAAAATAAACACCAGGCTAAACTTTAACCATAGGTGAACTGAACTGGACATAGATTTTTATTTTCTTTTTTGAGTCAGTGTTTAATATTGATAAAGAAAATAGTAAAATACTTTAGAGCATGGAAAGGATGGATACCTATAGACAGCTTAAATACATACAAAGCTTATAGCTGTATGCAAAGCAGTGAATGTTATCCTGTTCCCCCCTCCCCCCAAGCAATGGAAGCTGAATATATTTGGGCAAAGCATCAGTGTCAGTGAAATGCGTGTGGAAAGAAAGAGCACCAAGCCCTGAAAACGCAGGTGGGAAGGGAGCTACCGTTACGCTTCCCATCACTCAAGAGCACGAGGTGTACGAGATTAAGCCAGTTCAGCTCACCTATCTTTAAAACTTAGCTGCATCACCGGATCAAGAAACATTGATTGCTGCCCCTTCTGACAAATGAAGCAAGAGTTATGAGCAGCAGGGGAGGTTTTTTATTTAAAAGGGTGCCTTAAATTATGTTAAATTCCCAAACCTGGCCAGCAGGCAGAATAATTTCCAGAGTTCTGGTTAACAAGGAATGTTTTGTGGGATTTTAGCAGATACTCTCTTGTGCCCCCTGCCCAGTCCTCCCTTGCCCCGTGCCACAGATACCCTAGACAGCTTCCTTGGGATTTGGCACCTGATGAACCTCTTCTGACTCAGTGGCGTTTGGAAGGACTGGATTTGGGTGTTTCAGCAACAGCTTTGAGATGCAAGGATCATCGGACTCTATGGATGCTTTTGCCTTTGAAAGGCAGTACAAATCCGCACAAGCTAATGGCATTACTGTGCTTCTCAGCAGTGGTCAAACTTCAAGAGTGAGGAGAAGAGTCCACCCTCAGCGGTGGTGAGAGCTCCTGCCCCAGGGATGGCACCAGGGAGGTCTCCCAATGGCCTGGACAGTAAATAACTTAGTGCATGGAAAGGGCCTCAATTCACTTATTTGGTTGCATCTCCCCACACCTCCTTTGCTCTGGGTTTCTCAAAGGAAAAGGAGATGGAGGGCAAACCACTGGCGSGACTGCTTCCCTACCAGCAGCAGTACCCGCTGTGAGGAAGGTGATGGTGACGCCAGCATGGGCTCTCCTGGGGGATATACCTGAGCCATCAGAAGCCAGTTCTCTGGTCCTGCCACTCACCCTGTCTGCTGTGGGACTGTAGTCAGATTCACACCCACTTTGGTCTAAAAATAATACAAAACGCTTGGCCCTTCCTCCCCTCCCGGGGTAAAGCCAAACCAAACCAGGAATATGCCTACTTGCAGCTCAGATTTTGCTGGGGATGCAGAAGGGGGGAGCAATGGCAAAGCTGATTGTCTCCACATAACCAAAATAAAAAGGGACAAGACCAGTTCTATTTAAAGTGCTTTATGGCATCAAACTGACATCAAGTTACATGTTGAGATGATCACTTCATTTAAAAGAAGCTAAGGCCAACCCCACACAACTCCACTGAGTCTCACATGTTTGCTACAGCTACTCTCTATCGCCGGGGTATTCTGGCACCCCCAGCCAATACTGACCACTTCTGTACTTCATCTGAGCCCGTGCTCCCACTTCCCTGGTCATTGAAACCCCTTCTGTTGGGCAGCAATAAAGACCTGGCAAAGAAAAGCCCAAGAAAATAAAGTCTGATTTTTCCCCTCCATGAAACACTAGCACAAAAAGCTCCAAGAGCCCTTGCAAGGTCCTCTTCTCCCTCCAACAATGTGCGCTTTGCACAGACGTTTTTGAACCTGCTGTGTGTCCCGGGAACCCAATGCAAAACAGGGTGGTTTGGGTGCTCTAAATGGGATCAAGGGACTGGCTCTGGGAACCAGATACAGCATCAGGCTGGGCTGAAGAAATAACATGCTTTCAAGAACTGCAGGGTGGATGCCAGGCATGGAACTGGAGCAAATGCAATTTTAAGGCCAGGAAGAGGAAAGGCTTTGGTGCTGTAAAGCACCAAACTCTAGCAGACAACCCTAGGCAACCTGCAGGGATCAGAGTGGGAATCTGACTCTGGGAAACTATGCCAAGCCTTTCCAAAGAAAACCTGAGAGGGGAAAAATAAAAGGCTAAAGAGATAAAAAACAAGCCCTCACCGTCCTAAAGGTGAAAGGAGGAGGAAGCAGTGTGGGAGTAAAGGCTTCATTCCAAAAAAGTGAATCATACAGTAACGTACTCCCTCCAGGGACAAAGGTCTGTCCACCAGAATTTAAGACACAAACAGCAGTATTTCTGGTCAGTATATTTCTGACTCGCGCCCGTGGTTTCTCTGACAAGGAACCGCGGGGACCTTAGGAGATCGCTTAGCAAATACTATTTTCACTTAGGGCACTGAATGCTCTTCTTGATTTGCACAGGTCAGAAGAGATGGTCAAGCCAGGCAGGCAGAGATTCAGCCCCGCTGCCCTGCATCACGCGTCTCCCTTTTGATGCCCTTCTTGGAGCCATGGGACATTCCTGTGTCGTGAATTCAAGATGTGTTGGGACTGGGAAAAAGACAGTGGGATGAAAAAGCTCATACTGGCAAAGGCTATTACAGACCGAGGGGAACTTTTAGAAATACCGGGGACCTGATCTCTTGTTTACACAACAGTAAATGAGCCATGCACTGCTTTGGTTTCCAAAAATTTCAGCTTGGCACATTCGTTTTCACAGATGTACAAATAGCAGGGCAGAAATTATTTTGTGAAATTGGTGTTTTTCTTACGAAAAAGATAACACCACAACACCAGCACATGCCTCCTCCAGCTCCTTTCAGGTTCAGGGGAAGAGCTGCCTGGATCTCCCTGGACAAGCGACTGGACCCTCACATCACTGCAAGATGCTCCATGTTTTTCCTTTGCCTCCAAGATGTATGAGAAAACCTAAACAAAATATTTAAACAAGGAAACTAACTGATAGGAGGAGTCTTGTCTGAAGTCACTGCTTCTTTTTCCAGACTTTTTTGGCCCAAATATGCTCTGCCTTAAAGAAAGCTCTCACTTGAAATTGGGTAACTCTGGGCATGGCATGGGCTGCTAAGCAGCACTGCCCAAACCCTCGTTTTGTAGGAACCAGGTAGATAAGAACATTTAGTTTACCAATCTCTTGGTAAGAAAACAAAAAAAAAAAAAGGGGGAAAGAAAAAAACCAAACCACCCCTCAAACCCCCAAACAAAAGCAAAATAAAAAGTAAAAAGAAATAAAAAAATAAAACCAAGTAAACTTCTTTTAAAAAAAGAACTCTTTCAAATAAACAGAAAGATAAATATTTTTTGCAAGCCCTGCTTGCAATTAAGAACAAGCACCAAATAATATTAAAAAAAGCAAAATAAAAATAAATCTCAAACCTTTTTCCTCTTTTTTTTTTTTTTTTTKAGACTTAATAGTTCAGAGAGCTTCAAAAGCAAGCAGGCGGTTTAGGATTCCTGCACTGACCAAGACAGACCAGTCTAAGCATCCACCTCACCATCAATGCTGCTGATACTCATCAGCACCGAACTCTGAAAACTGCTGTGGGTTACTAGCTTGTGAGAAGCCAGAGAGCAAATTGAAATCAAACAATAGTGCAAGAAGAGAAATATTTTTTTTTTAAAGAAAAACTGGTAGGAAAGGAAATGCACTTGACAGTTTCAAACTCTGAGCAAACCCTTGAGCTATTTTGAAGCTGCTAGTGTCTCGTAACCATTTACAAATCCGCTCAGACAATTCCCCTGAGAGGGTTTAGAAGAACAGTAATTTTGGAAAAAAGTTTGGCTTGCTGCATTTCTTTTCCCCCGCTGAACACATCCCTGTATTCAACAGCTGTACAAACACCTCACAGTCAGCATAGCGAGAGCCACCCTCAGACCCTCCCTTCTGCTGATGGCAACATGGGGACACAAGGACACTTTCACCCTAGAGCCCATGGCAACGGAAATGGACCTGCCACGCTGGACCTTTGGACGCCCACCRCGTTTTTGTCCATGAGAATGTATTGTCTCCCCAAAAATGGTTAATAAATGCACGGTATTGTATAGGCATAGGAACTAGGAGTCGCCTCTTTGGAGTTTGCTCTGCTCACAGCACTGAATCCCCTGACCTGTGACATCTCACTGAAGTGCTCTGAAATTGCTGTTATCTCATTCTGCCTTAGAAACGAGCAAGGGAAGCTGATAAATCCAGAGAAACAGAAGCCCAACGTTAACACAAAAAGTAGGGGAAGAAAAATACTAATAACAGAACAAAGGTCTCTAAAAGCAGATTTTCAGCCATCTCTCCAGTAAGTCATCAGGCTTGTAATGAAGGGATGTCAAATGCAACTGGAGAACTATATTCTGGCAAAAAAAAAATCTTTACTTAGGGGATGGGAAGGAGTGAGCTGGAGCTCAAAGAGATTGCGTAATAAAATGTTGCTTAGAGTTGTTCCCACTTGAACACTGTTTGTCCTGGCTCCCTGGGGTTGCCTTACAAGCCTACCGAATTTCTCTTTTCTGCATCGTTTTAAATATACCCAAAGATGTTCTGCTTGATTCTGGAAACAGTTTGACATTTAAATCCTCTGCTCCATGGAAATCTTTCAGAATTACTTTAAATTTTATTGTTTTTCCTCTGAATTTTTGTTTTGAACACTGTTACTGCTTCCTAGTGTAAGGTACCTTTCTGAAACCAAACAGTCCATATACCATGAACACAAAAGGGGCGTGCAAGTCAATGGCGTTATAATCGGAGCAGTAAGGGCAAGATATTTAATATCTACTCGCTCCCTGAAAGTCATCAGGTATCATCTATCCCCACAGGTCGAGCTAAGCTTGGCTGTACAGACTGTAAGCATATCCCAGTGGATACATAGATACATATATGTATATATACAATATATCTATATATGCCAGTGTGTACGCACCATTTGTAGAGTCCTAATCTTTTGCTAAATGCTTGGTTTTGGTTACGTTCCCCAGAAAAGGGGAATTTGAAGGCACAGACCCCTTAAGGCTATGTTCTCTCATCCTTTATCAGTAAGAAGAGACAGAAAACGTCTATCCCAATCCATTTAACTCAAGGTTTACACAGAGAGACCGTACTATTTTCCGTGCAGTCAGCCTCTGCGGTGAGAATTCACGCAAAACCACAGGAGAGAGGCCCTTTCCCACCACTTAACAGACTTCGTAACATGTTTTATTTAAAACCTCCAGATGCTTGTCAGATGCAGGCACCAGCAGCGTGCTGTGGAGCGGGCAGGGAGATGTCCACTGTACCAATGCCGAGAGTGACCGATGGAACCGTCTGTGCTCAGCAGAAGATCTCCTCACCCTCTGGAGGTGCTTCTGACGAGTGAGAATCTGCAGCACAAAAAAACAGGTGGGAATCACTACGGGAATACAGGAATACAGCAGGCAGAGCAGGACTCCACGTGCATGGAAACCCTGCTGTCTGCCAAATCCACTGAGCACCTTAAAAGATGTCCAGTTCCCTGATGAGCTACCATGAAATTATACCTCCGAATTGGTGAGCTTTCCTGTGCACAAGTTGGAAAACATCAGTGAGTTAGTATGGATAAAGCCGGTCATCTGAGGGTGTGAGATCAAATTTCATGTGGGTCAGAGGTTTGAGGTGCAGAACTGAGTCCTAAGGGGATGCAAAACTACCAGAGAAAAAAACTGCACGGTTTTTTTTAGATCAAGAGACAAGATAGACCGGCTCGAGGGGAAGGGAGAGGCCACCAGAAGGATTGTGGGTATCACTTCCAAACTGCAACAGAGTTAAACCAGACAGCAATGCTGCAGGAGCTGCAACAGCCAGGAGCATCCCAGCAGCAGCTCCTGAAAGCACATACACTGAAGCAGGATATTTTCCTCCTCGAAGCAGAGCAAGCTGAAAAATAAAGGGAGAATCCAGCCCGTGGAAGCTGCTCAGGATGGGATGGGGAAGGAAAGGAGCACGGAGCAGAGTGTGTCCCTCTGACAACCCCAGGGGCTGCAGAACAGGCAGAAAAGCCCACAGAAGATTCAAGCTGGGAACTCCACTCATCACAGCTGATCTTCTCCATCCCTATGTTACCATCCACATTCAAGGCTAGATTTCGTGGCTTCCACAAGTTCGCTGGCTGGAGGGAAAAGCCAGCTCACTGACCCTGAAAACACACCTATGACCTCCCCTGACACTCACCAGACTGTTGGGAGCGATGTCCCCTGCCCTTTTTCTTCTTTTCCTTCTTCTCCTTTGGTTTGGCTAAACTGAAGAGGCGGGTAGGCATCTGGGGCTGTTCCTCAGCTGCCTTGTTAGTCTGGTTTGTTGTGCTAAGCAAATGGAAAGTGCTTTTCTCTTTGTGTGTCCTTGAAAGACTGTTCCTTTTGGGGGACACAGACAGTTCTGCATCAAAGTGCCCTTGTTTAGGAAGGGAAGGGCTCTTCTGCTTGGAGGAGTCATCGACGCTGGACTGGGAGGGGACTCTTGCAAGTTTCTCATGTAGATTTGAAACCTATAAAGGAAAAGAAAAGTGTTTCATTGGGGCACGAAAGAGGCTTGCAGAGAACCTGGATAGGAAAGGTGTGTCCCAGACCACTCATGGAGACAGACGTTCTTGTGAACATCCAGCCCATTCACCAGCTAAAAAGTGGTCCCCATCCAGGCAAAGCAATGAGAGAAGCAGCCCTCTGTTTAAGACAAAGAAACGAGGCATATGAAGAGTAACGCTCCAGTACCTTTTGCTCCTACATGTACTACACTATGTATCAACAAGCCAAGGGCAAATATTCTCTAAGATCTCGATACCAAGACTCACCCTGCATCGTTCGCGCACACAGACGGTGGCAGAAGGCCAAGGAGAAGCGTGCCTCTCCGGCAGGGGAATGCCAGCACACAGCACCGGAGCGGCATGTGTCAAAGGAAGCCTTCCCAAGCAAAAGATGAAAGCAAAAACACTTTTCCTGATTTTTTTTTTTTTTTTTCTTCCTCCTAATGGCTGTCTCAGGATGTAATTGAGCCCGCACATTCAAAGGGAAGATCAAAACAACAGCTCAAAACAAAGCCTCACCAAACCCTCTATTAATAGCTCTGAAATGTCAGTAAGATACCTGCCTCAAAAAGGTGCTTCTTTCTCCTGATCCCCCAGGCCTCACAGTTATTTTACCTCTCAGCCTCTCCCATAGCATCCATGCACCTCATATGTCTACGTGTGCTTGATGCTGGAACAGCTTCACTGTGTACTCAGAAAACTTCTGGCCTGATCAGGAATGGTGGTGGGAGGGAGCAAGCTCTCCTCTGATGATTTGCTTTTCAGAGCTCGCTGCTGAGCTCCGCAATTAGTCCATTCAGGCACCCAAAATCATTTCCATTCCACAATCCAACATTTATAAACTAATCTTGCTACAGCTCTAAGCAAATTACATTCAGAATTAGTGAGTTACAAACAAACAAACGATCAACAACGGGCTTAAGGTTCAAATTCAGCCCATGTTTTGCCAATGGATGCTTGCTCTGCTCAGCCAGACTGCTGCACAGTTATAAAAAAATAAACGCCAGCTTGCTGAAAAATGCACATAGCAGGATCTGTGTGTGCGCTTTTCTTTCTGGTTGTGGGCAGCCAGACACCAGAAGCCTCTTGCAGCAGAGCCAGGGACCTTTGCTCACTGAGCCACAACCAGATTGCAGGTGCTCAGTCTCTTTAGGACAAGGACAATGCCGATCTCTTTGCTAGATATTGTGAATGCTTTTGGAGATGGATGTAAGCATACAAACAGCCTTCCTGTGCAGTTATCAGCCTTGCAAGTGGCTTTCGTGACAGCTGGAGGGTGCAGGTAACCCACAATGCTCAGGCTGTTTCTGAGAAGGACATCTCATCTGCCTGACCGCTCCCCAGAGCTCAGCCCCCATGGGGCGAAGGCCAATGTCAAAGGCAATATCGACCTCCTGGGATTGCCTAGGGTGTCTTCTCTGCAAGCCAGCCACCTCCGCTCTGCCATCTGCCAACACACGGCACAGAAAAGCGGGCAGAGCTCAGGCTGTTGTAACCACCTACTGCTCAGGACTGGCCAGGCATCCTGAATACACCATGTTGCATCAACACTGGCAATGCCTCAGCAGCTCTGGAGGTGCAAGAAATGCAGCCCTGCACATCACATGGAAGGAAAGAGCCAGTTTTAAATACCAGGCCGTGTGTGTCTAGGGCTGGGCTGGCCTAAGTCTATCACTGCTGGCATGCAGTTGGCCCAGGAGCCAGGGCACGGCTTCCCCAGCAGCCCAGCTGTTGGCAGCATTTACCTGGTTGTGGTCAGGCTCCTGCCGCATTTGAGCTAATCGCTCCACGTCTTGCTTGAACTGCGCCTTCTCCCTCTCCAGCTGCTTCTGTGCCGTGCGAAGCCTCTCCAGGTCGAGCTGGTAGGAGGCCTTCTTCACCTGCAGCTCCTCTTGCTCCCGCTCGAGATCCTGCCACCCTCTCTGGACCTGCTCCTCTCGCTGGGCCAGGTGGGCCTCCTGCTCCGCCAGCTCCTTCTCCCGGACTTCCCACTCCTTCTCTCTCCTCCGCCTCTCCTCCTGGTGCTGTGTCTGCTGCTTCTTCAGGTTGGCCAACTCCTGGCGCTGCTTCTCCAGGTTGCGCTGCTTCTCCTGCTCCAGCAGCGAGGTCGGCCGGAAGAAGCTTCGGGTCAGAGCTCTCTCGCTCAGAGCCAGCTTCTGGTCCTCGATGTAGGTGTCCTGCTGCAGCACAACACCCTAGGAGAGAGGGGACACAAATCACTGCAGCGCCTTCTCCACGGAGAGAGGCTCCATCCCTGAAAACCTCAAGGGTGCTGTATTGAACCCCTTCTTCTCCCACCAAATTCACAGCTCAGCACTGCTGCCTTACGGCTGGGCCACCAGAGGATGCTGGCAGAGCACCTCCCCCAGCAGCTTCCCAAATTCAGGCAAGCACCGGTTCACTTAGGCAGCAGCTCATTCCTACGATCTGCTGGCACGCTGCCTGCAAGCCGGCCGCGGGCTATTCAGCCGCGCAGGGATGTGACAGGCAAAGGGGAAGGGGAGATGAGGGGCGAAGCGCGAGTGGCTGTTACTGGCTGGTGGGATGCACAGTTCGAGCAAGCAGCATGCAAAAGCAGGATGAATGGCCAAGCCTACCTGCAAAGCACTGAGCAGCTTATGGAGGCTGGTAATGGTTTGGAGGACCTGCTGCGAGAAAACAAAAGCATTGCTATTAGATCTCACTGGGTACACGTAAAGCACCCTCCTTTTCCACTGTGACCCACCAGCTGAGAGCTGTACGGCCATCCCTCTACACCTTCATTTTTCTCACTCTTCACTTGCAATGACTGCATCATCCCCCAGTACACAAATACATCCCTTGGACATCTCTCAGAGGTGCCTGGCATCGTCTTCCTCACTTTCCTAGCCATCAGCGCGGCAGGGGAGGAAACGTCTGCAGAAGCACCGAAYGGCATAGACCTCACAGGAACTCCGGGGCTGCCTCTGCAAACCATTTCCCACAGCATCAGCTTGCTCAAGAACAAGCAGAGTAATTGGGATGAAACCCGGCAGTTCACTTAAAAATTTCAGGGAAAGAACTTCCATGGGGCAAAAAAAGAAGAAATCTTAAAATGAACGTGGACTATTTGTACTCTTCCACCCCTGGCTGACCGATAGAAGTCCCACTGTCATTAGACAGAAAAACTGCAATACAGCAGGCACACAAGTACAGCAGGTGTGTTCGTGAAGGTGCTCGGAAAATACAGGTAAATGCGAACACATTGTGCATCAATACAGAGCAAGCTACTTTGGAGCGATGCCCTATCCCTAAATATATTTTTAGCCTAGCTAAAAATTTCTCTGAATCTCTCATATCCTACAATTACTTTTAAGAAGAAGAAAAACCACTGCAGTATTTGCAATAGTGGTGTGATACCCAGTATTAAGAGAACTGCTTCTCATTCTGCCATTAATGCTAATTGGGAGTTATGAATGTGTATCAAAGGGAGAATAGAAATCTAATTGCCCCAATTCACTGCACCTGCAACATAAAATTAAACTCCCCCTGTCTGCAGATGCACAATAAATACAGCCCTGCGCATCCTAGTGGTAATTAACCCTTGCTGCCTATAATCAGCACATATCATTCTGCTAGCAAGCAGATGACAATCAGCGAATTCCCTGTCTGAACATCCAAGGTTAAACAAATAAATGACACAGCGGTTTCAGCTTAATGTATTTAAAAGTCTACATGCGCTTCAGCAAATGAAATGTATTTTCTTCTACATTATCACCTATTGAGACAAATTCACTTGCCACTTAAATGAAGGAAACAGCTGAGCAACGGAATCAATTCTTACCTCGTTATTTCTTTTCAACATGAACATCAGATTAGCATTTCCACCCTATGAAAAGATCACAGATTTAATATGAGGACAAATGAGAAATCACAGCAAATGTGTTCTGAAGCTGAACTAATGACAGACACATTAAACCCTCCCTCCATCTTCCATTCTGGGAGAATTCATGCATGTTTGTAGGCAAGTTAAAATCATATAAAATAAAATGGTAATTAGGCATAATTTTGTAGTTCTATGATGGATCGATCCACAGCAAGAATAGGTGCGAGGTTATAGTTGACCTTATCTTTTCAATAATGATGCATAATTAAAGACATACTTTAGCTCATCTGCAGACAGATGGCAGATAACCTGTGCCACAAAGGAATACAACTGATATGCAACGGCTTTCAAGTCAGGATTTTAGCTACAGCAAAGTGGTTTTGGCCGCATACTTTCAATTTTATTTTATTTTTAACTTACTAGGATACACCTAATTGTCAAGAAATTCAGGCATTTTTCAAGACTAGAATTGTCACTCTCTTGAAATCTGAACTCAGTGGCAGCAGACAGATAAACCAAGCGATACCTTCTTTAAAATGCTGTCCGACTCTGTTCTCCGAAGGTCCTGAGCATCGTCGCCTTCATCTTTCGCTCCACCTAAAGGAAGAAGCCAGCATTGACACTGGTTATTAAACATTTTAAGCCATAGATGAACTTGCTAATGTCTGAGAATACAGTAAACTCAGATGTTTCACAAAAGGGGACACAGAGCTCTTTAACTAAATGCATTTGCTCCCTACGTACACAGAACACGTCAGCACCACCACAAAAAGTGGATGTGAATTCGGATTAGGATTGACTTTGGTTTCAGACAACGTGCTGATAAATTCGGCACACTCCTATTAATTGGTGCTCTGTCTAGCCCCCGCACTGCTGTCTACTACCAAAGAATACTTGCTGAGAAGACATGAGGCAGAGTAAGAGCAGATGGAGAACAGTAACAGTATCATATCAGGGTATATTATTGCAGGTATAGTTTCAATGCCTCTCTTGTGCAAGTGCAATTTACAGCTGGGTCAGATACTGCTGCGCAATAAATACCCTGTGTAATTTTATGCTAACAATTTATCCTTAACCTTAGTTATCAGAAACCTGCCTCTTCAAAGGGACACTGGACTTCTCTTTCTAACTTCCCCCTGGATGGCTCGTATCAGTGTTCCCAAGCAGGACTGAACTGACTTGTGGGGCCAAGAGGGCTGCAACCCTCCACCTGCGCCACCCTTCTGCTCGCAGGTGGCTAAGGAGTCGCACAGCTCTTCGGTCCTCTAGTTCTTGCCAAGACTCTTGCATTCCCCTTGCCAGCTGAGATGGGAAAACACACACCTGCAGTGGTAACCTCCCTACTGCCACTCTTTTAATGATAAACAACTTCACATACACCTGTATCTGCAGCAACGTGAAGGACCGTACMTAGTGCAAAGGCCCTCTCCTCCCACCGCCCCCCAGGAAGGCTTCGCTATTAAAGGCTGACCCTCAAGTTCTCCTAACAGACCTTCTCTCCTGCGCCACGTCCTGGAACCTTCCACCTCTTTGCAGGAGGAAACACCTCCCTTCTGCTTTGCTGGAGGGGAGAACGAAGGGGAGTCAGGTTATAAGCCTTGCCCAAGGTTGCACAGGTTGTGAACAGAAGAACTGGAGATGAAAGCCAGGTTTCATGCCTCCCGGCCTCCAGCTGAACAAACAGGCCCTGCATTCTTTTCCGAAATTCTCCCAAGACACTACAGCTATTGAATTACAATCTAATTCAAAAGAGGACATTTCTACAGAAAACCTAGAGCTGGGCAATGAACAGCCTGAGGTTGTCCCATTCATCACTGCAACAGAGAGAGGCACAACCCTAAACAAACCACTCCGGTGTGAATATATTTGTCATTATGATGACAAGGCCTGTGGAGGGCTTTGCAGCTTTCCAATAGAGCGGGGAAAACCTCTACATACTTCTCATGTCTGACTGTCTGGAGCTAACACTGCTCCTTTAATGCAGAAGGTCAGACGAGGTCCAACAATCCCAATGCTGAGACAGACACTAGCGCAGCAAAAATGGCTGTATTGGGAGTATGAGTGAGACCACAGAGAAAGGAATTTGAGGACAGGGAAGCTTCTGATGACTAGGGCAAAGAAAGAGAGCACTGGGAAGCAGCCAACTATGCAGCTGAAATAAATATTCACACATTTCTTCGGGAGAGACTTAATTGCAGGAATAACACATGCAGTTGTATGTGAAACAGCCACAGGAGAAGGTGTTTGATTCAGCAATATCCTCATCCATTCACAAATGCAACAGCACCAGGCTCCTGCTGGAAGATAACTGAAGAACGAAGAACAGAGCTGCAGATATTACAATAAGAACATGAAGAAACTAATCTATTAAGCCAAATGCTTTCATGTGGCATGTAAGTAAAGAAGCAAGGATGATTTAGAGAGAGCACAGAGAGAGAGAGGAGTGAGGAGTTCAGATGTTTCATCCTCATGCAGCCACAGGTTCTCAACTACCATCATTCCGCCTGTACATAGGCTTTTTTTCTAATCTGTTTTTTAATCTATCAACTGTTATTGGAGTGGAGTTGGGGAACCCAAATCACCAGCTGCTGGAGTCCTTCTGAAGCAAGAGGATACGATGACATGTATTATTAACAAATGCTGATGTGCACACGTGTAATTACTCACACTTGGAGGCGTTCATCTGATGACTGTCAAATCCTCCAAAAGTTTCTGCCCTTCTAGGGAGAGAGATGGGGCCAACTCCTCCTTCTTGTTCCATGGCAGTGCTGCTGACCTGCTGCCCGAGGGCAGTGCCCAGGCTCCTGTTCACCAGGTCTTGCAGCAGTTCAACTGATAAAAAGCAACAATATCTCTGTTAAAGACCACCTCAGGCTTCTGAGCTATTTTCATCCCTGCCTGAGCTCAGGTCAGAAATTCACATGCTTTGCTGTACTAAGAAACCATGTTTCTATGACAATGATGTGAACAGTACGCATTCCCCCTGCAAAAACTCAGTCTGTCTGACCATTTACTCCAATTCCTGGAGCTCTGCACCGTCTTACACCTCCCTCTCTTCCTCCAGGAAACCCTGATGTGCTCTGACAACAGCATTTAATAATTTTTAGCCTCTCCAAAAATCACACTGGAAAGTTGCCCGAGTTTCCATCTACCCTTGCATTTGTCAACAGACGTGCTTGTCCCTTGCAGGCACCACAAGCGCCTGCTGGAACCTGAGCCCCCTCTCACACCTTGCTGAGACTGAAGCACAGCAAAAGCCTGGATGGTCCAAATTTCAGCCAAGGATAAATCCTGCACTGCTCCTGACCGCAGTGTAGATTCAATGCATGGTTGTTCTCTGTGCTGACTTCTTTTCTGCCCTCTTTCAACAACCATCAATATCTGCATCCTTTCCTGATCCTCATTACCTGTCCCTGAGACAATACCGTGASTAGCAATATCTCCTTACCTATGCTGTTATTCTGACATAGAGAAGACTTCCCCTGCAAAACTGGTGCTTGAGGACTGATGGCTTCACTGAAGGTGGGTGCGTTGGTTAGTGTAATTAACGTGTCACCCTGACTTGCTCACCTTCATTTATTGCAGTTTTCATAATGGCCTCTCCTTTTGGTGCCTCTTCTGTGTTGGCTCTGAAGAGCAGCCTGGAGCCTGGCATGTCCTCTTGCACAGAGCTGTCTGCCATGTCTCGGAAGATCTTAGCCTTCTCCTCCAGCAAGAGGAGGATCTGCTTATCCTTCTTCTGAAGTTGTTCTGTGGGGGTGAACAGAAAACAAAGATGAAGACAGAAAATAACAGCTTCAGCAAGGAAACAGCGATTCCCGAGATACTGGCCCCATCTAGTGGAACCTGATGATACAACCGTGCCCTGCGCAATCCTGCACTGCAATGGCACCCAGCAGGCTCAGAAAAAAATAATGCAAGCAAGGTGAGGTGCAAACAAGGATTGCAATTATTTGCTGGATGCAGGATTCTCCCTCCTTTGAAAACAGTCATCGTTCAACCACAAAACGCAACACAACAATTCCTGTAAATTTTTCAAAAACCACTCCGCAGCTCTGTCCCAGGCAGGTTTTTACCTTTCAGTCCTCTCACTTTCGCATCCGACACTTTCTTTTCAAACTCAGACTCACAAGGGACTCCTTCGTCTTCATCTTTGTCCCTGAATGAGAGAAACATCTCAGTTACTACCTGAACACGACCATGTGCATCACCTGCCTTGCAAGAACAAGCTTGGTAGCTTACATGGTGTTCATTGTGTCTTGAATGATCTGTATCCAGCCATTACGCTCCTCTTTGGAACTGGCATGGACTTCCACCATTTCGGGATCTTTTACACCCATACTGATCAGGAACAAACCCTTTTCTTCATGAGCCACTTCTCGTACGATCAACTTCTTCAGAGAGATCACAGTGGATTTCTGGTCCTTCAGATGGAAAGAAATGGGTGAGTAGGGTGAACAGTACTAGATACCAGATGCAACTAGCATTGAAAAGGTCCCAATACCCATACCGCTACCTCTCTCAGGTTATAAACATTTTCTGAACCTATTGGCTAATTAAAAAAAAAAAAAAAATCATTTTAATGGGGTCAAAGAACAGGGAAGGGCTTGCTTTCCTCCATCTGTCCTGCAGGAAAAGCAATTTCACCTTGTTCCACTTCAACAAAGAATTAATTTAAAATTTACTTTGCGGTTTTGCAAACTCTACCATATTTTGCTCTAACTCCAGCAGACCTTTGATCTCATCTCCTCCTGCCCGCAGTCTCTGTGTCGTTAATATCACAGCTCCTTAAACTTAGCGCAGCTTGCTAGCGCCTGCTTCACACACGTTATCTTTGCGATCTCTCTCTGGGATGGAGTAACATCTTGTTTTCAAATCCCACAAAACCCCTGCTGCTCTCAGAAGCTCATAGCTGACTCCTATGATGAAGAAGTCTTGTGTGTAAGATGATGTTCATTGTGTGCTATGGGCTCTGTGTAATCAGCCTGCTCGGTTAAAACGTCCCTTTGCTGTTGTGTCGTCTGTGTATGAGTCAGCCCTTTGTGCATTTTACAGGATGCTACAACTGGGGTGATTTGGTAGCGGTTCACTAGCAGGACTTGTGTGCAAATSAGCTCCCCCTGCATAGGGCACTGAGTCTGTACAGATTGTTGGTGGAACTGGAATAACAAATTACCAGCTTTCAAAATGTTCAAAGAGTGGAAAGGTCACAAGGTTTAGCCAGTCTAGACCATGCCTGCAAGGTACAGCCCCAACAGGCTCAATTAGGTACTAGGTTTTCTTTAGCAGGTCAGTGTGCCTAGCCCTTTTATGAGGCCTGCCTTCAAAAGCTAAATGTTTTTGGTCTTGTACATTACAAATATATTCCTCTGACATTTATTTTTAAGCTGTTCTGTTGAATTTACTGCAGTGGCATTTCACCCCCCTGCCCCCCACAGTAGCTCACAATGTATTAGGACATTTCCTTCTGCTAAGATTCATTTTTACAATGTTTGCATTATCCCATTGCCCCCTCCCACCCCAATCACTGCTTCAATTTGCACAAACTGAAAAGGAGGAAGTGTATCAAGTGACAGGCAGGTTTTCAAGGCCAATTATCAGCTGTGCCAAGGCACTGCAGAAAGGGGAGGTGGGGCATGAAGACATGTTTTCCTATCAGAAAGAATGGAGTCTGCTCAAAAAATGAAAATGTTATAAGCAAGAAAATTAAGTTGTTTAGCAGGCAATGGCTGGCTTCGCTGCACAACACACATCAAGGGTCTCTCACGTAGAAAAGGAAGGAGGAGAAAAGGTTGAAGCCTTACCAGTGAGGCAAAGACATACTTCTGGTCCTTCTCCTGAAGGAATACAAGCATGTCAGAGAGGAGAACAGCCTGGACTTCTGCAAAAGAAAAAGCATACCAGTGCAGTATAACCACGCAACCCACCCCGAAACAGATTTCTTTTAATAACACCAGTGCTGGGGAGTGGTAGGGCTGTTTTTGCAAATCCTGGAAGCAGGGTCAACCTCCCAGTTAGCAGGAGGAGCAGGGGTAGCTCCTGGAGATGCCGGGTCAGGTTAGCTCTGAACTGACTTTGTGTTAAGCAGAACACAACAGCACCTGGGCAACCTGCAGGATTTTCTCTCATCTGTCAGAGCAGGGGTGCTCCTCTCCAGCCACATGCTTTCTAACAGTTAGGACATGGGCGTAACAGCAAAAGCTAGAGACGCTTGCTGAACAGAAGCACTGTTTTCTCAAACAATCAATATTTTAGCCCTCAAGCAAAATATCTGCACAGGAAGTTTTGGGTTTTATGGTTCTCTTGATGAGTGGTTTGCGGAGTTTAAATTATCGTGCAATAACAACTTTTGTCAGCTGCAGTTTCTTTCCCAGGAAATACTGACTTCAGGAGCCACCACTAATTCTGCTCACAGACAAACACAACTCTTCCCGACTCCAAGGGGAGCCGACAGAGCCTGCGTGAGATGCAGGACCTGGCTTTCTTTCATGGGAGAAGGAAGCACAACATCAAGCCAACAGAGGATTTTACATCAGAATACAGCCTTTTCCCAGAGTACACGTACAGCCTTCCAAGTCTCCTAATGACATATCCTAAAGTTGCACAGCAACTACCAAGTATAATGCCCCACCCAGAGCCCTCAGTACAAAGAGTTTTTGTGTAATGTATTTGGGAAATCTTGTGACAGAGAGGAAGCAAACTAAAAAGTTAAATCATCCCGTGGGTAATTCCTTCCATTCTGTTTTGGGAAGACAGGATCCGTTCCAGATAAAAGAACCACCAAACTTTAATCAAAGCTGCAAAATGAACTCAAAGYTCTGGGAGGTTTGCAAAAGTCGGAATTTGACTCTCTTCTTCTCTATTGTCTGTGCACTCTGCAAGAAGGGAAAACCCTCTAAGAGAAGTTCTTCCTATACTTCTCTGTGCTCCATTTCAAATCCCGCAAAATAGCCTGAATGTATGAACTAGCTACTCTCTCCCAGGGCTCTGCAGCTTGTCTGCAGGACCTGCTTTTGCTGGGAGCTTGCACTACAGATGGAGGTATGTTTATGCATTTCTACGACTTAGAAATACAAATGCAGCCTGTACTTATCACAAGATTTCACAACAGCAGCATAACTTGCTTCATCCACGATCTAAAGTCAATAGTAATCTCGGGCGCCTAGAAACCATCTGTAAACTTCCTGTTTCCAAAACCTCAAAATAAATCATACCCGATATGGAATTTCATGTTATCACTGCCTCCCTGCACAGCATGGGACCAGGCTACCAGTCCCCATTCATGCCCAAGTACCGTGGTTTAATCAGCTGATGCTGGAGTGAGAGAAGGAAAGCCCAGCCTTCCTGCCAAGCCTGAGACACAGCCCTGTCTGCTCTTACTGCTACTGTGGTCCCAGCTGAAGGCTCCCTTGGGAGATTCAGTGTTTAATTCAATAGAGAACTTCAGTGCTCAGCAGAGCACAGCACCTTAGAAAAACTATTTCCACCTGATAACAAACAAAAAGCAACTCAAGAAAACATTGGCCAAACAAGAGGCAGCTGCAGGGACACCAGAGCCTCTCCTGAACAGTTTGCGTCAGCAGCTCAAGAGGTTCAAGAGCAACAAATGCCTAGGACACCTCTCTGGAGTCCCAGTGAAACCGGGATGGTAACGCTGAGCCTGGGCAACCCTACTGCAGACCTTAGAGCAAAGGAAAGGCAGTCCTGCCACTGGGCAGAGCCACCAGGAAGCTGAGGTTGGGTTTCGGATGCAGCGCACACGCTTCCTGGAACTGCTGCACATGCTCATTGTGGCACAGAGATCTGACTCACTGCTCTGGGCAACTACAGCCCCATTGCGTTCTCCTGGCCCAAAGGATCCCCCAGCAACTCTGCTCCTTGGCTGATGCACCAAGGTGTCACTGCAACCCAAGCCTTCAGCAGGCGTGCAGTCACCAGGAGGAAAAGCAGCTATCTATCACCCCAGAAACAACATGAGGAATCGGAAATGCTGTGATGGGATGAGAGTGTACAGCACGGGGAAAGCTGCTGTCAAAATCTCTCAAAGCAGAAGAATAAATAAAGGCTGAAGACACCAATCTGAGGACTAATCCTACATCCAGAGAGGGCGAGCTGTATCCTCCCCCGGCAGAAGGCAGGATAGTCTTACCTTTTAACCGGCCAGCTGCATTTTTTAGTGAAACAGGCCCATCTCGGATGAGCTTCCGATGCCTCAAGTCCTCTCTTGCAAACATCTGGCCACTCTTCATCCTCATGATGGACTTGCTATCCGTCCGGTTGTAAATCTCACCAAGACGCATTTTCTTTTCATAATTGCTGACTTTGCTATTGACTGCAGCAATCACATCTTTAACAAGGTTTAATGACTGAGTCAAGTCTTCATGTTCCACTTCATTTTCTTTGAACAGAAAGAGAAATACCTCGATTTCACTTCATCCTTGTGGACTCTAACTTCCTGATTTAACTTCCTTCCTTCCTCTTCTCCCTCCCAACTTCCCGCATTATAACTTTTTAATACTTTCATGAGACAGGCTGCATTTTTTCCCCTTAAGAAGAGTTTCACAAAACCTTTCACATATACGTTTGAGGTTGAGGACTATTCCAATATACTTTGTATATGAGACAGTATAGATGAAATGCACAAATTAACCACATATTTTAGCCATTACCAAAAAAAGCAAGCTGGGAGACTTTGGAGTCTAAGCATGTTGCTCCATAATTAGCTAGAGACAGACTTGTAACAACTAAATCAAGGCACCCGAATAACTAATCCTAAATGGAGATATGAAACTGAGTTATCTCCTTACAGCAGTGTGAGACAATAATGACTGGGTTAGTCAGTCTATTCTAAGAAAATCTGCTTCAGCTGAAAAGGATCCAAGAAATGTACACTGGCGGAACAAATACGTGCTTAGAATAGAGGAACTGGTCCCTACCTTTGGTGTACTGCAGTATCCTTTGTAAAAGGACTGGGTACTTTGTGATTCTCTGTGTTACCAACAAGATACATTCAGAAATCCCAAGACGCCTCACCAGGGAGCTGCTCATTTTTTTCTAAGGAACAAAGATTAAAATTTCAGTTCTGTAGCAAAACACTCACCAGAGTGCAGAAAGGACATATTTTTTCCATCAACTGTGTCTGTTCTACCAGGTCCTACCTTGACAAATGCCTGAAACCGCTTGTCCTTTGAGTACAGATCTTTGAAGTTATTTACTGCCTCATTGTGATGCCCGCAGAATTTGCCATATGTTTTCTTCATTCGCTCTGCACTCTCACCAGAGAACTACAAGACATGAGACACAGAGGTCCACTTTGCACCGAGCTCCTGGTGTGATATCCCAGCAGTGCCTGCCAGTCTCTCAAAAGAACTTGATGAAACCAAATTAGTCCAAAGCATCCTGAACCAAGCAAGCAGATCACTAGAAAGTAAAGAGCTGAGTTTGGGACTGAGTTCACACTTACTGCAAAATTTGGGATTCTACTCACAGGGCTTAAAAGCCAACAACAAAAAGTCAAGACAGACAAAAAGAAGAAGGAAGAAAGCACACATAAAGACAAGTAAAATGACCCACCCAAAGTTAAATAGCAGGTCAGTAACTCAGCCAAGAAACACACTGGGCATATTTTGCTGTGGGCTACTGCCTACCCTCCAGGCTATGGTCAAACCATTCTGTGCCTGTCAGGGAATGCTTCTCTTTCCCACAAAACAAACTAAATTAATTTTCATCATTAGACCTTTCTGAAAGAGCAAAAAGTGCTTCAAAAAGCAGAGGTGGAGATTTTTACGTGTGTGAAGAGTAAAGGTGCCATCAGCTGTGATTAACAGGCATAAACAGGAGGGAAGGAAGAGTGCCTGGTTTCCAGCTGTGCTCTCAGACATGCAAGCATTTTCCAGCGCTTACTTGATTCACCAGGATGTCACCTATCCTCTTGATAACAAAGTTCTTTTCACTTTTGTCTGCCAACGACTCCTTCTTCCTTTCCAGAATCCGCTGGAAGAAGTGACTGTGGATGTGCAGCAAGTTTTCCAGGCAGGGAAAGATCTTGTCCACGACTTGTTGATCATACTGCAGTTCCTTTAACATCCCTGCACTGTATACATCGTTCATGATCTTCAGGGTGCGGACATGATGCATTTCCGTCTGCATTAGCTCTGTATAGGATGAGGACAAGGTCAAAACCAAGGTCACTGTAGAGTACATGGATGTACAGTACAAGGAAAAGCTGCCATTAGAAAGCTCTTCCATAATTGGGCTTCTCTAAGTGGCTTCAGAAAATTTCATGTCAGGTATTGAAACATCAATCAACAGTTTCACGTGTGGGAGAAATAAGGGGGCAGAGGAGTCCCACAATAAAGAGCTTTGGACATTGCTGCTGAGGTCTGAACCTTTGTTTGTTATCAGGTGGAAATAGTTATCTGCTCCTTCCTAACACCCCACTGCCAGCCTCAACGTAGTGCGCTTTTGCCATCCAGGATGGCTCTTCCATCCGGCAGGAGACAACTTCCTAGCTAGCTGCTCTGCTGTAATGGAGTTTAAATGTCATCAGCAGACAAATGGAGAGAGGCAATTTCTGGTTTTTTTTGATGGCTTCCGGATACGTGAAAGGCAGAAAGAAAGCTTTCACAGAATACATTATGTTTCTAAGAAGTTCAAGAATGAAACTTGGCTTCTGAGGAAACCAAGTCAACGTTCCTATTCACTGACCTAAAGCTTCCCAAATCCATGCATGCGAGTATATCAAGAAGCTATCTACAATGAGTGAAAAATTAAGATGCAGGTATCTCTCACCATAAATGACATCTTGCCGCTTGACAACATCTTTGTTTTGCTGCTGTAGAAACTTGCTGTCCACTACTTGGCTCCAGGACTCTGCCTCCAGCTGCTTGGAATCTAATTCCAGGTCTCCCATCAGCTGTCCTTCGTTCATGTCCGCACCTTCATAAAGCAATGCAAGTGCCATTAAGACATGGGTAACTTGTCTCATTTGAGATTCCTGTCTATTCATTTAGGTTTAGGCTTTCTCTGTCATACCACAGACATCACACACATTCTCCTTTACTGACACAAAAATGATATATAGAATTATACCACGTAAGGACCAGGTTATGAAAAGCAATTTTAAAGGTTATTTGCTAGTTGCACAAAACTAGTTCACGATTTTCACATAGACCAAATTCTAGCCCAGATAAAAGACAACAGATTCTTTATCTGCAATGCAACAACATCGCACATGAATAAAAAACCACAACACCCAGTTTGCCTTCCTTCATTTACATCACTGAATTGAAGGAACTTAGATGTATATGAAGTCTGTGTTTTCAAGCTTAGAAAGCTGGAACTGATGCAGGTAGAAGTGAGCACTACATACATTACATACACACATAAATATATATTTAAGAAAGATTGCTCATTTGTGCAGGAACTGGGAAATTTTCTCTTGTCACCATGAGCATGCCCTTGTTCAGTCATTAATAAATTAAGACCATTCTGCTCTTTTCAGGTAAATACTGGCTAAGATGTAAAAATACTGATTATATCCTAAAAAGGCACCATATATAAAAAATATTTAAACTTAAGAAATGAATTTAACTGACTTCACTTTCAAACCCACAAAACTAAACAATATGTTTCTTCCTTCCCCACTCTGGGAAAAATACAAAATGCAAGACATCAGCTTGAAAAAGGTGACAGAGTGCAAAATCTGCAGCTGTATGAATGGGCCAGAGGTGCAGGACGCAAGAGGAAATGTTTGTCCCTCAGCTAAATTCCAAGTAACTCAACTGTAACTGAAACTGTAACTTTTAAATGTTTTCCCACAATTCAACAAGCTAAAGAAATTACTATGTGAGGCTTTGTTTTAGTTTATCATACTAATATTCTAAGATTAAAGTAAATGCACTTTARTTGTCCATTAGAAAGGAAAACACTTGCTGAAATGCCAAAATGGATTTTCTATTTCTGGAAAGCAGCACTGAGAGCTTCCTATTGCTACAAATGCCATGGGGATCTTTTACCTTCGTCAACCAGTGATTCCATGGATTCATTCACCCGGCTGATTTTATGTAAGGAGTCTGTTGACTGTGACAGGAATTTCCAAGTGTGTATTAAGCTGTCATCATTCCCAACTCTGCAGAAAAACAGAACACAGAGTATCGTTTATGACATTAAAAAAACAGCCAAATATACTTTCAAATACACAGAAGAAATGCATTTTTAAATATGAATTGAAAACCAAAGCAAGCATTGCACCGTTACGTACAGAAATGTACTTCTATTAATCGTTTTCTAACTACCCATTGGGGCTCAACAAGCTGCAAGATTTACAGTTCTGAGTGACGGTGCCTCTTCTATAAGGAATCACACCTGAGGTTTTATGGTTTGGATAACTCCTTTTCATTACTTTCCATTTTACAGTCACTTCCCATCCTCATTGTCCTTSGTGCAAGCAGTGCAAAAATGCAACACAAAAGGCTATCCAAGAGTCTTTATCGCTAGCTCTAAGAAAGATCAGAAAAATGGACTGAAATAAATTTCACCATGAATATCCAGGGCATACAAACTGTCCAGAACATGCCAGTCCATGCTATTGCCCTGTGTGCTGAACTGCTCAATGTGCAGGTAGTGTAGGAACCATAGACTAGATTTTCTTCTATGAGTTTTTGTAATTAATTATGTACAATGGAGTCCTAAAACACCATGAAGACTGCAGGTCTGTACCTCCACTCTCGTTATGAACACAGAAGTTAATACTGTACCTGAGCTGCAAATGTGTACTTGCACAGTACCCAGCCCCAGGCAAGGGAATTTTCTCCTGGGGCCCAGAGCACCTCTATGAAGTGGCCTTGAATATTACCAGGCCAACTCAGACGCCTCTGAACTCATGCCATGACTAAACTAACCCAGACAATCTGATTGTGCAGAAGACAACTGATGGTATCACATATAATATGGGTATTTCTGGTTTTGTGATCTTCTTTTGTACCTTTAACACAAATCTTAGTACATGAATTTATTTTTAATGAGATCTGAATTTCTCTATGCTCGCAGCATCAGATAATACGCATATACTCACACGCGCAGGGAGAAACCTTACCCTGCAATGTTCTGTATTGAGACACTTTTTGAAAGTGCTGTAGTCTGTTGTGATCTCCTGTTATTGAATATTGAGGTTACGGTGTTTTCATCAGGAGCAAGTATTGCAGAGCGAGGGCGCTCCTTCGGTTGTGAGCCTGGAAGGAAAGTGTCAGAGAAAAGTCAGCTCATGCAACTGCGCTGTTAACTGTGCTGACGATGACTTAAAGAAACCAGGCTCTAAAATTAACTTCCTTTTCTTTCTAGAGTTGTCACCAGGAGTTCTCAGCTGTTAGAAACAGCCGTATGAAGGAAAGAACATTGACCCCTGTGCAGAACTGACTGCGCTGCACTACGCTTAAAAGATCTGGGTGGGATCTGCAAGTCCAGAAACATACACTTGGGAAATTGAATTTAATTTTATTTGATAAATAATCACATGTAGCAATCTACTATGTTGCTTTTTAATTTCCCTGGGCCTATAATTATATACATCTTCCTGCTTCTGGTCAAACTTTTTGAGATAGGTTTCTCTATCAGTATGTACCACAGAGAAATGCTAATCCTTATCTCATTATACTATCATGTACCTTTAACTAATCTTTTCATGTTAATTCCAGATCTTCCCTCCTTCAGATGCATTTCTGATTTCTGGAGCGATACCTCTGAATTTCATGATAAATACCACAGTGGGTACATCTGTATCATACAATGTGGTTCCATATAGTGATCTCCAAGCTAACACTAAATAAACTTATCTAAATCATGGCACTACAAAACCCATGTGGGCTATTTCATTCCTATTCTTTGCCCTCGGTCACACTGGGTAGCTCTGCAGTGCAGTGCGTAACTCAGCGCAGCCAGGAAAAGTTTCTAAGTATTGCTCCTGTTCAAAATTAAACTTTCTGTTTTTACTACCGCAAAGCATAAGACTATTTAATAAAAAAACAAAACAAAACAAAACAAAAATGTATTTTGAACAAGCATCCTCTCCACTTGTAATCTTCACTCTTTTTGTTAATATAATACTCATAGTTGCATTCTTTCCAATGTCAGACACCCATGGACATAGGCTGCGTCCTCCAGATTTTGTGGACCTGCCAGCTGTAGGTCTTCAGCAAACTACAGCAGTCAAGTATTCTAAATCTGAGATGACTTTACATTTGCTTAAAGCTACATGGACACTGCAGAAGTGGATGAACTCTGTGCAACTTCAGTACAACTTCTGAAATCCCAAACATTGCTTATCATGCACAGAAAATGCTCTCATTCCTGCTTTGACAAATGCTTATCTTTCATAATATCRAATATTAGTTGTCAGAACAGTTAAGAACAGCAGATACAGACCATCACCAAAGCAGAGGGAAAAGAAGTTTTCTTACTTTTGTTTCTCATGGTTACTGTGGGTAACGAAGAGGTATCATGTGCCTGCAGCATTCCTCTCTGTGGCTGAAAGAAAAATGAAATTCATTGTAATTTCTTCCTCCCTTCTCCCATCAGGCTGTGCCACATAACTAAAATAAAAAAGCTATGTTTTTTCTGAATCCTCTCAGAACAGATCAGTTCTTGGCTGTATGTGTATTTTTTATATATATATATATATATATATATATAATATGCACGCAAACACACGCACCCTCCCCCCAGTTGCCATCAATGAAATGGGCAAAATAACAGATGGAGAAATGTGCAGCAAATAGGAAAATGTGAAGAGAAAGTGCTGACAATACTGAAGAAAACTGAAAATCATAACTGTATAAACATTAACTAGCTTGGAGAACCATACTGCAGAAGAGGTTCCTCACATTTGGGGCAAACACGAATTCTGCGCGTTCTTCATATAAACAACATACGTATTTAATAGTTTTCATTATGCATTATATACACATGATGCTGCAGTACAGGATGCAGCATTTGAGAATTAAGAGATATGGCATTTAAGGGTGCCGGATACCCCTGAATTTTGCCAGTGAAGTGTTTTTTTTTTTTAATCGAAGCATAGGACAGACCATCTCACCATAAGGTCCCTATGTACTGCAGGGAACAACACAGGGAATTTGCTGCCAACAAACACCCTGTGGTGCTGACCTGGAGCATTCAGAGAGGCCCAGGGACAACTACTATATTAACATATGGTTCTGGGGAATTTCAGGAGAGCCCAGAGAAATTATTCACTATAGCACAGGGGCTGAAGTTCTTTCCAACAAGCTGGAAACTTTGGGATGTATGGTAGAAGATGTTATATATCTGCATGCTAAATTGTTTAAACTTTTTTGTTTATTCAGTAGAGTAAATGAAATCTCTTACCTTCATTTTGACCTTTGCACAAGAAGCAAAACTCTCCTTACAGCCTTTGTGAACAATTGCATTGCAGTCTGTCAAAAGTAAAAAAACCAACCAATTAAACAAAAAACCACAGAAAACAGGTTAGGTTTTGCTGTTTGTAATCTGAACTGTTATCTTGCACAACTGAGAATTACAACTTTCAGGCATCACTGTGGTTTACATGAGTAGCTACAGATACTGAGAGACAGGCTGCTTTCCCAGATAATTAGCCCTTTGTTTGTTAACAAGATTTCCTCATGGAATTTAGCAGGAAATTCTGTTTAAAAATCAATGCAAGGTCGCCAGGGTCCTAATGGGTCTTAAATTTAAAAAAAAAAAAAAAAAAAAAAAAAAAAAAAAAAAAAAAAAAAAAAAAAAAAAAAAAAAAAAAAAAAAAAAAAGGAAAAAGATGGCGTTATTCCTCTGAAAGAAAAGTAAGATGGAAAGCAGAAGCAGGAGACAGAAGCAGAAACCGATTGTAGGGCCAATATTTTCTCTGAAAACACAAATACTGTTCTTATCAAGAAAGGATTATGGGATCCAAAAGACAGGAAAAGGACAGGAAAACTCATTTACATAAACTCAGACATATCATAGCCAAGATCTACAGTACAGGAACCAAGTGCTACTGTACTACAGGATTATCAGAAAAAGTAACAGGAGCATCTGCCAGGTGACCGCGTCTGTGAGGTTGGGACTTCCTGCTGAAATCTAGACTGAAGCCACTGTTTTGGTCCAAACCCACAACATTTACCAATGCAAAGAGCATCATGCTTTAACACCATCCTTTGCTGCCTATATGCCAGAGCAAAAGCTGTGTATCTTTTTTGGAATACCCTGAGTCTGCCCATGATCTCTGCCAGTAGATTTTTGGGAATCAAAGTTTTCAAAGATGATTAAAACTGTTTTTTCATAATAATTGATAATTGGGTTGGGAGTATTAACTCTTCTGACAGATGAAAGATCACAACTCAAATGCTCTCAGATGAGATTCAGCAGCTTAGAGAAAACCTGTTATTTCCACTCACTCATGAAAACATATGTTAACACAGTTCGTGAATTATATTTTAAGTGTATGTTACACTGTAAGTGTACAGTTCTGAATTATTTCTAGAAGAAATATGAAAGGAAAAAATTCCACGCCCAGAATGACAAAATATGCTCACATTCCTAAAATTTCTTACATTTGGGCCTACTTAATAAAAGCCAGTAATTCTTCTGATATTTTGAGAGAGGTAAGAGTAAGGCCATAGGGCGTTGCTACTCTGTCGATGTCCCACAATTTCCTGTGCAAGAGAGACAGAAGAAAGAAACCTGCGTGTTCTTGCAAAAACCCACAAGCAGTATCATTTTTCAGATCAAACAAGGAAGAGGGACAGAACCTGCTTCTGGTGTATGAAAAGAGGCAGTGAGACAATTCAGAATCATTATATTCACACTCAAGCCTTGAAGGCCTGAAGGCAGCTCTTTAGTATGTACCATTTAGCAATAGAGCATTTTGATTTTTTAGATCGAAAATCTGGTTTCAGGGACTTTATTCCTCCAATTCAACTCTTCAGCAGGTAGGAAGTTCCTCCAACTCCTCTGTATCACTAGTATTAATAATTAAACCCCCCAAAATCTTCTTTTCTGCATCACTGATCATAAAAAATAAAAAAGACCAGGCAGAGAGCTATTAAAAATTAGGATTTTTTTGCTTGCCCATTTGTTTTAGAGCATGCTGTATCTTTCAGCATTGACTAGCTGTTTCAGGAAGCTGGGGGCATCACTGAAAAGTTGAGACATTGATTTAAAATGATCCAGCGCTTTAAATGGCATTAAGAAAAAGTCATTCATAGGCGAGACAGAGCAGTGATGGTAGCAGTAAAGCACTGCCACTTCTGTAGGAAAAAAGTAGTCTACAGCACCACAGGAACAACAGAGCCTCTCCTGCTGGTTATCAGTCATTTCCAAGGCATTTGATGGCTGATTTTAAGATGCGATGGGAGAAAGGACCACTCTCAGATGTGAGCTTACAACCTGGGCCCTGACCAAACTTTCCTTGTGGCACTCATTTTCTGGCCAATGCAGAAAACTTAAAATAATTTTCTGTTGTACCTTGAAAAATAAGGAAAGAATGTCTATGCTAAAACATATGATGTTGTTGGATTATTTTAACTCATTAGGATATAGAGAGTTAAATCGGGATATATCTGATTTTCTAAGTGGCTTCAGAAGCTGTTAAGAAAGTCGAGTGGGGAAAGGGAGAGGATGCATTTGAGAGCTTATAATTGTTGATGTTTTCCATTTCCCATCAGGCTGACGCAGAGCGTGTCTCACGCAAACAACTTTGCTGAAATCTCTTCTCTTCCAGTAAACTCAAAACTGCCATTCAGGATTCAGCTGGCTGCTCCTTCCCCTGCTCCCCGGAGATGTTTTATACACTGCTCAGCTACCAGAAGGAACAGACAGAGACAGAGCCTCCTGCTCCAGCCTGGGAGCAATTCCCGTACACGCTTCGACTCATCTCTAGGCTAATGGAGTAAAAAATACTACTAATAGTGAGGAATGGAGAGCCCTGAGCTGCAGTGGGAAAAAGACATTTTCATCTACATATTCTATAGCTTTGGGTCGCTGCGTAAACCAGCCACTATTCTGGTCTCGACCACACAAATGCTGCTGACCTTATCGAGCTACAGCATGAGAAACCGTCTGATAAGAAAAGAGAACAAAATCACCAATCTCGCAGAAGCCCTCCGCTGTGGTTCCCATACTGCCTGCATTGTGTTGCACGTACTCCACATGCACACAGCTAGTTGCCATTTGACCTGTGATGCAATTTCATGTATAAAGGGAGAAGAGGGTTAGTATTTCCTTTTTATATCATGCTGTTCTTGCTGAGGGTTCACCGAAGCAGTGTTTCAGAGAATTAAAGCAATATACTACAGATGGGTGGGACATCTTTTCCCCATTGGAAATAAAAGCCATGATCCAAGCCAGCTTTCCCTATCCTCCATCCACCTTAACGAAGCACCTCAGCCCCAAGCCATTACATGCAGCTGAAATAACCAAAGTCCTCCAGCTGACTGATACATCCCAACAAGCAGGGGCAGAAAACCCCGCGGGATGCTGCAATGTCTGAGCACGGGCTAGGAAGGAGGTTGCAGGACACCTCCTTGCAGCCACGACTCATTTCAGTCCAACTTCCATAAGGCAAYGTGCTGCTCCATGAATAACTATCTCCAAAGTCTCCCTCCCACCCTGTGTCCTTAAGCAAGAGGAAAATAAAGCATAAGGTTTGCACTTCCCATGTCAGATTTAATGAAAAACAAAAGGAAGGGGGGGGAAAAAAACTCGACTTACTTGCACAGTAGTACGAATCCTTATTGAAAGGTTTCATACAGTGGTAACAGGTTGCTTGGGCTACAACGGAGGTTGCAGTGAAGAGATGTCCGTTTAACAGTTTCTTATCTTTTTCCTTCTCCTTGGAATCTTTGTCCTTCTCTTTAGCCTTCTCTTTATCTTTCTCTTTTTCCTGCCGAGAGAAAATGAACAAATGYCTCGTTACTTCGCAGAGGTCTATTCTCTAGTTACAAATTCTTCAGTGTTTGCCTTCAGCACTATGACGATATCGATCGGCATACACCTTAACAATAGTCATGTGTCTACACAGCTCTCTGTTAAAAAAATCAGCTTACAGCCCCCATGGATGTGGATTAACATACTATTGACTCGCAGAGCCTTCTGCACAGGTATCTCACCAGCAGAGACGAAACTGAGTCTGTTCTGAAGGCAGCTATTTCCTTCCACCTTTGTTTTATATTTGCTATATAATGATTACTTCTTTTCTTCTAGCCTCTAATCAATCTCTTCAGCACTTTCAATGAATTGTGTTAAATACAAACACCACGTGTAATGTGTATCAAACTTTCAACGCAGTTAATTTTTAAGGCTGACCCATAAGACTCATGCTTTGCAGCTGCATTTTTAATGGAGAATGCAAACTCTTCCCTGGTGACGGTACAGCACCACTGCCAGCATATTTCCACCTCCGTTTTCCTTCTGACTAGCAACTTTTTCAACAGTTTCATGCAACCCCAAGTAACTATGTGAAGCTTTTTGGGGAAATGGATCTTTCTCAAATTCTCGAAACATGGCATCACAGAAAGGCTGAGGAACAACAGCAACACCATAAAAGATAATCTTGTCTTCCAGAAGCCACAGTTCAACCTCTGGGCTACTCAGCTTTGGAAAGATGACAAGCACAGGCAGCTTCTCCAACTTTTAGCAGAGTTTTTGCTTACCTTTCTATCACTACCTGAGATAGAAGATTGCTAAATACTAAAAATTTGAAACAGTTTTCCCTGCAGACTTTCATGGATTTGGAATTCTCCCAAACAATTTTTAAAGGAAACTCCATAGAAAAACTCCGAATTTGAATTACAGTGACTCCTTGTCTTTCTGTGTACCACCCTACAAAATGTTTACCATACAATTCAGCTCCAGATCTGAATTTTAACTGTTACTGCAGATTTCATGGCATGTGAAAGAGCAGCTTAACCAGAAATTGGTAAAGGCTTCTGTAAGCTTATCTTTGCATTTTGTTATTTATATGCCACGTGCCCTTTGCTAAAATATTGTCAGAGCCYAAATATCAGAGAGCTGCAGAGCAGCCCATGTGAGTAACCGCCACGAAGCAGTTAAAAGAGGTACTGAGCTCTGCAGTCACCCGGAGGGAAACTTTTGAGCCTTTGATGACACACTCAAATAATTAGTAACTCAGCCTAAGGTCTCCCCTCTCCCAACACACCCCAGGCAAAATGCCAGTGTCGGAGTCTCTCCCTGCAAAGCCTCATAAACAGAAAGTCTATTTACTGGCCCCAAATGCTATTTTGTTCTGCAAGTAAGCAAAACCAAGAGCATTACCGGATGGAATAATCCTGTCTGAAGCAGAAAACGTGCCAGGAAGGGTCTGCTTTGCGGCACATCTCTGCCTCCTTTGAGCCRTCAGCTCGGATCACCACCCCATGTAAAACTCCACAGCCCTGTTCTCCATCTGCTGACCTGCCCACCTTTAACCATGTCCAGCCTGGCAGGATTCAAGAACTAAAACACTGCAGTTTAGTCCTTGGCCAATCGTACCAAGTTGACGCCTGCAGTTTTGCTCTATTGCCAGGACTTGTGAAGCTCCAGGAGAAAAGATCACCCTATGCTCAAGGCAGATCTTGCGACTCTCACGCTTAAAATGCTGAAAGGAGATTCACCGTCCTATACTTTAAATCTACCTGATGTTTACTGCAAAGCCCAGTAATTCTAGAGTCTGGAATAATACCCTGTCTTCATAAAAATCACTGTAAAAACCATTTTAATTAAAGCTGAACGACCCCAGGAAAAACAGGAAACGGGTGCACCGCTTTCAAGGAGGAAACAGCAAACTTCATACACGGGATGCCAGCCGTACCGCTGAAATACAAGGTCTCAAAACAAGATTTTATTTTTAATTTTTTTTGCTGTGACAGTTACTGGAAGGTTTTTTTTAATAAAAGGATTGTAAAAACAAAACCATTTTCCTGCGCTATCAGAGCTGCCAGCGTGACTTGAAGCACGGCTTCACGGCTGAACCTGCAGCAACGTGCACTAACAGACACGACGGGTACCGCAACTCGGTCATATGGCGCAAAATAACAGATCATGCGCTGCAGCAGCGGATCCCGCTCCAAAATAACCACAAAGCTCTTACCTCCCAATGCTTAAGTCCTACTAGCTTCACTGTTATTTGAGATACTTCGGCAAATTTATTCCATTTTATCGACATCCTTCCCCCGGGGGCAGGAAGGCTGCTCCCCACCAGCATTAGCCCATCGCGACGGCCAAGAGCTGCCAGCACGGCCGGCTGGGGGGACGGCAGTCAGTTAGGCAAAAGGGGGAGGGCGGGACGATTGCTGCTAACTTCCTTGAAGATGATTTTAGCTACTTTGCTAATGCTTTCATCTTGCCCTACCTTAGCTTCCACTGCTAAAAAAAAAATACTAAAAAAAAAAAAAAATACAGGCAGGAAAGGATAGGATTAATATTTTAGAAGTCACAAGTCAATATAAAACCACTCATTTAAAAGGCAGAGGGTGGTAAATCAAGCCCTCTGTGATGTTTGGGATACAGAAAAACTGAATTTTAACATACCTCAGTGTTGCTATGTAGTACTTCAGTAAAAAAAGTGCTGCAGAAGATTTCCCAGACAGAAAGGTTTCATGTGTTTGCGCTCCTCCTGCTCTACAGGTCACAAATACTCCCTGTCTCCTAGTCCTTTCAAACACTTACAACTCTTACTATAAACACTGAAACGCTGTTGGTGGTATAGCACTGCCTAATAACTGCGCAAGTCAAGGAAAAAGAGAAATTACTCATGCTAATTTTTTGTCGTCATTTCCCAGAAACTCTCTACCAAAATGAAGAAAAAGAGTATTTTTTTTTTCTATTTGTCAGAGACATAGCATGTTTTAGACTTCACAAATGTGAATCAGTGCACGCTACTGATTTCAAGAGACTCGCTGACTAATCCCTGAATAGCACAAAGTATATGCCAGACAGGGGTAAATTCACAAACTTCTATCARTATCCCCTACAGTTAATACTCCAAACACCCTTTTATTTTTAGGGKTTTTTTTACATAACTATTTACACCATTTTCAAAAAGAGCCATTGCCATTAGTAGGCACAGATGTGCTTTATTTTACAGCTCATCTTAGAAAACAGTGCATTTCTGAAGGTTTTGGGAAAAGTAAAACCTAGTTGGAAAGAAGTTGAAGCCCCCCTCCCTCCTGACAGCCCAGACAGCAGCAGAAACCAACTCTTCCTGTCCAACTTCCTCTTTCAAGGTTTGTTGTTTTTCTTTTTAACTCTTACAGGTTTTCATCGGCCATAATGCTTCTGAGAAATTAGTGTTCCCAAGAATTTTTAGGTCACATTATTTAAATGTACAGCTGAAGCCCTAAAAATGTATGTAATGCAAACATTCCACCGTGAGCAGAGAAGAAATTGTAATTTGAATGATACTATGGCTTTTTAGTTAGTAAAAATATCAGAAGTGATACGAGCTGCAATTTTTGTASTGTGTATTATTGCTGGGATTTTGGAGCAATTCTTTATCAACAGTTTCAGACAAAATCATGAAATTAGTGAAATCAGACTGCACCTGTTTAACAAAGGCAGAGCAAATATCTCAAAGCGCTTCTGTTGTATTTTCTTAGCTGTCCCAACCAGATCTCATATATATATATATATATCTCCAGTTCTTGCTTTAGAGATTATACACCCGAACTGCAAGAACCAGTTAACGAATTTCCAGTCTCGTCCACAGGCTGTGCAACATGCTCCACAACTTCTTGCTAGTGGTTTGCACAGAGGTTTCTATGTAAACAGATTTTTTTTTGACATCGTACTTTGCAGCAGGGAAGAGCATTGTCTTAAAGCTGCTCAGCAGCAGCTCTGAGCCGCTGGTACCTGCAGCTTGCATCTTTAAAGGCAGATCCGTAAAGAGGAACTGTGCGTTAGGATGACTGATCTCACTACAGCTGGGTACCTCATTGCAAAGGTGATGCAATCTTCAAAAAACATGTATCAAAATGTGCATTGTGCCATTACAGCACACAAACCCAGCTATGTTAGAGGAACACTCAGGCTGAAACATCAAGTGCTTATGTTGGGAAAGGCTAAAATCAAGTTTGCTTGTGCAGGTGAAACGTGGCCCCTCCCATCATGTATGCTTCAGCCCAGCCTTATTCTGTGATAGGCACAATGCTCATTATGCCATATTTTGTTTCCCGTTTGCTATTCAGACACTCATCAGAATATGTAATTACGTGTCTCAGGGGCTATCCAATAGTATTTACCAACATATTAGCTACACATCATCTAACTATATAATACACATTGCTGACTGTGAGGTAAGGTGCTCTTAGCTTCTGTCAGACATGATAAACTGAGGTGAGATTCAAGTGGAAAATCCAACCAAGCCAAAAAAACCCCAAACATGTATTAACCTTCAGGGGACAATCTAAGGCAACAACAACCCATTTGTGTGAAGTATTTAGCATTAATGTAATTATTTCTGTAACCAATGCCGTTCCCAGGAAATTCAGCTGTGCTGAGCAGCGCTTAACCTTTAGCAAATTAAATCCCAGGGTTTCAGGGACAGAAAAAAGGGGAAAATATAAATATTGTCCATCACTAAAGGTCACAGTTTGAGCAGCTTCTCCAGCAGTGCACGGGAACTTTGTGGCAAAGGTAAAAATAAAAGGGAAACACAATATAGCCTTCGGCAGCCAGTCCCTTCTTACAGCTCCTGTCYTCATTTTATTAAACACCTCTCAGGTTCTGTAAAAATTAGACCCATCAATCACTGCACAGCCATAACTCATGCCGGAGCACAATCTATTCTCTATAATAAATGAAGGTTCATTCTGTGGGGAAAAGAGGCAAAAACATTGCATAGGAAAATTCACCTCAGATGCATTTCAATTTTGGGGTGCTAAGATTTCCCATGTAGCTATTCCCTACTACCCCAYGGACAATCCTCCCCTCGCAAAAGGAAGAAAGGAAGAAAAAACAAAAGAAAGTCAGGCAAAGACAGAAATACCACCCTGTGGAAACACACTGAAATACAGAATTCATCTCTGCTACCTATGGGTGTTTCACTGCTGTATAAATCACAAGAAGCACTTACTTTGCTCTTCTTGCTGCTGGACATTTTATTCCTGAGGTAGCTGAAGGTGCGACTGACTTTTGTGCCACTTTTAGCGGCGGAGACACTGCTGCTCTCTTCAGAKATGCTAAAATCAAAAAAGAAAGAGGTTGGGTTTATTTTTTTTTCTCCCAAAGCATCTATTAAATGGATAGATTCTTTTTTAAAGGACAAATGCATTTATTATCCAATAGAGTCACGGGTTGCTCTATGGTGTTATACCAGAGAAGGCAAAGTGAAGACAAAATGCCAATCTGGTAGTTTGTCATGTATTTCAAGGAATCCTTTTATCTGTTTTTAAGCCATCTCCATTCTCAAACCATGCCATAGCACCCTCTGCTGCTCCCGTGGCCAAATAACCACTAACCAGCTCGCAGCATCTGGCCATTTACATAGTCAATATCGCAGATACACAGTCAGTCTTGGCATTTAATCATCGATATTTCAGACAGAAAGGGATAGACGCACACACATCCTTTAAAAAGAAATCTCCTTGCAGAGGAAGACATCTAATGAACTCTGAAAAGGCAGTGAGTGTCTTTAACAGAAACCACACTGCCTGCAAAGCCTCCCCTGAGAAATGAGAATACCAATACTAAGTAATAAACTGCAGTGGTTATTTGTATTCATTTAGGCATTTCTGGGACGCCAGATATTTTCTGCCAGTCTTAACATGCACAAGCTTATGACTTTTTCAGCTTCTATGGAAGAATAAGAAATTACAGAGGAAACTAGTATTGCATTAAAGAAAAGGACAGAGTCTGTCAATAGGAAGTACAAYGCAAACCAAAAGCAGAACGACAGAAAGACAAATGACATCAAGGAGGAGAAAACAGCGGCGAGCAGAGGTGAAGAGCCTCCCAGCCACAAAATAAAGCCGAAGCTATCAGAGTGACACAGCGACCAGACACCCAGCTCCTTCGGTGCCACAAATGTCCTTCCTCCGGGGAAGCGCTTTTAAAGCCAGCACCCACCAGAAAGATTATCTCCTCTCTACAGCTTGCAAAGATGAAAAGTAACGGACAAAAACATGATTGTTTTGGCCTTTGTTACAGAAATACAGACAGAATTAACCAACGGGAGGACAACTACTTTTAGTGTAAAATATAACTCAGCGTAAACTGATATTGTTTGATAATAGATAATCTGATATATTATTAGTGATGAATAAACACAAAGCCTTGTTAGAGACAAGACCTAGAACAGACTTTCACATTCTATGATCTAAAATATTTTTCAGCCTTTAGACACATGGGACTGATTTGCAAAAGCCTGACAACTTTTGATTTCAGCTGAAGTGCACTGGTGCCAGGAAGGCTTTTGGGTGTCCAAACCAGAGCCCACTACAGGAGTCCCACCAGAAGAGACGTGGTACCCCCAGAATACTGTACCTCTGAACCAAGGAACCCGTGGGGCCGCCGAACGCCTGCGTACCTGGAAAAGATCGGAGGGGTGGGGGGGGGTGACATGTTAGACTGCAATCTTAGCCTACTGATTTTAAAAACATAGTTTGCATATTTGGATGGTTCAAGAGGAAGGGGAARTGTTTTCCAGAAGTGAGTGTTTAGGATAGATTTCATGTGCTTAGGATAAAGCCTGTTCCCTGTATCCTTAGGTACTCTCAAATAAGATGCTGAGGTGAAAGCCTGCTTAGGTTTTTTATTGTTCTTCAGCTATTAAGCAAAGGATGTGCTTCTGTTAAATTTGCTGGTACATCAGGGTATCTGAATCAGAACTGCCAATTCAATGACAATAGGTATAAATGAGAATCATTCTGCCACAACGCTTTTATTTATACACCACTAGAAAGAATCCATTGTACAACATATCAGGGTTTCATGTATAAAACTTTTCTGCTTGATAAAATTATAGTTCATTTTCCCATCAAAATCCTGAAGCACTTCATAAAGAGTAAGGGAAACAAGGGAAGCCTTATTCCGTTTTCCACGAAACATTACCAGCTGAGGGCTTAGTCACACAACACTGTGCTTGAGGAAAGTCTGACTTTCAACATGAAGCTGAAGCCCTGCCAATGACACAAATTCTCTTTATACCACAAGAAACCTGCTTGCACAATGCATTTGGAGCAGATTAGGTAGCTGACACCATTTACCAGAACCATCGAAGAATACTGAAAAATCACAATGAAATGATCCAGAGGAGAGAGGGCTCTCTCCAGAGTGACTGGGCTTGTCAGGACTCCAAAAAACCCTCACTACAAGCACTGTTTGCAGTCCTATCTGAAGTTCATGAAGCAGCATGACTGATCATCTTATTAGGCTTCTGCATATACATTGCAAGAAAAACAGTACTTTGGCTTCAAATTCTGTTAACATATTAAAGCTAAGGGTGAATGCAAAAGAGCCACTTGACATCAGAGGCAAAGATGGTCCTCTCTCCAAAAGCAGTAAGTGCATTAGGAAAAACTGTGCATACCATGTTATGCCTTATGATTCTAAAATACACATTTTCCTAACCGCTGATTCAAGTGTCAACACAGTCTGAGACAGAAATATCACTTCTTCATATTGAGAAACTAAAATASAGGCATACCCCATTACCTAATCCCTGCTTGGAGATCTCTGTTAATATCTCCCTTGCAAAATCTTTCATCTAATTAATGATCTATCTCAAATACATCAAAGTTAGTAATACCGTAACATATATCAAATGAAGTCTACTATTCAATTTCCTGACTGTGCTGGGTTTTTATATAATATCTACTACCTTAAGCGCCTACTAGGATTACACAAGTAATTTACAGACTCCCAACTCCCTGGTTAATGCTCCAGTGACTCTGGTTCACGTTTCAGCTCTAGTTTGCTTTTAACATGGGTTAAGCCTCCTTAGTCTTTCCTTTTTTTAACAGATTCATCAATTTGACTGGATTTAAGTATTTCACAAACCTTTTTGTTTCTTTGCAGTTAACATAAGAAATATGAACAAACGCTGAATCAAGAGCTGTAATAATTTGATATTCGTGACTGTTTTTCAGCACCTTGAGAAAGTAATTGCATGGGAACTTCAATTATGTACTATTTATCTTTTACTGCAATAGTGTTTTACCTTAAAAATGGGGGATTCTTGACACTGGCAGGCAAAATGGATCCAGACAAAAATCAAGGTGAAAGCCTGTTTATGATTTCATATTTTAGGTTACAATATAACAYTGTATGATCAACACTCTGCTGCAAGCTATAAAGCCCATGAAGATGAGCATAGAAAAGCACACATTTTCTCACCTTCAGAGCTTTTTTGAGGTAGAAGAGGGGAAGGAAGGTTTATTTCCATAATTTTTGTGTTTCCTGTCATGAGCAGGTTCAAAACTGAAATGCTAAAACTGACTTCACAACCCACAAAAAAAGTTAGTTTTGTTCAAAGGCCAAGACTTCTATCTATGTCCAATGAATCTGGGCTAGCAGCCAAATTTTGGTGTACTTATCTGAACACCTTTTAAGCATCACCCACCAAAATTATTTCCTATGGTAGCTGGACTTGAAATAATTCATCAAGATCCATTATGCAGAAAGCAGCAACCGGACTAGGATGTTGCAAACAAAAGAAACCAGCTCGCAACTCCTTAATGCCGGCAGTAATTAAACTTCTGTGGGTCAAGAAATCCAAAGGCTTCATAATAGTTTTCTAAAACGCACAGACTGGCTTGCCCAGCCACCTGAAATCCACGTCTTAAATATATCATGATATCAAACAAACTGCAACTAATTCTCCATACTCTAGAGAAAAACAGGCATGGAGAGGTTGAGGAGCGGTAACTGAAATGCAAGTGCAATCTCAATGCTAACACAGCCATCCTCTTAYGAGAAATGAACCCTGAAGCCATAAAAAAATAAATAAACTGGTCTGGAATTACTACATGAAAAATGCCCATTGCCAAAGCAGTCTTATGAATAGCTGTGGCTAAACCAACCTTTATATAAAGTCACCACAGTACCCTCAAATATGAGGGAATAAAACACGTGTAAAGAAAGCAACATTTTTGTTTGAGACAATATCCAACATTACTTTAAATGCTCATCGGTAACAGCAGCACTGTTGAGGGAGAGAAGATAAAATACTTGCTAACAGAAACACCCGCCAAAATTGCTATATTCTAACCTGACTATTAGGAATTACCTTAACTGGTTGGATGCTTAAAACAAACAAAAAGAAATTAAAAAAAGAAAAAAACCAACAAAAAAAACAATTGAAAAACCGAATCCATCAAGAAGTTTAGCTAAGAGTACTTTTTACCATGGGAGCATGACATCAATGCACAGCTGCATGTTTGCAGCTCACTTTGTGCGGACCATGAATTGTGAGTTTTGTTCAAGGCAGAAGAGAAGGACAGAGCAAAGGGAAAGGAGGAAGGAGCTTAAAGACGGAAGTGGGTAGTATCACACCTGGGAAGAGCACAGGACCTTCTTGTAGGAAGGGACAAACCCACAGTGAAGATTGGGAATAGAAAGGAGGAGAATTTAGATACCTACACCATGGATGGTGTGGAGATTTTTTAAATTCAGGAAGCAACCAAAATCTGTTGGGACTGGAAAGCAGTTTCCCCCATCCCAGTATGGACACAAGGGATGTGGGCTAGTTTCCTTGCAAACCTTTGATTTGAACCAACTAATGCAGCTGCTCTGAATTTTCCCTTTAGATAGAGAATTATCTGTTCTGGTTTATTTCAACAGTCTAATAAAACATGCTTAAGAAATAGGAAGCATTTTCAATTATCTTTGATAAGCCTATTTAAAAAAAACAAGAGGAGTCTAAATTACTTTAATTCAATCTTCTGCCTTAGTTGGGTTTCTTTTAGCAATGGAGTTTGCAGGAGGAAAAAAATAAGCTACCATATAACACTCGCCTGTTTCCCAACAAAACTATTCTGATTATAGTATCAGGATCTAGATATGAACACCTTGACGATTTAAAGTGTTTGGCTGCAATGTATGCTTTTTGCTCCGTACGGGAACTGTGAAGTTGTAATCAAGATTTTCAGAATTTTGTATCAGGGCTTCTCTCCTCTTTTCCTACTTCCACTGAGCAATGTCCTCACTCTCACCTATGGAGGGCAAGGATCTACCTCTTCTGTTAACTCCATGCGCTGCAACAATCTCAAGACAACTATTTTGGTTTTAATGGAAAGGTAATGACTATATTGCTGGTCAGAGTGGCAGATGATGATATTTGCCACATGGATACAGACCAAAACTAAGCAGATGAGATTGGATGGTGCTGGTGTACAAGACTCTTTGGATTATAATCCTTTTATTCTGTCATTAGTTAGTATTCAGATACAGGACTAAGATAATGCTGTTAGACATCATGCAATAGAAAGGTTAGTTCAATGTTTGCAAGGTGAAACTTCAAGGTCTAAAGCAGAAAACCAGGTTTCCCTTTGTTTCCACCCATAATGGCTGCAACGCACAGAAAACAATTACTTACTATCCAACTCCTCCTCATCATCACTGGAAGAAGAGCCAATAGAAAAGAGAGTTTTAGACTTAGGAATGAGTGGAGAGATGCTGAAGGAGAAGGAGATTCGTCTYGATGGTCGAGTCCGGCCCTGGGCTGAGAAGTGGGTTAACAGCAGACATTAGAGCATGCTTGAAAATGAATTTAATAATAAAAAGGTGAGGAAAGCAGCCAAAGCAAACTAAAACCAAAGCAAAGGAAATGTCTGCAAAGCAGCTGGCTTCAGAAAAGGCACAAGAAACAAAGAATTGAGAATGTGCAAATTCCAGAGGATGCAGGTTTTAGAGGATGGATGTCTCACTGCATGCATAAGTCGAGGTTCAAGGCTTCCTTATCTTCACTGTCATCTTTTCATAGGAACTCTCAATGAAGAGTTACACGTCAACAGCTGTTTTCCCAAACAGAATACCAACAACATAGTAGATCTCTGGACAAAGGGCATCTGCTTCACTGAAATAACTGCCAGGGAATCAAACTGGAACAACTCAAGATATTTGCTTAAGGGTGCTTTCTGCAGTTAAATGACACCAAAGCTGCTGGGTACAGCAAGGATACTTTATCTGAAGTGTTGACTTTATCTGCCTAGGGAGGTTCTTGCCACTTCTACCTCTAAAAAAACCTAACACCATTTCAGTAATGTTATGCCATTAAAAGCTTCCAGCTTTACAATGGAGAGACCTAAATTTCCTTTCTTTTATTCTCCAAAATAAAACTGAAAAAAACAAGCATCTCTTCTCCTGCCTTCTTCTAAAACTCACAGTCCTTATTTTAAAGAAACTGCCTAAACATGAGAAAAGCCCCTCTGCACCATCTCCTGTCCTTGCCTGGAAGAAGTCTACCAAACACAGCGCCAAACTCAGCAATCAGTCTGTGACATCAAATCTCCCATTATCAGTAGGATAATGACAAGTTCAATCATCTTTTCTCAGACACGTGACTGCTCTGCCTTCTGCTTATTTCAATTTCTGAAGTTATATTTATCTTCCAGTGCTATGCACTTTTCCAGGAATCCCTGCTATTTGTTCATGCCCTCATCTGCAAACTTTGCAAATTAAAAGGGTTTACTGTAATTCCTGTTGAAAAATAATTTATTTTTAAGACCAGCTCTTGCATAGCAGCAGCTTTGCAACAATTCTTTGTAAGTACAATCTTTTCTGAAAAGAGATGTAGGAGCCAGCTAGCCACTCTTAACTGAAATTGCTACACAGCCTTTTATGGAGATGCCCAAGGGCTGTATTTCCCAAACCTTCTCATTGTACAAGCACAGGTGGAAACCTCTGAGCTGTGACCTGACCAATGTCAGGTTGCTGGATACCCATCGCTCACATGGTACATCAGTGTGTCCTCGAGAAAGATGACTGGGACAGGGCTGGGGAAACTCTGCCCCTGGGACAGGTCTGACCTAAGGGTCCTACATTAAGCATCTACATTAAACATCTTCAGCGTGTATATTCAGGCACTTTTAAGTCATTCCATGGCACGGATAAATCAATTCACTTGCACAACAGGGAAAAGAGGCTAAAGACTTTATCAGTATTAAACTTCCAAGAGAAAAAAGTAGCAATTACGACTCTCTCTGAATAAAACATGTCTGTTCAGCCACATACAAAGAGAATTTTTTGTATTGCTGATATACCCCAAAACTGAATTCAGAATATAAAAATACTATCCAAGGAATATCCAACGCAATGCAAGCAATGCAAAGCAAACTCCCCTAAAATTTTCCTTCAGCCATTAGTCATAAATGCCAATCGCCTAGAGGCAATTTGACTAAAATTATATGCACACTTTTCCAACGTAAGCAGAAAAACCCCAGAGGGACCCAATGAAAGGCATTTAAATTGAAGAATTCTTAGCAAGATTCATGAATTAATTTTGTTTAGACTGCCTTTCAAAGGAGTTGTTCTAGTGTCCCAGACCTGAAGAACATGACTAGTCAACACTGCTTTCTTTCTTCTGTAGTCTACTGTCTATTTAGACTAGAAGTCAAGATGAACAGTAATACTTTACTGTAAATAGAACCACCTCCTCCAGCACAGTTCAATTCAACTTCCATTTCAGTGGTTTTATTTATAGCAGTTCCTGGCTTTATAACAATGCTCCACACTGGAAATTTGCTATTCCAAAGCCGAAAGCAGTCTTCCGAGCACTCCAGCCAACAGCTCTTGTGACCTCCCTCTATAAAATGCCGAAGGATTAACAGTTGTGAATGGCCACAGCAGCTCTTGGAACATCTGAGACATCAGATGGAGTGTGGGTTAGAAACTCCGTCTCGGAAATTGCTCCTGCCTCAGTACATATGACAATAAATGGGAAAAATAAGAGAAAGCCCTCCATATATTTATTTATTTGGATTTAGTTTTTGAAGCTTTTGTGCAGAACATGTTGCTTTCTTCCCATTCAGACACATTTGCAGGGATCAGAGAATTTTTTTTTAAACACCTACCACAAAATTATGCAAGTGGAATGAAGAATTAGTGTTTTCCTAGAATTCACCTCCATGAAATCAAGGATTTATTCTTGCATAACTCTGAAGTATTCTGCTGCAATAACATGAATGTCAAACCTAGGTGACAAAAGGGAGTTTATACACCAAGACCTTCTTGTAAAAGGCACTAAGCTGCTTCACGTGTACTTACGGTCACAACTCAACTAACACTATTCCTCTTTCAAAGTGACTGAGGAAGAATGAAGTGATTTACTGATGTTTCCAAAGTCAGGAAAGTGTCAAGAGTTGGGAAGAGAATCCGTGACCTAAATTTTCAAGGTGAGTAATCCTTTTGGATACTCACATCAACTGCCTCAAATGCATCGATTTTCAGAAACCACCTTCCTATAAAAATGAGGCCCTTCTGAGGTGTTGCAAATTAACTACTGAGAAAATAAAGCTCACAGAAGCGTTAGTAATTTTTAACTTCAGTGTCCAAAATTCACAGACATCCACCTCAAAGCAGAAGACTGAACCTGCTATTTCTTCCACAGCCCCTCTGGAAAGCTTACTACATCTTCTCTTTTCCTTCTCTCTCAATGAGACCATTGTGGCTAGGCCGACTCTAGAAGAAGATGGGATAATCAAACCTGTCTACCACCAGCTCGGGCCTTGATGGCATTTTTAACGTGGGTCATAAGACAGAGAAGAACAGGAAGGCGGCAAGTTGCCCGATTCCAAGACGAAGGCACAAATCCTCCGCTGTCGTAAACCCCCGCCATGGGCCTGAAGGAAAGTCTCAAGGGAGAGGGAGATGAGCCTCAAGCCGGCCAGGCTCTCTCAGCCACCAAGAGTGCGTGTTCTGGGAGCTAGCGGAATTATTTAGGGTGTTTGGTTAGCAACTGGATGCAATGCCAGTGAATTGGTTGCTTCAAAAAAAATAATGAAGGCCTTCAGCACAAGGAGGAAAGAGGGTGTGCCATTACATGGAGCAAGAGCCAGTCTCTTTACGGGACAGATCTGACAGTGTTTTGGTTACCGTTGCTGGGGGACACATCCGTTAGGTCACATGCTTATTAATCATGGAAGAACGATGGCAAAGAATTTAAAAACGTCTCCTACAAAGCATAATCTCTGTCAGCTTCCTCCAGCAAGCCTCCCAAATGAATAAAACACCTTTCTTAAAAGCACCTTTCCCTTGTTCAGCTTTGCAAGGAAGAAGCATGTTAATAAAGAGGAAAAGATCAGAGACCATCACTGATTGACAAGATGTGATCTAAAATGTCAATACAGTTTCTGGCTGGCAATTAACAAAATGAAAACACGTGTAATATGGCCCTTCCTAAGCGCAGCCAGCTGCAGCCTTTTGAATGACTTTTTCAGCTGAAAGATCAATTCAGTCAAGTTGCAAAATTAAGTGCTTGTTATCGCTTCAATTAAGCTGAACTGGAAAATTTCACCTAATCATCTATTATTATTTTTTTCAGGAATGAGATTCAATAAATTATGCCCAACTGCCCCAAAACATTTAACTCAAAATAAACAGCARCAAACTTCCCCAATGAGACCAAGACATGGATTCTCAAGTTTTCATATATCAACTTTCAAAAAAATCCAGAAGTAGGAAAATAAGATCTCAAGTGGAATTTACCTCAACATCAAAGGAAGAAATTCTGAAAGGATGCAAAATTCAAACTTTTTTTTTTTTTTAATAACAAACTCAATAAATCGTAGTTTTCGTGCCAGTAGTCTAATTAAGAAAAAAAAACAAACAAAAGAAACCCAACAGAACTGGAAATACTAGGGATACGCTGGGAAGAACAAAATATGCATCTAAACTGAACGGGTTCTCCCTTTCCACCCACAATTCCATGCAGCAGTGAAACATGTATTTCACATAATACAGGAAAGCAAGAGCAGGTACGAGCAAATTCTGCCTTGGGAAGGTAGCACGATATACTTAATAATACAGATGACAGAATGGATAAGAATAAGGGAAAATTGCGTTACTCACTGTCCAGCACTGGTTTACTAATTGACATTAGAGACATAGATTTGGTCAGTGGAGATGAAACAGCGGAAGAACAGAAATTAAATCCTTGCGGCTGCGATGTTTGATGCATCTGCAGAACAGAAAATAACCACACTGAGCAAATACGTCAAGCACGACAGCACCATCCCAACTACAGACTACAGTTCAGTGCTCACGTTTACTGAAATTCTCACTTTCAAACAGTGGAAAATTGAAACGATCCCAGTATAAGGTAATGGGTAAGAAATGCAAGGACCACAAAAAATGCAATCGGTGTCCCACAGGTGAAATGCAACATTTTGTTTTGTCTTTCAAGTGTAAGACAACTAATTATGCAACAAACAGAGAGACTCTGGCTGCTTGATTTTCTTGCAAGATATTACAAGGTGGATATTGTTAAGTCTGATGGCCACTGAAATTACTGCTGTGATTCCAACTCCTCAGCATAACTAGACTGTAGTTCAACATGGTAAAAAATCTGATGTTTAACAGTGTGTTCCCCAAAAATGCCATTCCTCAAAGCAAGAGAAGACATGAGAGTCTTGACATAATAGCTCTTACAGGCGAGATCTTGTAAGATCCGTTTACTGCCTTGATGTACAGCAGTGACTCTATGAGGTAAACAGACTGGCTGGCTAATGATTCTGGCATAAACCCAGAAAATACTATGGCTGAAACTTCAAACTCAGAAATCCAGGGTATTTACAGTATTTAAGAGTATAATTGCTTCTTTAATAAAAATAAGCAGAGACTCTCATAATATTGTGGCCCATCTGTCCTTGATAGCTATCATAGACTTCCGCTCCAGAGAGATCGCTCTAAATTTTCTTAATATGCAATTAACATTTTGCTTAACTGTTGCTTATGATAATGGGCCTTTTGATTCTGGTTATACCTATGAAAGAAAAAAAATCTTTATTTTCCTCCTACAATATGAAAATAAACCTGAAAACCTTAACAGATAAATTACTACTTGGTACTTCTGTGTATTTTAAGTCTGCAAAAGGCAGCATAAGCTTTAATTGTGGAAGCCTTTCAACACCTGCGACTGATAGTATCACTATATCCATGCTAAAAAGTTAATAACTTTTCCATGATTACTCATGCAATCAGTGGAAGAAAACTGGGAAATTTCTTGTTCTCCACCCTAAGACTTCACCCATCAACCACATTGCCCCAAAGAACCAAGTAGCAAATTTAACACAGGGGAAATTCCTCTGTGTGAAAGATGGAAGACTTTAGTACTACATATACAGGGTGGAAGCCTTCACAGTGATACTGTGTCTTGGGAAAATTACTTCAAAACATTGATGTAGCATTTTCTAGAAATCTAACAATAGTTGGACAACTTTACCTGGTGATTGTAGTCTCTGATTTCCCCTTGCTCAAGTTCTTCAGTGAGCAACACCAGGGACCCGCACTGATTGCTGGCAAGCGGACTCCGTCTGAGGTCTTTGGAGCTCAGAGAAGAAGCCTCCAAGTTTGTAGAGGGCTTCTTGTTCTCACCAGAGTCTCCAGCAAGGCCTTCTAGGCTGTAACTGAAGAGAAACCATGGAGGTTAGATCCTGAGAAACTCTTAGGGACTGGTGTCTTTCAGCACATAGCACCTTCAAGCGTAAAACACAACGCCGTCACTAACTGAACTGTGCAGGGAAATGCTGATGTTATTCCTCAGCATGTTACTTCTCAACGACCAAGTGCAGATAGCAGTGCAGGGGTTTCCATTTTCTTCATAACTAATATTTTAGAGGCAACTTAGTGCCTCTAATGAGACACAATAGTTGCTTGAGAATGACCATTCAAACTCTTGGTCAATGGGCTTTCCCCACTTCCCCCCCCCCCCCCTTCCTGAATGGTGCACAGGAAAATCTAGAAAAACTACTTCTGAAGATTTTGGTATTTCCACATACTTTCTTTGCTAGCTTTTTATTAGGTTGTCCCTGGGCTTAAGGCCACCCAAATTAAACCACCTCGTATAGCACAGTGCTGCGTGTCCTGGACCACCACCCCTCCCAGCAGCCACAAAACCAGCGCTGGGCTGCATGTAATGTTTGTCTCTGCAGACACATCCTCTGAATCTATTTAGCACTTGCCACTGCAGAAAGCTTAGCACTGATAATGTCCTTCTTTCTGCCAAAGCCTGTTTCTTTTTTTCCTTTTCTGTTTTTTGTTGTTTTGTTTTGTTTTGTTTTTTTTAAAGTCAATAAACGTTGTCTCCATCAGCCAATCAATCCTATTTTATCATTTGCTGATGAAGCTAGGTCTGTCCAATGGAGCCAGGCATAATCACTCAAAGCTAAACAAAATACCAAACTTCTGCTTGCAGAATTGGTAGTAATAAAAGGTTTGGTCAACCTCTGTAGAGACAGCTGCTGATAGACAAGTGACCTCTACAGAAAAGGCTAATACAGTCTCGTCTCACCTATACAGAACAGTCCCTCTTTCACATGTGACTATTTCCATCTGATACATCTTGGCCCCGATATTCTGCTTCTGACCCTCCTGCTCCTCATGCCCAAGCATCGATAAAGCCACTGCAATGCCAGTTTGGGTTAATGTGCAAGCTTTACAGGTTCACCTCCCGGTACACTAGCACAACTCCGTGTCTAACGTTTGATTTTATGCACACAAAGTTCTGCTAGCTTGAAGCAAGGCCTATCCTGGATATATATCCCAACTGGAGGCTAATCATGACATCTAAGTGGCCAACAAGCTAACATGTAATCAAATGAAAGGGAAAACACACTATAGATTGTACAGATTATCTAAACGACCAGAGGACCTTTAAATTCAGGTAGACTTGCATAGCAGTAATTAATGTTCTGTATTCCTTTAGAAGCATTAAGTGGCTGATAAATATGCATCTTCAAAGCAAAAATTGCAATAAACCTTAAATAAGAGTTACTTAATTTTTTAAGACTTTTTCATGTTAGTTAATGAGAAAGAAGACTGATTGAGGCATTTACAATTTAATCTGCTTTAGGAAGATTTTGACTCAACAATGTGTATCAATAGCAGGCATTATAAAGTTTATTCYAGAACACCTGCAAAGAGAAATCAGGCCCATTTCTACTGATTATTTAGGGCAGAGGAAACATTTTTTTCTTGCATCCCAAGGTGATAACAATGGTGCTATATAGTGCAGAAAAAATAATGTATTTTTTTGTGACACAAACAGCTCAAAACTACAAATATTAGATAGCACACAAAATAGTAATCAGTTGGTAATATTGGTCTGTAATTGTTGGTTGGGGTATATAGATCAAATGTAATTAAATATGTAATGGGAAGGACATACGGACTTCTTTCTCAATATCTAGTCTTCAGAAAAGGAGTTGAATAGCTCTACCCACAATCAACAAGAACTGCCAGAAGAACTCAGAAGCTGTAAAATCTGGGAGACTAGCTTCCAGGCAACATCAGGTAAAGATCTGACCTGCAAGCATCAATCCCAACACTGGGACTTTCTACAGTAGATGCAAGCTTTAAATGCCTGGGAAATCTTCATCTGTGGTTATCAGATTGKTTTTTCACAGGAAGTTTTACATGATTAGTCTCTTTGAAGAAGAAACTAGATCTTTCAATTTACAAAGAGCAACTCTGTATGAAATTAAATCCTTTATGAGATCCATCCAGAACAAAGTGGCGCTGAATCACATTAACTCTTGTTTTGATTCTTTGGCTGTCGCAATTATCATTATGATCATTGCTGCGGAAAAAACACGCCTTAAAATCATCACAGAATAGAGCAGCTCAAACCAACAGTGCAGCTTCTTTAACACTCGAGGCCAATGAAAAGCAGCCACCACCTTCACCTGCACCCCAGTTCAGAAGACCCATTCCCAAGACTAATTGYTGAAGAAGCAGACGAAGCAAACAAAACACGCGCACACTTCAGCCAGAGCAGCAGCGGAAAAGGCGATGCACAAAAAGCTGATGACAGGGTGCTTGCAGTGCTCCTTTGCCGCTGCTGCACATTTATTTATACCATACCTTCTACAAGTAAAGTCAGGACCCATGGCAATGAACTGTACGCCAGAGGGACACCAGCTCAAACTAGGAACATCAAAAGAGGCAAAGAAAGGAAAAGGGCCGTGATTATTGGATTGTTACGGAACAGGGGAATGTTAAAAAACTCACACTCTTGCATATCTTTAAAAAAACCCCAACAAACTCAGAAATAATGCAGTAGCTACTATATATTTCTGCCTGCCAGAACACACCAGAGTATCCCAAGTGACCGAGGTTACCACCAAACGGGTAGCAGGAAAGCCCATGCTTCCCCCAAACCGATCCCATCGATGAGTATACAATGTAGTGGAGAAACTGCTCCTTGTGGGGAGAGAAGTTTTTGGGGAAAACAAGGCTGAAACACACCAAAGCCAATTTTGCATAAGTAATCACACACAGCTGTTGTGTTAGTAATGATTAGTATTCTTCTGGTACCTCTCATCCCCAACTCAGAAAAAGAATCCCTTACAGATATTTAATCATTTAAGTCCCCTCCATACAAGTATTAATAACCTCAGGCTACACTTGGGAAAAATAAGGAGGGAGTTACATTCTTAAATGCTGCACAGCAAATCAGTGAAAGAGGCTGGAAGAAAAAAACAGGCCCGTCTTACTATTAACTTGGGATTAAATCAAGAGTCCTTCAGATAGTACTTTGACTAGAAAACCTTTCAGCTCCCATACCCCAAAAGAGTCCCAAAGTTGCACCATGAGAGACATAAGAAATGCAAATACAGAATGCAAATATTTTGGTTGTTATTTTAAATACTGCTTTTGTTATTTTTTCTCTGTCAGCTCATGGCCCAACTGCAGGTTTTGCAGACACAGAGAAATCAATCTTCTTGTCAGCTATGACACATAAAGGATCCCTAAATCCTGAAAAAGCTGTCCAGGAAACATACGATGTCTGAAGGGAATTTTGCATCAGCACAGATGTGTCAGAGCAGCACTGCACAAGTCCTGCTCCCAGCCCCTGGCCTGCGATCCACGCAAGGAGAGGACATGGCCAGAGCATGCTTTCCTCCAGTCCAGGAGCCTATGAAAAGKGCAGAACAAGTCTAAGCATCCCTGGGCCAGGATTTGTGAGTGCCAGAAGCCTCAGAGGGCACAGAGGAAGGTTTAAAGCCACTGACTGCATCACCTCATGCTAAGTCCTCGTATAGTTTCCACACRCAGTACAACACTGGAAGCATTCAGGAAGGGTTTCACGGTTGGTGTTCAATGGTGGAGTTCAGATAATTGCTACCTGTTTTATTAAGGATGTTAACTGGGTGAGGATACACCTGAAGTACCCGTGCTTTGCACCCCAAAGCTCCAGGTGTGCTTCACCAGTAGCTCTCAGCACAGTACCATAAGTATTCTTCATGAAGACATACCTTCCCAWAACATGCCAATATTTCCAAGTACTTCATCATCATCATCCAACTAAACCATGGTGGCATATGTAAGTATTAGTGAGGGATGGGGGGACTAAATAAATACTTGCTTGAGATCATAAAAGAACCAAGTCCTGGACACAGTAAACCCATCTCCATGTCCCCCCAGACACCTCAGTCTGCACTCTCAGGCTTGGGTTCAGACTCCCAGCAGGTCAGTAAAACCTGCCTGGCAGAAACAAGATGGAGGCTTAGAAAGTATCCCAAGGAAGGTATCATACATGCTTCCCCTCTCCTTGCTTGCCCCAGCTATCTGCTTGTGGCCCCAAGACTACTGGCCTTGGTGGACCTTTGGAGCTGTGCTTATGTTGACTTGTTTGCAAAAGTCAGTAATTCTTGTGTGGTCACTTCTCAACTGAAGGAGAGAGGATTTTCCTCGTTAAAGAAATGATGCAACATTTACACTAGATAGTGCACTTTAAAAGATGCCTCTATTCCTGACCATTGCCATGTTATAGTGACAATCCCAAATGCTAAAACTGCAGGGAAGGGAAGCAGAAGAGTGGAGGGAGGGAAGGAGCCATGCATATATGTAGGAGGAAGCCTGGAAGTGGTGGAAGGTCTCAGAGAAGGAAAAAGACCTTTTGGCAAGGGCTGTGGAAAGCAGTCTCACAGAATTACAATCCTGCTGGGGAGCCACCCACAATCTGTTGGCAACACCATAAAAACCAAACAAGATCAATGCAGAGCACGCAAAAACCCTTTACAGAAGACAACTTGGGTAGGGGGGATGAGCTATTATATACATCAGCCTTGTGGGAGAGCATAAACTGTTGGAATTAGTTTCAGGCTGTTGCTCTGCAACTGGGGTTAGACAGGATGATACCAAAATGGTTGGGAGGCCAGAAAAGAAAAAAAAAAAAAAAAACAAAAAAAAAGAGAATGCTTATGAAAGAATTACCACACATTTCAGATAGGACTAGGTATTTTATGTTGCCTGTTTGAGACATTTTCTTTATTCTGTGTGTAAGCTCAGTGTTTCAGGATATTATGACTCTAAGTACTAACACAGCTCCTACAGAGGAGCCTTAACAGACAACTGGTAAAAAGATATTCATTTGCATGAGCTGAGAAGATGAGCACTGCACTTCTTCCTCCAGAGCACAGAGTGATGCAAATAAAGTGGCTTCGTAGAAGTAAAAAAGCATGTTCTTTCTTGTGCCCTTTTTTTTTTAAATTCTTTTTTATGAGCCCTCTCCTGAACTGTACAGGACTGCTCATATGGCTTCATTTATGCTGATGCATGGTAAGGCATGGTGACTTTTTTGGTAATAACAGCATGGTGACATTTTTTCCATACATGGAAATATGGTAGTTTGTTTACACACACACACACACATGTAACCCCATCCATTTCAAGGGAAACAAAATCCTGAGTTAACCTGCCACAGGGGGGGAGGTAGCAGGCTGTGGGAGATGAGGAGGGGTTGAACCACTGAAGGGGAGAGATTAAACTTCTCTTTTTTTTAGCCTAAAAATGTACAAGTGTGGACAGTCCACATGTCTGCTGTGTCAGAAATTAAGCGTCCTATTTTATAYGTTAATAGACAGCGCAAAGGTTATGTGAGTGAAAATGCGTATCTGCATGATGGATGAGGAACTGAAAGTTTCCTATACAGAAGAAAAAAACACACATGGAAGTAAAGAAAAAAATACTTATTTTCTACTTTTTAGGACGATGGTTTTAAAAAACAGCAAAAGACCAGAATTAATGCCATTTAATTCAACCAGCTGCAGATCTGCAGAGTATTCTCCAACTCTGAGATTGTTTCTGATGCATCCCCTCCCCAGGTGCCCCTCCTGCAAGTCTTGGCAGGAGTCTCTGGTGTGCTTTAAATCCAAATTACGCACGTGCTCGCGGGTAAGCAATTATTTTGATACAACTCCAAATACACATGGCAAAGGCCAACAAAATGATATCTGAGATTTCTGCAAGTTATTAACATATCGTCCTGCAGAAAATGGCTTGAGCATGTGCTCTGCAGGTCAGAAAAACTGCCCTGGGTCAGACTGGAGAGGGAAAGCAGCCAAGCGGGATGCACAGCTCTAACGCCAATGCTTCGAGGGGTACTACAGGTTTACTAACATGACAATATGGAGTTAGTAGACATTCAAACGCAAAACGGTTAGTCACGTTAGTTGGCTTTGTACCTTCTCCTATGAATGGGAGGCTTCTTTATACCATCCCCCAGAACTCGCATTGAACTGAAAATGAATCATGGAGAATGGTCAGCAGCTTGAATGGAAAAAAATGAACAAATGGCAGCTGAAGGAATAATATCCCCAACAAATGAACAACAGAGGGAATGGACGTACAGAGAAAACACAAACTCAAATACTAAAGTAAGTAATGACTCTCGCTTTTCCTCCTCTCTCCCCCTTTTACAAATAAAACTGGTTTTCAGGGTTTTTTTTTGTACAGAAAGTTTCACAGGTATTGACCACGCCACAACTTAGCTGCTGCCAAAGCCAGGTCAGTTTAAAGTTTAGGTAAGGACAAAGTATTTGACAGAAGCTATTAGCAACCGTGATTAACTCCAGCTCTGGTTTTGCAGTGCTTAATCCATCAGTGAAAAATGCCGGCGTTTCTTTCCTCGGACCTGAATGTTAAAAACACTGCAACATTGTTGAAAGACAGGCATTTCAAATCTGCTATGAATGTCAGGAATTAACTGAAGGATGAACATCCTTTTGTGGCAGCCTTGTTAGTTTTCTTTGTATTTTTAATAGCAAAATGTAGACATGAGGATTATCCGTGAAGTGTATTTGAGGAGAGAGGGGAAGCGGAGGGGAACTGAGCATGTTTTCACATTGTATTTAAGACTATTACATTTTTTCTGATCTCTTCTGTGAGCAAACTTTTATGCTCATCCCTCTTACAAATAGAAAACACGTAACGCTGGAAAAGGCCAAATCCTACAAAACCTGATTTTTTCCGTAGGCTCTTTGGGTCCTGTATCAGCAGCTCTGTTTAAGCTTGACTTGGCTACCCCTGCCATTGTGGGAAAGACTTTTTGGTGTGGATGGGGGCTGGACCAGGCTGTGAGTCCTTTGCTGGGGCAGGAGGCACCTCTTACAGCTTGGCTGATTCTGCAGCCTGCCACCCCATTCCTGTTCCCAGCTGAGCAGCCCAGTTCTAGTCCTTGGGTTTTGGTGGCAATTCCACTTTATGTGGTTCATTTTCTGCTCATTTAGTGAGTGCAACCTGCTCATCGATGGAGCCAAGAAGTGCCACGGGTGCCCAGAGAAGGAGAGRGAGCACGGACAAGGGGTGGCAGACGGTGGGAGCAGCGCAGATCCTGCCTGTCCACAGGACAAACCTTAGCTAAGGCTTGTGCTCTGTGTTACTTCACTTCCAAGGTTTGCAAAAGTCAAGATACAATAAGGGCTTTTCCCCTTTAAATGGAAAAGGATCTACTGCACGTGAAATAAATGAATAAGAAAAACACTCTGAATTTAACGGATTTGTATGAAAGTCACTTGTTTGGGCTTCACTTCCTCAGTATTTGTTGTTGCTCACTAAGCAACCAGAATCTCAACAGCCACGTATGAAAAGAACAAAGAAGAAAGAAAAAAAAAAAACCACCACCAAAGCCAAATAATCCAAATTCCTTTGTAACAGAAACATAAAACCAAACAGGAACCAAATCAGCAGCAAAGACCCACACAGCTTTTCTTTTCTAATTAACCTATGTGACAGCTATCCTTATGTAGCGKCAGCTGTATGTAAGAACATATGAGAATAATTACTGTTCCTTTAACTCAAATTTTCTTACATTTACAATGAATGTATTTTCCCATATCAGAAACAGTCTCCAAAGTCTAATGCAGAAGAATTTAACCCCATCTGTTAAGTGTTAGCAGTAATTGCCAGCTATGCAGTTTATTACCCTCAGAAATCCTTACATAACAGGTCCTACACTTAAAAAGAAATCTCTCTAAATGAGTTTATGAGCTTATGCACTCATTCTGTCATAAACCTGCATGTATACCTTATGCTGACTCTTTTGTAGCTTTAAAAAGATAGGTATTACTTAATTTATTTAAATATTACCTGGGGACCCGAAACAAAGCCAAAAAAAGGTGCTAGTGGTAAACAGCAGCAGCAATAATAATAATAATAAAATCATCTTTTACCCTATGTTGCTATGTTCCTGAATGTTTTTCAACATTGGCTTTAAAATCTGAAGGGTCTATAATATTCCTTTAGTGATACCCACAGCTCCTAGCATGTAAAGGATGCATACATTTCCGATGGGAGGCTACTGCCTCTCACTGGATTATCCAAACAGGTCAGAAACAATTTATCAAGAACCCATTGTCAGTGGCCAGTTTTAATTTAATGGCATCACCAAATGCAATGGCTCCGTTTATCTTAAAAGCAGACCCGTGGCCATGAAGATGGCAGCAGGCAGCCTGGAGAGCAGTGCTACGCTGCACACCTGGGCTTGCAGCCTCTGTAACCTGCAGGTCTACACCGGAGGGACGGAAGGATAGGGCACCCTGACCCTGCTGAAACAACTGGCCACTCCTGCTCTGGAAGCATTAAATGCATTAAAAACACTGGCCAAGCCTCCACTGCTTTCAGAACACGCAGGGTTTGACCCCAAGTGTCCAGCAGTCCAGATGCTGAACGGTGCAGAGCACAGCAGGGAACCTTACACCAACTGCTTTATTGGTGTGCATCTTCCTTTACTTCATCTTTTTCCCCACTCAGATGGGAGACTGAGCACCTTTTCTTCCCACAGTCACTTGGCACCAGCATTTACACACTCAAATGGCTGTTACACCTCTCCCTCTTGTATCTTCTGAAAGAACAAAAGCGAAAACTTCCCTTTTGAATCTTCTGAGGCACCTCTGGGGACATCGGTGGTGAGTTAGATGGGACTTACTGTCCATGAGAGACTGAGGTGGAACCAACTCCGTGAAACAGGGACTACCCATCTCACCACTATGCCAAATGAGGAGCCTCCACACCTTTTTTTAAAACTCTGGTGCCCATGCTAGCTCTTAATGCAATCAGAGCAATAATGGTCATGTTTATTTTGTGAGAGATTTAACACTGCAACAATTCCTTTAACAAAGCCCTTCGTATAGAAAGGTGTGGTGACAGTTCAAATGAAAGACCTGTCCCAAGGTATTTCCATTCGCTCTCGAAAGCTCCAGTGTACTGTAGGTATTAAGTACTTTAATCCTGAAAGTTAATTTAAAAAAACCAAACAAACATACGTTCGTTAGGAGATTGTCTTGACCCCATTAAGTGAAAAAGAAATAATCAGAAGTAACATCCTCAGTTCTCCGTTTTATCATGCCAAGCCCAAAGCTTAGATAAATATGCAYGAGTGGGTGCAAAGTAAATCAAAGCAGCTTTTCACTCACCTCCTCTGATTTATTTCTGCTTCGTTTGTGGCGTTCTTCCCCGGCCCCCAGCTGTGTCGACGGAAAGGTGACAGCGGCCGCATGGAGTTTCGTAAGACGGAGGAATGAGTGGGCACATCCGTGATACTGTCCAGCTCCTCTTCCTTCTCTCCTCCCTCTGCGGCCGCCATGTTGGTGCAGCTGCCATCCAGGCTGTGCCTGTCCTTGGGCTGGATGAAGTTCACCGTCGGTGGGAAGGGAAGGGACGTGTCGCTACCCAGGGATGAGTTCCTCTCCAGTGACATGGTGTCATCTGCAGAGGAACTGGAGCTGGTGACATCGCATGCAGACTGCTCCTCTTCAGGCTGCTATGGGTAAGAAAAATTAAAAATATATTAAAGTAGAATCATAGACTGGTTTGGGTTGGAAGGGACCTTTAAAGATCATCTAGTCCAACCCCCCTGCCATAGGCAGGGACAGCGTTCACTAGATCAGGTTGCTCAAAGCCCCATCCAACCTGACCTTGAACACTTCCGATGAAGTGAATACATTTAAACATTTTAAATAAATGCAAATATTTTCTATTTCACACGAGCTGAGAGATTTCCTAGTTGATAGCACGAGGCAAATTAACCATCTCAGAAGTGAGACTTTTTGCTCTGGTTTCAAAAGAGGTTGAAATGCTCTACAGAGCAATCTCTTCCACCCCACAAGTCCCCGGTTGCCATAACCCTGGGCTCCCAGCTCGGGTCCTCTGCCTGCCTTCCTCTCTCCAATTCCACATTTCATCCTGTACAGCAAATCCCGCTCCTCTCACCATTTCTGGCTGAACCTGTTATCGGTCAAGGTGCCATAAAACCACCAAAGGTTTACCAGGTCTTAATGACGGAGAGCGATTAATGGGGAACTGGGTCATCCTGACTCCTGACGACAAACTCCAGCCTCTCCTGTGGGACCTGGGATGGGTTTGTAGCTCTCAGCCACGAGAGCTCAAGGGCAACATACTGTTCCACTGTATCATGCAGCACAAAAGGGGCAATTATTCAGTAGTAGAAAACAGACAGAAAAAATAAAAGCTTAAATCCCCCATTACTTTCCATTAAGCAGAAAGTTAATGCCAGGGTTTGCAGCATTTTTCAAATCCAACTGTAATTGAAAAATATTGTTCCACAGGATCAGCCGCTCTGTATTACAGGTCTCGAGTCATACTGCAATTTTTTGGTTTAGTTTGCTCCAAAAGCAGTAAGTGGAAGCCAAACTGGTTCTCTTTGGCCAAAGGCCACATGCTGACCATACAGCTCGAGAAGAGCCCGTGCGTATTCTGTGTTCCCCGTGGCTAGCATAAAAAAACACAAGCATCTCTCTGACATCACCTTCAGTCTGAAATGGTGTTTGCCCTGAGGGACTGACATGGGAGGTTTCAATTTATTCTTCTGCAGAGCCCTGCACTGTATCATTTAAAATAATAATAGGCAGAATGATCTGTCAGATCATATATAATAGACTATTCAGCAAAGCCACAGCAGTTAATTGTCTTCAAATAGCAGGCTCGGTGGGTCTCAGCAGAAGCTGAGCACTCAAGGAGCTGCAGGCTGTCAGCTCTCATTTGGCAGAAGACAACGGGCTACAAAATCCCGTTCTCAGAAGGGAGAGATGGGCATCAAAACCCATGCAGGGCAGGATGAATGGGAGCGGTGCTGCCCCTTGGCAGTCCTCACCTCGGACCCCACCGTCCTGACTTCGTTCAAGCCCAGCAGTGTTAAATGCTCCAGACACTTTTGCTTTTCTGTGCTTTTTTTGATGGGCACACGTTATAAGCTAAAAGCTTCTTGTTAAACTGAATTAAAAAAACCTGAGCTGTTCAAAAAGTATGCTAATCAAATATTTCACTATTTAGAGGGAAGCCCTGTTTCAAGTTTGGCTATTTTTTATTCTTATTTCGGTACACAATAATGTCCCTAAGGTGGTTTAAATAAATGCTGTCACACTACTTCCCCTCTCCCATCCATCAAAGAAAAAAGACAAAAAAAAAGACAGCATCCACAGCACAACACCAAAGTACAATATACCTTTGAAACACAAAATATTAAAAAACACACTAAAAATATATCCCTCCAAAAGCATTCATTTCATGGTAAGGAATGTCAAATATTAATGGTGAATTTGTGTAAATACTTTAATCGTAAACTTATACTGTAATGTAAAGTATTGGATTTGACAAATATTTGAATAGGAAGTGTAGGTTAAAACAAGAGAGAACTGAAATAGATGCCCTGTAAAGTTTTTGATGACGTTTGGCGTTATTCAAGATAACCTGATATTTGTGTGAGTCATGATGAGAGCTTACTGAATTGCTGAAATCCAGACAAATTAAATAGTCATTATGTGGATAATACTCCTTCGGCAGAGGAAACAGTCTGCTTCGCTTTTCTGAGACATGCAAAAATACTGTTAGACATTAGGGCAGCAGAGCAGGAGGAGAGAGGACTACCTGCCAGCTGTACAGTGGAAGGATGGGACAGTTTGGAAATGTTAAATTTGGATGCAAATCTAGCAACAATAGTGCAGAACATCAAATTATATATGGGGAGGAATTAGAGTAAAAAGAGGGATTTTTATTTCCCAGATGAGAATACTGCTCCAGTTTAAAATGCAGAACAAAAACCGCTTCCTTAGCAGGGAAGATTTAGGGTTTCTATCGTGAAGTGCAGTTCAAAGAGATATTTGAAAAATGTGAAATATATTTGGTCCATTTTAACTTTTACCTTGAGCATCAGACTGACTACTGAACACAATAAACAATTCCCTTGAACTTGTGGCCCATGCTTATTCCTCTAAAAATATTCTGTCTTCATTCAAATGTTTTGGTTTTTTCTTTTTTTTTGAAACAAAGCAAAATAGTTAATATGAAAGACCAGGACTCTGTCTGCAAAATGCCAAGTGTGGCTGACACACCTAAGAAACATCTATATTGTAGCCACCTCTGCAAAAAATTAGCTATCTGGCCAAGTGCCAGTAAATATGCATTGCTCTTTAATCCTATTTGAGTAAGAAAATACCCTGTTTGCAGAACAGAAATGGGTCTCTAATGTGTTCTTTTCCTACAGGAAAAATGAAACATTAAAGAAATATTAATTTTCTTCAAGTTAGGCTTACTGCATTGCACCTCAACGAATTCAACCCTTAACTGTGACCATAAAACTCATGGCTGAAAAGAGCCTTTACAGTCATGTGCTAATGGGCATTTTCTTTGCTCTCAGAAACAGTACTTGGTGAGAAGCTAGTAAGAAAAAATGAGATAAGGCATAAAAAGTGAGTTTTCTGAGAAAGAACGTATGTACTTCTTCATGAATAGGGATAAGAGAAATCACTAGGATGGTGGGGGTATAAGATAACTTCTTCAGCTAAATCCCTCCATCTGTAGGAGGTCTTGATAAGTGGAATTAAAATGTTCTTTCCATCATTTTCGTGATGACAACATGCAAAGTGCTGAAAGACAAACTTACTCTGTCCCCTGATCTTCCATGTGACAAAGACCTTAAAGGTGTTACAGTATTTAAAAAAAAAAAAAAAGAAGATGAAAAAAATTAAACCCTGGCATCCTGAAGTTTATTTGGCATACCATTACACTAAAGGAGTCAACATCTTTGGTTGGCTTGATATATAATCTAGCAGAGTCATTTTTTTATTTGGATTTGCCTATGGCTCCAGGCTTCCTAAAATTAACCTCAATAGTGGCCTCCTATTAATTATTTATCATAATTTTTATGATTTGGAGTGGAGGAGTCTTCCCCTGGTGAAAGCCTCTCTCTTCAAACTTTTATTCCTTCAGGTTTGGTTTTTTTGCATGGTTGTTAGGTTTGTGGKTTTTTTTTTTTTTAAGAGAAACAGTAATTCTGAAAAAATAAATGCAAAATATTTATGTATTTGTGTATTTCCTTGAGCTAACCAAAACAAAGGCAGAAATCAAAGAAAATTCAAGGGGTTGAGTTGCAACCCCTTCCTTTGACAATAATCTGTGGGTTCCTGACTTCCCAAGGGCCTTTCGTCTGAATCATTTCCCAAGAGGCACATTAAAAAACTTCCCAGTAACGCTGAATTTCGGTGGCAGGTTAAAAGTTAAGATGAGCAAAGCGTATGGGCTACRCCCCAGGACGTTGCCAGATGATTGTGAGAAATGACCTTACGCAGCATTAATCATTCAAGAAGGAGGGTGTTGCAAAGCCTGCCCAGATGTCTGGCTGAGACTGAGAAGGAAAAGCAAGATGACGAGGACATGGGAATGAAGTGCTGACGCAAAAAAATAAAACATTTTGCTGAAGCCTTAGACCTCACGTTGGAAGCGATTTCTGGATTTCAGCGACAGCCTCTAAAGTCTGAAAAAACAAGTCAGGTTTTAGCGCTAAAGCTCTCTGAACCTGGCAGCTCATGTTACGCAGCTCAGCACGTGTCCTTCAGAGGGAAAAAAAAAAAAAGGAGACAAGCACAGGAGATGGCACTGAGAGCATGCACTGAACACCAGGGGCAGTTTAAGGTACCTGCAGATTTTGTGACCCCACAGACCCCAATTCTTCATGGTCCTGGGATAGAACCAGGGCTTAAAATCTATGAATTTCAAGTGATGTCTATGGAAGAAGCCCAAAGACCCTGGACAGACAATGGCTTCCTAAATTTCTTTTAATGTATTAAGCAGTTAACAGAGGAGGAGTGATTTATACAATAAAAAACAACTCTAATAGACGAAAGTTCAACTCTTGCTCTACATAAAGGGGAAACAAGAACAGGACTAGTAATAACAATAATCATTATGACACTGAAAGGTTTGAGATCCTCTTTTTGTTCATAAACATGTTCTCTCTCTTCCCAATTTGATATGGAAATTGTACTATTTAATAGGCTTATAACTAACCAATTACAACCAAGACATGCATCTTATAATATTTTTCAGAAGAAAGATTACATTCAGCACTTATTTTAGTGGTTATTAAAAATATTTATAACTTGCATTCTACCACCTGAGCTTAGTAGTCAAAAAAAAAAAAAAAAAAAAAAAGATTGAATTAAGGAATGAGCTCACAAAACTAAACTAGTGTCTCTGGTCCTTCTAGAAATAATTTTAACTGTAGAAAAGGTACTCAGATAAATTCTGAGAAAGGAGACAAGGAATCAAGTTAGTCAGCAAAGCAGAGACAAAAAAAGTGACTGAGGTTGAGATTAGCTTTGAATAACTTCCTAAACTCAACTCAGGAACCTTTTGAACCCATTTGTAGACGAAGTCTGCAATCCACCGCATAATGAGAACAATGCAAAGGCTGCCAAATTAAGAAATTGCATTTCTACAAAGAAAATAATTTCCTCCCTCTGCCCGCTCTCCACTGGCAATTGAAGATCTGCTTTCCCCACCACCTCCTCCTTTTCCCTGCAGCATCCCTACTACATTGCACTACCTATTCTTCTTAAGTTTTAATTTTTCTTTCTTGTATTTGGAGAAGGAAACTTTCCACATAAGAAAGGGAAAAAGCTAAAATTCYGTACAATATAAAATTTACTGTGTTCCCACAGCACTCTTCTCCCACGCATCCCCATACAAGCATTAAATCAGGCTCAAATGGCAGTCGGCTGTCGTAATTCGTGCCACTCTACACGAGAAAATTGAAGACAGTCTTCTGCTCTACCAAACAGCCTTCTATTCTCACAATCCAGGGTCCCGCACCACTTTGAGAGTAAGATGGGAAAGGGTGAGGCTGGCGAGCTCTGTGCCCTACCACATGCATTAAGGATGACTTTACTGTTCATTTATAGCACATGAGATCACTTAGCCTGGGCTGTGGTGTTTCCCGTCCCGCTGGAAAATATTCAACGTCATCTGATTTGATTTAAAGCAAACAGAATTTTGTTTCATTAAATACATTTCTCTGAAAGCAAGTGTGAAACCTATTCCGAAAGTTTAGTTTTTCAGAGCGAGAATTGTGCCTGCTCAAACAGGTAAGCTAGAGCTRAACCTAAGCGGGTGATTTCATGGAGCTGAGACCAACGTGATGGCTGCTCTAAGGAAGGTTCACATCCTCTTTGATTTTGCATCACTCTATTCTTTCTGGGTGCTTTTTCATCCTCTACTTATGGCAATAAGAATATCAATTACCAGCAAGACAATTCTTAAAAAGCAAAACCTAATCACCCTCTGAATACATTCAGGCTGCTCTGATGCAGACAGCAGAAGACTGATGCTGAAGCGAGGCATCCTCTGTTCAGGAAGCTACTCTGTACCTCAGGTCTCATCCACTCCTCCTTGCCCTTCTCGGCCGTGAGCAACACAAAGGGCACAGGGATGACTAAGGTTAGTAATGACTTCTGTTGTTGATTTTAAGCAAACCTGAAAACATTTTCCTTCTACTTGCACGCAAAAAGGCATTAGAGGTATGTCACCTAGGCAACAAAACTATTCATTGGAATTGGCCTTAAGTGTTTAGAGTGAGTGTTTCCTTCCTATCCAGGGAGTCACACTGAATTTACAGAAAAACATTCGTTCCTCTGAGAATTACAGTATATGATTCTGAAGGTGTCAGCACAGAGGTCATAATTTGCTGGAGAAGAGCTCTTTGTTACATGAGTTAAAGATGGCTTTCATACCATCTGTGCAATCCGTAATGACCTTGCAAGAAAATCCATCTTTTCAACTGTTCCTCTAGAGTCTGATTTACTTTTGGACGGTCAAAATTACTTTCATCTTTTTAACATTGGGGGCTGCATGGTTTTTGGAATTCTGCTGCAAGTAAATACATCCCTCACGTTGCTGCAGCCGAAGAGAGGACCAGATCCTTCCCATCTATTCTGTTCCAGGATAATCGCTTCCAGGTTTCTAACTCACCAGTGAAACCAAGATGATATGTAGTATGGGTTTATCAAATCAGGCCTCAGAGCTTTTTTAACCATATCCCAACCAGGCTTTCCTACCTTTCCAAAGACGAGGTCTTCCATCCCATCACCAGGCAAGGGGAAGAGGTCAGACTCGCTCCCGGACTCTCTTTTAAGGACACCCTGTGACGAGGCACAGACGCTACTCAGCCCATCCTCCAAGAAATTCTCACAGTCTACGGGAGCAAAGCAGAAAGAGTTACGATCTGATGCTTTCTGTAGCATCCATACATCCAACTCGCATGCGCTCAGTAAATTCAAGGATTTAAAACCAACAGCTTTATAAACACAGCTTTATAAATTGTGTTCACCTCCCAAAACTGTGCCTGCAAAATTTCAAAGAATTTATTCAAGAGTTTAAAACTCCTTTTTAATGCGTCATCAAAGTACATGGTGCAAACAGAAATTCTGCATTAAACAGCCATATATGCTTACAGCTTGAGGTGCTGACAAATATGCTATATATCAGGTACCCCACACTGAGCATAACAGGATGTTTCCCATCGATTGCAGCAACTGCAAAATTAGATTAATATTCAATAAATGTAGAAATGTAACTTGACAATATTTGCTTTCTTTCTCAATTAAAACCAATCAATTCTCTGGAAATGCCAGTTTAGAGAGGGGAAGATTACTTCATTCCTTCTTTTATACTTCTCACTGAAAAAACACTAGTATTGACTTCTATGACAAGCTTTACTTTTTTAAGATTCAGAAATTAAGTATGTTTTTTAAGTATGTTTTTTAATTCTAAAGCTTTCATAACTCCTGACATTGATATATAAGCATATTGCATCTCTTTTTTCTAAAATGCTTCCAGCTGTTTGTATCGGGGTGATGAGCAACACAAATACAGACTACAGCCACTGAGAAAGCCCTTCCTTTCCAAAAACCTTAACAGACATGCATTTGCATCAATAATGCCTGTATATCATTTCATTTGTTCAGCCTTCAGGCTAAAGTATTAATGACAATTTTGGCAATAACTGAACATTCTTTTCTCCCAGCTCAAAATATTTTCTGATTAGTAGTATTTTTTAAAAAAAGAAAGGTGTTATTTTGCAACCTGCTCTAACTAAACAGATCCAAAACATGCTTAGCTCCCTGGCGAGGAGCCAGGGCAATAAAAGATTGGTTCACTCTTAAATTACACCTGACTAACTCCACCCTTGGCTACGTCAACCTTACACATCAACGCAACGATGACAAGTTTGGGTACCTCGAAACCACCTTTTTCCCTTCCCCATCCTTAACCTGCTCCTGACAGCAGCTATCAAACACCTCAGCCACAGCCCAGCCGATGGGAGCGAGCCACTGTCAGAGGAAATAATGTTAATTTATCGATGGCAGCAGGGCTGCCCCTGTTTCAGGCACGGGGGAGCCGAAACTGGTCGGAAACCCCATTACCCTGCAGAGGAGTTTCCACACCGCGGAGAATTGGAAAAGCACTTATTGGAGGCAGTGTGGCTGCTCTCCGCTCCTGTTCCCCTTTCGGTAAACCTGGAAAATCTGAACTGCTTTTCCATCACTGAGGGAGAGGAGGGGGGAAAGAGAAGAAGAGAGGGGGGGGCGAAAAAGAAGGGAAAAGCAAAGAATAGACGGAGAGGCTGTAAGGGAGTGGGACGAGGTGCCGGCCGTCCAGCTGGCAGCCAGCAGAGCGTGTCCGTAGCCCAGACTGAAAAACAAAGGGGCTCGAGCCACGTTCCAGTGGAAAATCAGCGGGGACGGTCCAGATGCGCCAAGGGACGGATACCTCGCCCTGACGATAAATCACAAGAGGCAGCAAAAGGCTCTGCAGGAGCCTCCAAGGGACAGAGGAGATGAAGCGGCAGGGAGGGACAATGAGGAGCAGAGCGATGGGGACCCCCCCACCCCCCAAACCCTCTCTGCCCTCCCTTCTCCTTTATTTTTGGTTGTTTGGGGGGGGTGTTCCCCCTCTCCTTTTCTCAGTTAGCTCATTGGGTTTGTTTTCTTTGATTTAAACTGCACAGGCATTGCACAATGCTGAGCTCCGTCTCCCACACCCGTGACCTGGTGAGCCCCGGTGAYGGCACTGCCATGACACGGGGGCTATGACCCCCATCACACATCTACCCCCTGCCTGCTGCACACGCTGGATTGATAGCACAGCTGTGCTTATCTGCTCCTCTCTGTGGAGGTGCAGGTGAAAATACAGTGATGACGGTAACACACTTCTGCACATCATATAGAGGCAAAAAAATATGACATAGTAAAAAGCCCTGGGAAGAAAATTGCCAAGCAACTCTTTTACGTACATTTTCCAAAGCCTCGTCCTCCAAGACAGGGCTGAGCCCTCCAGTTCCGTGCTGATAGCTACGTATCTGCCACACTCCTCCAGGCATTTCATTTCAAAACCACTGACAGAAAACGAGAAGCTACAGTTTCTGGAGTTACCTTCTAAGATTTGAGGACTCTGTCCTTACAAGCTATTTCAGCAGGATTATTCAGCAGGTGAAAAAGATCTAATTCCCTATCAAGTTGTGTATTTTTAAGTTAGCCACATTATGACAGCTAGTGGTTTTACTGCTGTTAGGTGTTGCCAGATTTTTCTTGCCCTCTCTACGCTGCACAGCACCGCAGTGCAGCCGGAGGGATGCGTGCGTGGTAACGACGTTATTTCTAGAAAGGCCAGAACCTGCAGAACCTGAGATCTTCCTGCTGCTTCAGTCCAACCAGAGAGCACGTTAATCAACTTAAAAACCTGCCTCTTTGTGCTTGTGTTACAGACACGTATTACTATAATTATCAATATATATTTGTATATACGGCTACCTGATTACATAATTAATAATATATTTCTATAATATGATATTGCATTCGATAATTAATAATTAATAAGTATCTAACTAATACTGATCCATATGAATACATGATTATGGATTTGGCAAGTCAAATGAGCGCATGTCATTTTGCGGCCAAATGGAGCGCAATAACTCTTGCCTGAAGCGTAAAAATATCATACCAACAGGCAAGGGATTCGGGGACACAATTAGGAAAGAAGCAGCATGGTGATACTGCAGGTTCTCCTGTAAAACACTCTTGAAACGGCTATTCACTGTTCATGACTATTCTAAACACAGGACTATTTTTTTAAAATAAAAAAGCACTTATTTAACTTTGATGGGAGCTAGAACTTCCGCCTAGGATAAACCTCTCGGGTCAGTTACCCAGATTATCCCTTTTTAGCCTACACTCTAAAAAGACTGGGTTTGAATTTCACATTGACAGTCAGTGATTCAATCCCTGTTTTTCTTTCAAGTCTCTCAGATAAATGGAAGGAGATTCAGGTGAGACCCCTGCTCGTAATGAGCAGGGCAAGGCAAGAAGTGTCCTCTCTATGAACAGTCCAAGCAAAGTCACTATTCAGGGCCCTGATAAATTACTCTATTTGTTTTGAACATGAATAATTCAATGAAAGGAAATGCTTTTTTTCTTATCTTGGACACCAATCCCTCTTTGAAACTTGCCCAGACAAGATTTTCTGTCCCTGTGGAAGAGCCAGAAAGCACCAGCCAGCACTCAGGGCTGGGAGCTTGGCATGGCTGGTGGGCAGGGTGTGGGAACGATGGCTCTGAAAAACCTTCCTGCTTCCTGAAGCCTGGAAATCATGGCAACTTTCGGGGCGGGGGGGGTGGTGGTGGTGGTGGAAATCAAGCCACTGATTTGGATCTAAATATGGATTCAGGAGTTTAAATTTCTGGCTTTTTTTTCTTTTATTGTATTATCCTTTTAGCTAGAAACCATGTCTGTGTCCCCCATCACCCCTTTCAAGTTAATTTAAAAAAAAAAAAGAAAAAAAAAAAAATCTAAATACTGAAGTACTTCAAATGCATAATTACTGAAGAAGGTGACACACCACACAGCTCACTGTAAGTCAAGTGCTACAACCACTTGCTAACAATGACTCACGGCCGATTCATTACACATTTTCTTTAGGTTACGTATTTTACCCATCGAGGCTAGGATGTCAAAAATAAGAAGAAAAAGAAAGAAAGGAAAGGTGAGGAGAACTGCAGGGCTGCTCGTCCGGAGCCGCCACCGGCATGCTGCTCACCTGGAGACTCCCGCGTCCGTTTGCGTTCCAGCAGGGAAGAATCGGGACATGGCTCCAGTGAACACCAGCTTTCACGGTTTATCTGAAAAACAGACCAGAGCAAATCAAAGAAAGGTCAACGTCGCTAACGTGCCCATTAGCCTCTTCCGCAATGTCACTCTGCATTGACCACAGTTATAGCTTAATTTTGTCCCAGTAATAAAAACCTCAAAAGTAACTTACGACTTTTTTTTTTTTTTAGCATCACTAAACAAACCATTAAAATATGCCAAAAAACTTTATTTCTCCGTGGAAAGTATGATTTCAAGGCGGCTCCCACTCAAGGCAAGAGTTCAGAGGGAGGATGAGCCAGCATTTAAGCTACTAGTTGAGGACTGAAGAAACCTGGCTTCAATTCTCACTTCCATTTGTAGCGGGACTGCAGGCAAGATATTCCTCTGCTTTATGCCTCAGTTCACTATCTACAGAATAGCAATTCTTTACCACCCATATTGCTGTAAAGATAATTACCTTAAAGATAGTAAGGCGCTCTGATAATGTGGAAACGTGGGCTAGGGAAGTGCCCAGGTCATGGTGAGAACCAGAAGCACTTTGTGTTTGCATTAACTGAAACGATGATGATGTTAGAAACCCCCATTTTAACACTAAGACACATCACATGGTTTATTTCAACATCAGCCCTTATCATCTCACCCTGTCCCCCCCCCTTCCGTGACTTCCAGTCTTTCAGCAAGGATGACTGATCTGCTCTCAGTCTTCTTCCCCCTCTGCCTCTGCTTTACTCTTCCTCGCTTGGGTTGTGTTGTCCAACATCTTGACTCTGAAGTCTGCTGGACTATCCACAACCCTTGGCTCATCCACCATAGGCTTCCCACAGCTTTTGTCTACAGCTGGTAGACTCTGGAAGCCCCTTTGCTCTCTCTCTCTTCTTCAGCAGCTCTGCCATTCCTCCTACCCAAACGCCTCTATTTGTCAAATGCAAGCAAATCTCACCTGGACAATCCCATGTCCCACGTCATGAAATCCAGAGGCTGTTTCCCCTCCTGACCTGCCTCAACACACAGGATCTCGCATGTTGTGTTGTAGCTAAAAGAAAGCTACTGAAATGGATGACTTTGTCTGATTTTATATGCCAACTACTACTCCTACCCTCTGTCTGGTTCTCCTTTTCTTTCCTGAAATGATTTCCTTTTCCCTCTCTCTGTCAAATAGAGAATTTTTACTATTTACTTTTTGCCTCTGACCTGTCTTCAAATTTCCTCCATAATCCTGCTCCATTTTTGCAGTCCCGTGCTGGATTCTCATCCCCTCGATGTTCTCCTTTCTCCCATGTTATGAAATGCACTGCTTTTTCCATTTTATTCCTTTGTTTTTTTAATAAAGAAAAACCAAGACTCTCCTACCCTTGACCTGACTTGCTGCTTTGACTAATGACCCACGTCCTTCTTCCCTTTCTCACTGAGATCATGGAACTTGTTATTTGCAGTTGTTGGCTGGCGCTCCTCACCAGTCTGGCTGCATCCCCCTGCCCTTCACCGGAGGGGCTCCTGCCAGCACCTCCACTCACCTCCTGCTCACCACACCGCAGAGTCAACACTCCACTCCCCCCAACCTGTCAGCTACTTTCCATAGCACATTTTTCTTCCTTAGGTTCTGTCCTCCTCCGTACTTCTGTGATGACAAAATGGGGTTGGAAGGGCCTTTGACAGGTCACCTAGTCCCTTTCTGCTGCTCCAAGTCAGGTTCAACTATAATCTGAGAGGTCTTAATCCAACGTGCCCTTAAAATCCTCCAGCAGCAAGGATGTCGTGACCTTCCCCAGTTAGCAGCTCTTGCTGGAGGAGACAGGGAAGGAGCAGAGAAGATCTGAGAGGGGAAAAATGAGCAAGAGTCTCCCAGGAGACCTCGAGCTCTACCAGAGTCAGGTCTCAGGGTGACCTCAGTGCATGTCCCATCTGGACGTCCCTCCCCACCTCCATGCAATTTTACAGGCTATTTTTCTTAGATATGCATGCACCGATGTACACTTACTATTAGTTGCTCGCTGCCTCTGCTCATACAGATGCATTACATACACATTCATCTAAGATCTCATTAGACCCTTATATGTACATACATCTAAGATCCCATCCTTCCCTGCGCCTCTACTCAACGCACATACGTGCACACCCATATGTCCATTTTCTCCCTTTTACATATATAACATATATATTAAACGAGACTATTACACATACATTAAATGAGAGATGGAGAGGGAAAGAGAGGCAGTCTGAAGTCTGAGAAAGGTTTTTGTAAGCAAATACTCGAAACAACGATTTCTTGTTTTCCAAAGTGACATAAAGATGTTGAGTTTTAACTGTCGCATGGACAGTGGGTCACCATTCGGATTCTTTCAATGGAAGAAAGATACCCCGTTCTCAGCGAGGCTGAGGGGTATCTAACCTTAGCAATTAAACTTCACTGCAGAATTTATACATACTTTTTAGTCTTAAAAGAGCTGTAAAGTCAATAAATATCACATTATGACTGTAAAGTCAATAAATATCATGTTAATATTCTTTTCTCTCCAGCCAAAGCAGAATCTATTTTGCAGCACACAGTCTTACATTTTATTAAAGGCAAATCTGGAGGTTGAGCCTGAACACGCATAGGAGGACAAATGCAAATGTGCTCAAGTCCACACAAATGAAGGAACGACCCATTTCAGTTATAAAATCAAATTCTGCCTCCTTCTGACTGGCTTGCACGTAACCCCTTCCTCATCATATTGAGCCTGATCCTCCTTACTCTTAAACCAATGTTATCTCCATCAAATTTAAGGGAACTACTCCTGATTTATACTGATATCCACTACTGGAAATTGATAATTAAACATCCTGTTCAATAATTAGCAGTAATAAAGCAAAATATGAGGAGGTTCAAGATAAGTTGATTGGTAACAGAATAAACTATATTAGGCTGAATTAACATTATATTTTTTCCTTTAATAGAACCAATTGAGTCATTCACTGAAAATGCATTATAGACATTGGCATTTTTTCAAGAAAGATGTGAGTATTTTTCCCATTACCCAGCCAGCTCTCTCCTCTGCCCTGTGACTTTGCCAAGTATTGAAAACGTCTGGTTTTCTCTATTAAAAAAAGTAAGGAGAGAGTAACACTGAAGTTTAAGGTGCCGTTTCAGATATACCTGATTATGTACAAAATAAAATATTAGGAACTAAGTATTTATCTCAGTAGCCCTAATGCAGGAATGATCATCATCATCATCATCAAAATACAAACAAAGGAAACCACTACTATATACAAGTATTCCCTATGCCAAAATGAGCCCAGACAGGATTTGAGGGAGGTTTAGTACATGCTCTCAGGAAACTGGGTGGTCCACAGATACTCAAAACACAAACCCCACTATCCACAGCCCAAGACTGAGTACTGGGATCCCTCCTCAACAACTGAATTCTGATTGTATTTACTCAGGACTAGCAACTGCAGGTACAGACAGCAAGGGCTGTAGAGAAAATACCATTATAAAAGCACCTGAACATCAGGGGTTGGGGAATGCACCAGTATGAAGAAATTCGAAATGAGGTTGTCTTGGGATTTTGCAGACATCTGTGCATTATATGTAACAAAACTATTCTTCCCTTCTTCCCTTAGTCTCTGTTTTGCTAAGAGAAGCCCAACGACAGGACCTCAGGCTGGTGGCCACAGAAGATGATAAAACCCCCACGTGCTTTCTGCCTTGCCCACACCGCTTATAGCCCACCGATTCTGGGCATCCCAAGTCTTTGCAGCGGGAGCAGAGGATGCAGCAGTTTTCAGATGGCAGAAGGGAATATGCAACAGCCTCTGGGAACAGAGTTTCAATGTGCAGCTTTTGAAAAAACACCAGGAGAGAAGCAGCTATTTTTCCATGCAGAAGCCTGAATGTGTTTATCTGCAGCTCAGACACAGAATGAATCATGGAAGCACATCCCCAGGCACCAAAAACTGAATCCCAAAGGATTTGCTTTTTGCCTGTGAAACACTAGCAGACTAAATGTCCAAAGAGGGCTTTAGGACACCAGCTGGAGTTGCAAGCAGCAGACAGTTTGATTGCTCTTTCTGGGCACACATGCATGTATTTCCTGACTCTCAGAGACATCTTCCTGCAGACACTGAATTTGAAATTTGATGTGACTTAATGCAGAAACCTCTTTGCATAAGAAAAGAACGGCGCTGGACAACCTGAAAGACAAACGGGGCTGGGACGTCCTCCATGACACGGGAACGATGAGTGACCCCCAGACTCTATTCCCAGGCTCTTCCTTCCTTTCCCCCTGCATGACAGTCTTGGCCGAGGAGGTATCTAACCCCCTCCAGTGGTCGCGGTCCTGCACGGTGCCTGCCCATGAAAACCAGAATCGGGACCTCCTTCTCAGAAGACATTTCAAAAATGTCTACTTCTGGAAGAGCGGCGCAGCRGAGGGCTTGCTAGAAACACTTGCCTAGGAGGCCAGTCGCTACCTGGCTCCCATGCACCTCTCCCACCTTTCCACCATGGAAAAGTCCGTCTTCTCTCCCTCTGGTTTTATTTTAACTCTTCTTGCCTTCCATTTCACAATAAAGAAAACACCCTGACCTCTCAGGAAATCTTCTGCTATTTTAAAAGTTTGCACTTGTCAACCTCACTGGTAGTGATATAAATCAACATCTCTAGAGCAGAAGGAACCAGATGATTTTAACTTTCATTTCCTAGCAAATCTCTAGAGATTCATCTTCCCTCCATATTTTTTTAACTTTGTCCTAAATTTTCAAGTTTCCATTTCTCTCCTTTTTCTTTTCCCCCCAGCTTCCAGACTAAGTTCTACCTTGCAGCTAAAACCAGATACCATTGCACATAGGAAAATATTTAGTAGAGTAATTCTAGCTTGCTTGGTGTATCATTAAGTACTTGTACACCATACTGAGCAATAACTGACACTAGTCAGATTTGAAATATCCATTGAAGAACAAAAATAGCAGAAAACAAGCAATACTTTAAAGTCAATTATAACTAATTTGTTTAATAATCAGGAATGATACAATGATTATTTTTTAAAATTTTTATTGCAAATCTTAATTATTCTCTAGAACTACCTGTTTCTGAAAATTTCCTGTAGGATAGTTTTCATTGAAGAAATTTGTACACATAACTGGAATTCAATGTTTATTCTGAGCAACTTTTAACTTTACAATTTCATTTACGATGGAATTATCCAGTTGCCTCTAATTCCTGAACTAGAAACTAAAGCAACAGTTGATTCACCCCCGTCACAAAAACCACCTTTCAAGATCCTCCAAACCTCTTTCAAAAGGAGCGTGAAGAATGGGGCACCTGGGGAAGGAATTTCCACTGTCTTCCTTCAACAGCTGTTGATGCAAAAAACCTCCACATACACAAAACTCACATTAAGAGCAAAAATCACTGCTTTGGCAATCATCTTGCCAGACAATATTAAGAGCAGACATATCAATTTGCTTGCAAATTCCAGATTTTTTTTTTTTAATGTAAATTTTTTGTAACTCCCTGTGTATTTTCTTAGCTTTAGCTTTAGGGGAAGGTTTTACCATGCGGATGAGGAACAGAAAGACCATTCTCCAAAGTATGCCGAAAGGGACAAAGTGACAACACTTGCATTTCTGCAATGATTTCGATAGAGATTTATCTTCTAGCACTGTGAAGATGCTACAATGAGCCTTTTACCTTTACAGAATTGGTGACACTGTATCAGGACAACATTTTTTCAAGGAGGTCCAAAGTGACCTTGCTCACAGCAACAAGTGAGCAGTGCTATAGAGAACTACACTAAATAATTACACCAGAAGAGGCTCCTACAACCACAGGACATTTAAAATGACTAAATAAATTAGCAATTTGTGGTGTAAGAGCAACCCTGAATTCCTAGAGTGCACTTTTTCCCCTGGCAATGCCCCAACTGGGGAAAGGAACGTGTGCCCCAAGAACATTTTCCAGCCCTTGGCACTGGGATGTCCTCCACCAGCAGAATTAAGAGTCCTGGTAACAACAAACTTTAATTAAGCTTTAAAAATAACGGCAATGGCTTTGCATAAAAACCGTCGCTTGACTAAAATGGGAGCAAAATTCCCCCAAACATGTATGTGCCTAAGATGAAAACACATTAGTTTCATTTAAGTTATCCTTCCAGTTCTAATTCTACACGAGAGACAAACAGAAAAACTCAAAAGTTCGCCACATCATCATAAATACACTTCTCTCCTGCTGTCCCTTCAATAACCAAACCAGTGCAGACAGATGCAGCGTTAAAGTTCAGAGTCATTTTAGGGCCACAAAGTTTGATGAGACACTGCATACCCATCATCTGAGGACGGTACTTCCCTCAGAAGAACAACCCCAAAGAAGGAATGAATATGCTTATGTGTAAAATAACCAGAAACATAAAAAAGAAAAAGCTTTATAAGTATGATAGCATACAATGGAAGAAACCTTAGTTTCAGTTAATTTGGGGACCTTCTCCACATACTACTTTTAGCTTAGGATGCTGCAAATTGCACTTTGCCTTAGGTGGGCAGGGTTCATTCCAGAGGATCTTCTCTGGTGCTGGGGTAGAGCTACCAGAGCAGCCCTCTGCCAGGGAGCAAATTAACTAATTGATAATGCTGCCCCTTTAATTTCAAAATGCCTTAATTATTTTTATAACATTGGGCTGGTTTTAATTTCATGAATAATGTTCTGATCTTTAACTGGAAGCTGAATGGGATCTGTTCATCTGAAGAGCAGCTAAATCAAACCTCGTTTCCCCAGTTATGAAAGAACTTACACCTTCTGCCTACACTTAACAGTTTGAGCATTCACGTACAAAGGTGAAATGTAGATATAGGCAATGAGCAATTACAAAACATTTCCAGTTGCGATTGCTCAGTCTCCCATTCTCAAAGCGAGCCCATTTCTTACTTTCTAACTCTGCAAAGCACAGCCTGTTCATCCAGACTTGAACACTTGTCTAACTTCACATGTATCTGCAAGGTGCCAGGCAGTGCGGTTTCCGTATTCTGTCCCTAGATAGTTATATTTGTGGTAGCAGGCACAACATAAAAATGCGATAGGACTGCCAACTCACACACGGGCACACTGAGACTTCCCATTTTGGGTCTTGCAATAACATAGTGCAGACTGCTTTACCCTGCACGAAGCTGCTCAGAGCTCAGTGAATTGGTCAGACAAACAGGTATCCCACATGCCCCACATCTTCTCCCTCATCTGCTACAATGCAATCCCAGCAGGAAAGATGATGGTAAATTTTTATGCCATTTCTGCATCATCCAGGCTTCCCTGTACTGTGGCAAACTGCTATGCTCAGTAACCAAGTTCATCATGTTCGCATTGCTGCAGCAGCAAAAAGAGCCGCAGTAAAGATGAAGTCCTACCTCCGACATAGAGGCTTGGACACTGATTTACCCGTTGCCTCTTGCTTTTTCGTATGTGRGGAGGAGGAAGAAACAATGTTAAAGCTAAAAATAATTGTGTGCATCAACCCCTAAAATTGCTGAGGGTTTTTTTTTTTGTAATTTCACAAGCCACTGTTTCAGGCACAATCTAAAAATGGAAAATTTGAGCCCCAACACACTGACCCTTCAGAAGACATGTACGTTGCAAAACAATCGGTAGGAACCAAAATTCTTTTGCAACTATATCTAAGAATGGTTGCAATCAATGCAAATATAATCCCATCTATAAACATTTAGTAACCGAAATGACACAAGATCTTCTTTGTTCACAACTTGTTCCAGTTGTCCTTCTCCACCAGCTGTTTTTCTTTCCTATGTCATGATTACCGAGTTCCCCGTCTTAAAATGAAGCAAAGAACATACTCATCTACCACTCAAAGAAAAGACAGCTTGTCCGAGTCAATCTGCAGGCCAAACTGAAAGCTGCCTGGTGCTTTGCAGGTATCTTGTTAAAATTTTGTTCAGATCAAACACTCTTAATGGATCCTATTTGGGTTTGCTTTTGTTGTAAGCATATTTACTTGCTTTTCAATACTTGACACTTAAGAAACCCTGTCCTCTTAACTCACCAAAATACAATGACCTAGATAAGGTACAGTTTTATTTAAGTATTTTAATTAAAAACAAACCCAACAAAAAAAACCACTCCCCAGCTCCCTCATCAAGGGTCTGATCCAACTCCAATTAACATCAAGAGATGATCTGCCACTGACGCACTCTAGTGCTGGCTTGGATCCCTAGATCATCAAAATTCAATTTCATCTACCGGTTATGTTATAGAAACCAGCTAAAACATGAAGAACAACTAAAAATCAAGCTACAGTTGATTGTAACTATAGCTGTCACTAGCACCCTCCTCTTTTAAACATCTGCAGCCTGTACAGCCTATGTTCGGAGACGCAATGCGTGCACACACGCACACATATATGGACACTGAGTCATTTGCAGGAACAGACAGTATAACCCACAGTTTTGAAACTCAATTAGGAAAATACTAGTGGGAACTAACAAGAGCCACATTTTGTTATAAAATCTAAGCTTTGCTGAACAAAAACTAATTTAGGGAACTGATGACATCAGAAATACTGAAGTCAGATAATTATAGTGAATTACAGTTCAACCCAGGCATCCAGATATTCTTTATAAAGAAAAAGATATTATGTTTTTTATATTAGCAGCCGAGGTTGTCAGGGGTACCAGGTCTTCTCCCAAGAATTATTAAGCAGTCATTTCACATGAGTAGTGCGTGTACAATACGTCTACATTTTTTAATGACTCATAGGGTGTCTAGAGATTGAATACCATGGGATTCAATCGGGAACCAGCATCATTAATATGAGAGTTCAAAAATACTCAACAAAATTACGTTGGTAGAGAAAACAAGTTATGGTTATTTGTGTCCCTAAAAAACAAAGGATACATTGAATTAAAGGAAAATATTTTTATTCCTAAACAGTGCAAGTTAACAAGTCCTAGGTCTGTTTTAGTGCAGAAGAAGTAGAACAAGGATCACCTGAAAATAAAATTTTTCTATGTTCTYGACTCTGAAACAAGGGCATGAAGCAAAAATGATAAAAAAGGAAGCCACATGATCATGCAGAAACCCACTGCCTCAGCTAAGAAAAGAGAAGAGAGAAAAAGGGAGAGGGAAAGGAAATGCTCTTCCAGGAGTTCAGATCCCTAAGTTGGGCTGTGTTTTGCAGTCCCTCTGGCTGCTTTCCGATTTCCATCCACTTTGCCAGGAAACTGCTGAAGCTCCAAAAAGCTGTTACGGAGACAGGACATTCCCAGACTGCCACTGTGCCATTTGGTGGAGCACTTGCTAATTTTAGATTAGAGGAGGAACACACGGGACAATTAGCCAAGAGCCACTCCTGGCTCTTGCTCCAGCCCATCTTCAGACAAAACTCACACCCAAACAGTAAGACCAAGAGCAACACCCTTCAAACACAAACAAAAAACAGAAGCAAAGGAGGATCCACCATGCCTTTTTTGGCAGAATACATCTTTCAGGGGACACGTGCATTTCAACCCCAAAAGCGACCACTGGAAATGAAAACCCTTTGCCAAATGGCACCTTACACAGAAAACCCACCTGCAAGCAGTGAAGGTTGCAAAACAGGAGGGGGCCATTTAACGGCAGAGGACAGGGAAGATGGCCAGAGAGAGCTCTCYGAAAGGGTATCTGATTGCATGCCACAAGAGATTATCTGGTTGCAGGGATAATAATATTTGGCATGAAATGGTTTGATAGCACTTAAAGCCATCTCCATGCTGAAGGGCAAGAGCTCTTCCACCTGTTTCCCCTCTCTGCGCCGTCCAGCTTGGGGGACGGGTACAGCAGGGAACAGACAGACCCGTTAGAGATGGGGAAAGGAACCTGTAAATAAGTGTACACAAACATCATACCTTTAACAACACAACATCTACAGTCCTGTCCACCTTGGAAATGTCGCACAGGCTGTATCGCCTCTTATGGCGTTCGTACATTTTGTCCAAAAAGCCGGGAGCGGAGGAGCAGAGCCCACCATGAACCCCGGGCTGACTGCAGCCAGGCGCGCTCCAGACCTCTCACATACGTGCTCAGAGGAGTCCCCGTGTCTCAGCACACCAGCCTGTCCGAGCCTCTTAACAGGAAAAAGAAAATCCCAGAGCTGCGACCGGCTGATAAAGTCTTCTCGGAACAGATTTGCTTATACAGGCAACGCAGGAACTTATAGCAAACAAAAGATATTTGGAGAGAGCTTTATACATATAGGATTTTTTTTTTTTTGCAACTGCTAAGAATGGTATCAGCCTTCCTGTTATAGTAAAAATAATAAAAAAATGTTTTCCAGACAACTTTGATATCCAAAAAGCACCAGAATGAAAATCCTGCCCGAAAAGAGAACAAAAGCCAGATGTGTGCAGCAGGAACCCTGATGCTCCGAGAGGGAAGGCAGAAGGTAGGCTCAGCCACGACGGGTCTAATGCAGGAAAAAAAGAAAAAGGMAAAAAAAAAAGCGCCGATCACCGTATCCAACGTAAAAACTGTCACCGATGTGTTTTTTCTTTCACGTCCTCATGCACCGAAAGAAACAATAAAAAAAGGTGCTTTCCTCCTTTCGAGTTGGTCCACTGTTCACCAGACAGGAGGGCTCGGTTTTGCGTTAAGTTTAAATTTCTAATGACAGCACAGGGCAAAAGGAAAGAAAATAATGAAATAAAGCCACTCCCTCCTGATTTGGGCTGGGACGTCACTACTTGCCTTTTTAGTCCTGCACCAGTGTTCTCCCAGCTTTCAAAATTTCTTTGCAGTTGTGGGAGCATGATTCATCTCTTCAGAGAGAGGAAAAAAAAGGGGGGGGGGGGGGGGGAGAAAAAGCAGCAGCTTTTCTTCACCAGCCTCTTCCACCTCCGGCTGCAGGCAGTCGGTGTGTGTTTGTTCGGTCCAAAAAGTGACTGAGAAGCAAAGGGACGTGTTTTCGGAGAGATAAAAAGAGTCTTCCCTCTCCCCCAGGCCAGGTGTATGAAAGACAATTTCAGGCTTAACGCTTCCCCAAAACAGGAATGGAAACTTATGATTTAATCAGTGCGCGCACACACACACAAAAAAAAAAAAATCAGCCATTTACATTTTTTTTGTGTTTGCAACACAGAGCAAAAGATTTCAGCAACTTGCTCTCCAGAAAATACAACTTTCCCTCTTTTATTCTAGCCTGAAAGGCAGGGCTTTTTTTCTTAAAAAACAAAAAAACAGAACAAAACAAAACAAAAAAAACCCCACCAAAACAAAACACCCTAAAGTTTTCTAGTCTTTCTAACGCCAGGCCAGCCTGAGCGTCTCTCCCCTCTCAATAGCTCATTCACATCAGCTGGGCCCTGCATGCACACTGCCACATGGTTTCCTGTTTTCAAACTGCCCCCTTGCAGCCCCCTCCGCTTTCCACCCCACCCTGACCTCTCAAGGGATGAAATCTTTCCATACTTCCCTGGCTTTAGACATTCTCTCATTCACCGATTCAAAAGGGAATGGGGGCGGTTTAAAAAAAAAAAAAAAAGGAAAAAGAAAAAAAAAAAAAAAGAGAAAAGAAAAGGGGAAAGGGGGGTTTCTGTGGTTGAGAGTTTGTAGTGAGCAGAACTTGCTGCTTTTCTGGGCAGAAAAACTGGAAACACAGGAATTGTTAATCCCGTGTTGCAAAGCAGGAAACGCAGACATCGGAAACCGCACTTATCAACCCAGTGTTTCATTGCAGATCTCCAAAAGCCATCCTCCGTGGTGCCGGGTGAACTGGCCCACCTCCTGCTGCTGGGATTCGCTCCACTCATGGAGCTTAGTTAAGGGTTTGTAGGTCTTTTCATCCAGCCCCGCAGGGTGACCCAAGTCCCCTGGTTGCATGAGGCGCTTTGTAACCACCAGCTCAAGCTCTGGCAAAGGTGACTCAAACCCTGCAACCTGCCAAAATGGATAAAAAGTGAGTTTTTGGCATTTGCATGCAAGATGAGTCTTCCAAAGGAGGTCTAAACCCATCTGCTGCGAGCGGGCACTCCAGCTCCTCTCTTTCCAGTGCTACCCAGTCTTCTGGCCACCCAAAAACWTTGCACCAGCAGCCTGCCTGTGAGTAACACAGGAACTGACTCCCCTCCGTGCCTATTTGGTAAAACACCGAAGAACGGGAGTTTACAGAACCACAAAGTACTATTTCGGGCTCTCCTGGATATGACACCCCCAATCCGTACAGCCAGATTACCAAAAGCATAATTACCCTCTAAACTTAGCAGACTCAGCAAGCAAGCTACGAAGGGTGTCTTTTCCTAAGACTACAGCACGGCTCGGTGGCACAGTGGCCACCCACCAATCAAAGGTCCACCTTTGGGCATTGTGCCATGAACATGTCCCCATGCGCTGGAGTGGGCTGGCRACTTGCAGCGGATCAGCTCCTCCTGGTAAGTGACACAGGTATGCTCTTACCTAGTCAATGCGAGGTATCTCCCCCCACTTTCATTAGGCTCCAGTCTCTCCCTCACAACCCACAGCTTCATCCCCACCACATCACCAGCCGAACTGAAGAGGATCTCCTCTATGAGGCTCTCTTACAGCTACAATCCCCGGCTCGAGATCTCAGCCAATGACTCTGTCCTCCTCAACAACAAGCGGAGCTTCTGCTTTCAGTATTAGGACACACACGAAATGTGGTAGTACTTTGGGGACTTTCTGGAGCCACCAGTTTTCTCCACAAGTAATGAATCCCAGCAATCATGTGCCCGTCGAGATGAGGAATCAGAAATGGCTGTGACAGCATTCCAGCCCTTCAAACACTACCATAAAAGGCAGGGATTTCCTCAAATCTAAATTTACAAGACAGGAACCTATAAACAAAGTGTGCAAATTTAGTTCAGGTACAGGAATTTGCAGCAGTTGCTGTACTTTGATGATGCTCTAATGTTTCATTATGGAGCACCCATATTTTTTTAACCGATACAGCAGTTAAGTTTGTTTTCAGATCAATCTAGTGACGGCTGCTGGTATATAAGGCTGAGATTTATCCAAACGACAGCTGCACAGCTCCGTCGAAGTGCTCCACTTAATGCACTTCACCTTTGAACCACAGAACCCCTCTGGCAACCAGAAGGCGATGTTCAGCTGCAGGGCTCAAGCTATGCCCACCTTGCAGAGGAGACCGCCATGTGAGCATCGCTACTAACTGTGATAGTGCATCTTCCACAGAGATGCGATGGATCCGACTTGTAGCTGCATCAACACCCAGTCTTTTGTGGCTCACGCTATCTCACCCTTCCTACAGGTAAGGAGAAATAAGAAACATCTCTAGCCAAAGAAGGTGGGAGATGCACTGGTGATATGCAACCTTCATAGCAGGAAGTTAAAAAGAGGAGGCCAATTTTTCTGAGCTATGCACAAGCATCTTGGTATGGCCAAAAGCCACAAGTAACCCAACGCGTGCCTTCATGGGACATGAGGGAAGAGAAACTTCAGGTGGAAGGCACAGGCAGGTGGCAAGAGCTGGCTAGGGAAGCTGCCAGGCCAGCGCCAGGCAGGGTGACTCTGGGCACAGGATGCGTCCCAGGACTCAGTACCTGTACGTGCCCTACCTGTGAATCAAGATGATGACCTGCCTTCCTCCATAATTATGTGTCTTGATCTAGTAACGGTTGCCAACTGATCCCTTTGGACTCCTCTACACCTTCAGCTGCAGATGGAAATAATCAACACAAACAAACAAATAAACCAACAAAAAATATCCCCCTCTCTCCCTTCTCTTTTTCTTTTCAAATTTAAGCTTCCAAATCCCTAATTTGTTCCAAGAGTTTTTCTGTGGTTATGTTCCTGACTCACAGCCAAGATCAGGAGGCCAGTGACGACTACAGACACCCAAAGACCATCTCATCTTCATTTCCAGACTTTACTGTTGAAGGGCGGGGAGAAACGTACTATAAACAAATAGAAGATAATATGCCAGACACACTCCCCCTTGGGAGACCATCACTCTCTTCCCACGTTAGGTGGGGCTTTTGCTGCATTGTTTCAAGCTAGAAATCTTGCCTTGCACACAGCCTTATATACACACAGGCACGCCGAGCAGACGCAGAAGACAGACTCAGCCTGGACGAAGCAGAACAAAGGTTTCCAGTGTCTTTTTGTCCATCTATTTAAGGCAGTCCCTTGAATGCCATACGCATGTTTACACAGTATATARTATTTATGCTCAGAAACACAATGCACCAGATAATCAGAGGATAAAGACTAAATAAAAAAATCCTACTCCAATGAGTAAATAATTCTCTTTTTTTCTGCGAGTTGCTCAAAATGGAGCAGAGATGCGAGCAGCAGCCCRGGCCACCGGCTGCTGATGCGACAGTTCTGGGCTCCTTATTGAAAACATCTGGAAGCGCTGAGCCGCTTTGTGCAGACAGGAGTTTGAAACTATCCAATCGTTTCATATCCAAACCAAAGTCCAGTGCTGCGGATTTCAAGGGAAGGAAAAGGGGGGGGGGGGGGGACACAGGCACTCGATCGCACCATATGATCTGTAACTCATCCAGATAAAACTCCTCCTCCTCTACCCGTTAACAGACCTCTTAATGACAAGGAAATCATGGTTATTCTGAAACAGACTGCACTATTGTTATCTGTTTCAAATTACTTTTGCCATATCGTTATGAAACACTGAAAATGATGCAATCTGCAGAAATACTCAGGCATATTAACTTTTTTAACTGCGGCTCTGATAGGAACTAATGGAGCAGTAGATGAAAGGGAAAAATTCTCCCTGTCTTAAGCAAGTCAAAACCCACTTTTGGGCACTAAACACAGGAGATAATAAATTCATCAGACAGTAAGAAGAATTACAATTTCAATTACTCTTTTCTTAAAAGAAATCAACTTTTTGGAAAGGGTTTTTAAAATTTTATGTTTCTGGCACTTGCAAGGATAGACAAAACAAACCCCTTTTTTTCAAAAACTAAATAAGGCAAAGGAAATGTGCACTCTAATACTGCAAAGCCTGTAAGAGGAGCGCGTCCAATCTGGAAGGGACCGCACATCCATCGTGTCTGCTGGGAGGCAGGTCAGCACCCGCACGAGAGGAGACCGAGACGGATGCTCGAACGTGGATTTTGAAGAAGACCAGGCAGCTGCTGAATGCTAGCGAGCACTCACGCCACAGACCTTGGTAAAGAGCCCTGGATGTTAGATAATGCATTTCTCATTCTTGCAAGAGCATCACAAGACAGAGCAGAGTTTTGTGACTGACTCACTCCCACCCTGCCTGTCCGTCCACATCCCTGCAGTGGCACTTTGGTTCAGAGCTGCATCCCTCTGGCTGCAGCATGATCCACCAGCGCCCCACCGAGCAGCGTCCTCTTCACGGGGTGGCCCCAAAAGGCTGGTCGTGATTTGGGATTCCCCTATGAGGCAGGGCATGGAAAGAAGAGGAGTCAGGGAGAGGGACATGGACAGTCCCCCATGATCAGACGTCACAGGGATCCTGTCCGTGGCAGGTGCCGCGCTGCTGTAAGAGGGAAGCTCAGCGATGCAGGCAACAAATCTTCACAATCCTGGTCCTAAAACACCTTGATATTCACCGGCCTGACTTAATCCTTGGGGCAAATCTTCCACAGTACCAACACAAGTTTTATTCTCCAGCCTGGGCAGCCCCAACTCTCCTAAAACTTCCCTATTTAAATCATTCAGATCTTCATGCAACGGTCTGGAGAGAGACATTTCCTCGCAGAGCAATACCATGCTTTGGGACGACATGACCGAGCTGAATTTTATATCCAAACAAACCACCGTACAGCTTCAGCCTGTGTTCACGCTCAAAGACATAACTGTCTAATAAACAGCTGAAGAACCACGAAGGAGGAACGAGAAGGGCTTGGAAAGCTGTCAGACATATGGATACATGGAGCGCGTGTTTTGAGAAAATACAAAAACACCTTGAGAGACCTTCAGCCATTTCCTGACCTTCCCTTTTCTAATATTTCTCAGAGACTCGGTGTACATTTCTCAGGAATTTCTATTGTCCAAATAACCTTCGGAAAAATGCTGAAGCTTTGGACTGCCACGGAGCATGCCCGAACATCCTTCCAGAGGAAGTCAACTGCCCATCCTACTGCTCCCAAATGGCCACAGGAGAAACACATCCCACGCAAGAGATTAGCAACCCCTCAGCTGACCTTACATTGGTTTGCAACATCTAGTTCTGCCTTTACCAAAAATAACCACAAATCGAGATGTCTGGCTGAAGCGCTGTGGGATCTTGGACCACACCACAGATACTTATTTAGCGTGTTATGGGAGCTGAGAGAAATACTTCTTGCTGTGAAAGACTGGACACGTTGTTTCACCCTGTGAATTCCAGCATCCTGAAAACGGGGAAGGGAAAACACGAGTGGATAAAGTGGGCACAGTCCCCCAAACAGACTGTCAAGGAGCACCTGAGCTATGACCCGCAGAAGCAAATCAGCCTCCCAGAAGCAACCTGCGCTGCATGTCCCTTGCGTTCTCCGGCATGCCAGCCGCTCCTGCGCTCAGGCACTTCCCATCAGGGCATGGGGTCTAATTACCTACAGATGGGTAAAATGCAACAATATTGGGGTCCTTCATAAAGAATAACACAATTTTCAACCAAGACGTCTGGATGGGAGATACACATTGGTATCACGGCTGGCTCAGCCCAGCCTGAAGCTGCTGCCGAAGCGGGTCATCAGAAATGACAATTCACTTCTTTGACCTCATCCAGCACTAAAGCTGGTCATGTTAGCTTAGCTTAAATTTCCCTTCATGTTTTTCAGTTGCTGGTAATGAACGTGCAAATTTTACACGCACACAATGAGCAATAATCCTTGCTAATGGTGATTCAAGCCTCCTACTCTAAAGGCAGGATTGCAACTTCTGGGATCTGGAAAGATAATGATATAAATAAAAGTACTTAAAATAGCAGATTGTATTTATAGGAGTTTTCAAACCATCATAAACATTACGCAAGCCATTTGAAATTGGTTTGCACAGGGTATCCACCAAATACTTGAAGGCCTGCTCAATCACACTAAACCCAAACAAGCACTGTCTCGTAACTCATCCTACAGAGAATTTAAGTAGGAGATCACTGCATTTGTCCCAAATGCAAGAAAAAGGGGATGTTTCATTATCTATAAAGTTCACAAATGCAAAACTCGAAGTAATTTTTCATTTTTATACCATGCATAATAAACACGCATGTTCTGACACCACTGAGACAGATATAGGATATAAGAAAGTATTGATTTACACAAATAAAAACTTACATTCCATTATTCCATAATAACAAATTCCAGAAAGAGTAAAGCCTTACAGTTCAAGGTATGAAGTTAAAAATTTGGATGAGTTTTTGTGCAGAAAAACAGACCACCTCGCATTTGCAGAGTGCAGGAAACATCACCTTGTCTTCCAAATTAACAGCTCGATACCCGTTGCTGTAGGCACAGCACAGGAGCAGACAGACATYGCCTGAGCCGCTCTGGGACGCCTCGCCATAATAAGAGATCGGTTCCAGGATACGCCTGGTGGATGCTTCTGTCTACAGAACTTATGTATTTAGCTAAAAACAGAGACAGGATAGCAGATTACATAGATGAATTGGCGGATAAAACCCAACAAAAATGACCTATGGTATCAGTGAGTAAAATTAATAGACAATATAAAAATGACACATCTTGAGCTGAGGAAATTATTCAACTTTTACCATTCTTTTATGCCTCCAGTTTAAGGTACYGTAATCTAAGTGAAAAACAGAGAAGGGTCATTCAAATGAATAAATCATGCCAGAAAATGATTCAGCTTCCCTCCTTTTTTTTTCTTTCCCCTTTTAATTGAAGTCCCTAAGGCTCAGCCCTTGGGAAGCCCACACGAGTATGTATTGTCCTGGCCGGGCACTCTGTCAAAACAGAAAAAGTTATCTCTTCTTTCATCTTGTAACTTGAAAATCTGGGAGGGGAAGTGGTGGGAAAGCAGAGCACTGTACAAAGGCACCCATCATATTTCCAGGTCAATTTTTTGCTTGGCTGCTGATGAACGCAGGGGATTGAAGACACTGTGGTATTTGTTTTGCCCTTCCAATTTTTCTGTTTGCTTTGTGGGGAGGAGGATCTCAGGCGCGGCCGGTAACTGAGATGCTCTGAGTGCGGCCAAGCCCCCCTCTCCCCAGCAATAACAGACACTCCAGCTCACCCTCCTACCTACACTCGCATCCAACCAGTATTTTCATGCCCTCTCTACATGCATTTGGAAACTTGAAATAAAATCCAACGCAAACTTTGAGAGGAGGCATTTGGATTCCAGCTCCTGCCTGGGAGGTCTGCTGTAGGACCACATGAGTATTCATTTGCTCACTGTTTTATCCGTTTCCCTGGTAGTCCTCTGTAAAGAATATTAAACAAACATGTCTTTACAGCTCAAGAGCCCAGGAAAGAATGTTGACCCTGCRGAAGAAACCTGTTTTTACCAATTTTTACCCCACTTTTATCCCCCTGGTCTAAAGATGTCTGTGCAAGGGTAAGGATTCATCAAGTCCACAAAGCCATCGTTAAGCGCTGCTATAGCAGTACACGCTAAATATGTTCTTCTCTTTAGCCCAATTTTAGAAAATATCCCTGAAGGAATTTCAGGACATAAAACATATGTATAATTAACAGCCAGATATGTGGAAACATCGTCATTAGTGAGGAATTTTCTCAACTATTGACACTGCTCCAGAAAAATAATAAAATATTTATTTCTAAGGTTATAAACGAACATATGCTACATCTCCTCTACCAGCTTTTCAAAGATCCCTTTACAGTAACATTTGTTGTTGCAGGGATAATTCCTAACTGGAATAATGGATCCAAACCCTGCTCCTATTCCTCTCCACTCACTTAAAGGTAGGGAATGTCCCTGCAAACACTGGGAATGTCAGGCCAATACAGGTGTTTTACACTAAAGCAACACTTTAGTTGCTGGGTTTTTGTGCTCCCCTTTCTCATCCCCCACCTGCCACAGCTGCTGCACTTCCATACACTTAACCGCTTTAATCAATAGATAAATAAACAAATTTAAGCCAATGAACAAAGATAACTGGGGACAAAAATGTCAAAACCCAGTATTTATTATATCTGGGAGCCTTGCAATTTCCCCGAGTTATCCTTCMAATTCGGGCTATCTCAGGAGCTGCAAAGGTCACCGCGTTGCAGATAAGGAAAACGGAGCATCTGAAATTTCTCACCAGTGACTACAAGGAAAGGGTTGTTTTTGTTTTCTTAGGAAGAAAGGAAGAAATGTTCTGGAGCTCTCTCTCGAGGCTAAAATCCAAAACATTTACAAGACTCAGAAGCAAGAAAGCTTGCAGATAATCAGCAGAACTGATGCCAGTTCAATCAAAGTAAACCAGTAACAGCAACTGGGAGGAGTACAGATTACGCAGCATCGTTCTGTACAGAAAAAAATATCCTTTTCGTTATGCAACGGTTAAATAATTTAACTAGAAACCCCTTCTATCCCAAGTTAGAATTGCTGACTGCTCAGCTAGTCATTTTGGCTATTACGTAGCATTAATCTCTGCTCTTTCTGAAGTTAGCCTTTCGGAGAAAAAAAGGCAACTTCAAAACATGCAAAAATTAATGAAAACCATATGTGGGATACTGTCATTATTCCATGTTTATAAGAGGATCAGGTTTTGTTAAATGGGCTTATTTAATGCAGACGCATAAGAAAAAATACCCAGCAAAAGATCTGAAAGCTATTGAAAGAAAAATATTTTCTTTGTTAACCCAAGCAGCCAGTAACAAGCAAAAAGACACAATTTAAACTAAAAGCCACTATATATTTTGGTACAACTTTGTTTACAGCTTCACTGACAGCTTATAAAGTTCTCCTAAGTAGAGAAATCTCTCCTAGATATATTTTACCCTTTTGACCCTTTTCACCCCCGTACTGTATTTAAGCTGGGACAACCTAAAAATCAATGGCTTATGGAAACATCTGTTGGTACAGGCACACGATTTAGACTTTTTTCAACAGCTGTTGTTATTTTATGCTTTTTTTGGCTAGGTCAATTGGTAAGACTGGAAGAAAATATTAGTTGGGCTCCTTTCCTGACTTTGGTCTCTCTTTAGCGGCTGCCGTCAGCACCCCGTTCCCTCCCCTGCCCTGGGACTTGGGGGAATAAAAGTCTGAATGTCCCCCAAGTCTGGTCTTGCTCACCAGCCTCAGACAAGGAATAAAGGAAATACAGCTCCCAAATGGGCACCGACGTTATCTCACGCATTCACCTAAATACTGGCTTAAAATATCCCCTGCTTATAGCTGCTTTCTGCCCCGCACAGGGGAGCTAAAACCCTCGCCCACAGCACCCTCTGCTACCCATCTCCTTGGCTCCCTTTTCTTTTTCCAACAGCGTTCCACAATAAACCCCAGGTTTGTCTTGCCTCCCCTCCTGCTACTTCATTGCCGGGATCCAGACATCTGCCAACATCCTCCGTAAAAGATAACACGCAATATATTTTAAGAGCCAACCTGCCAAAAGGCATCTGATGCTCCAGACAGCACTACTTACCAGATAGGGAACACGCATTGCTCACAATAAGACATGCATAAAAACAGAATGTACTTTTCTTGGGAGACTAATGCTTACCTAAAAAAAAAAAAAATATATAAATCCAACCAAAATATCCTATTTTTCACCATTTAATTCAGCTGCTACTTGAAACAATATGTTTCTATATAAATTGTTTTCTTGAAAGAGAAGAAAACAACTTACAAAGCTTTTAAAATGCTCTAAAAATCATTTCTTCAGTGTGCATTCAAACTGTCGAGAGCCAGAGAAAGCCATTACTCCGAGCACAGATTTTTTTTCCCCTCGCTCTTTTTAACAGAGAGGACTTGTTTAATCTTACCTTCAAAACTTCTTATTTCCCTGCCATGCACTCCTAGTGTCACCGTCGGTATTGACTGAATTGTGCCAACCCTTACCCGAAAGGACAGTCGCAAGAAAAGCCAGTTTAAACAGAAACCGCTTATCTAAAGGAGGGAGAGCCCCAGGTTCGCAAGCAGAGGAGATATTTCAGCATTAAAGAATTCTAGGAGCTACTCCAAGACGCAAATTTTTGTTGTCTGCTGCACTGTAAGGATTTTAAGCCCAGAAAGAAGTTATTTATTTAGTCTATATACTTAGATTTATAACAAAGGCAGAGGATTCATCTACACTCTTCTGGGTGCCTTTTGCATCGTTTACAACATACAAAGTAAACCTCAGCTTCCTCAAAGACAGAAAACAAGTAATAAACAAGTCTTGACAAGCAAAATCAAACACTGTCCCCCAAATATCCAGCTATGAACAAAAAAGCCTTTTGAGGTTTCTCTCCACGTCTCCTCAAAATGCAATTAAAAACAGAATTTGCAAAATGCCCTAAAACCCATTTCAGCCCATGCAGCAGGGAGCAAAGGACTCTTTTTCTCCCTTTCCCTTTTTAACACTGTAGGACCCCAATCTTTACAGTCAATGCCTCTCTTCAGGCATCTGCAGGTGGGAATATTTGGAAATGGTGTAAGCAACCCTCCTTCTCTTTTAAAGGCTCAAAAAGGTACATTACTGCTTTTTTTTTTTTTTTACCCCTTACGTGCAAGCATTTGAAGCTAAGACTTGTCCACCTCTCCTCCTGGGCAAGTGGGTAAGTATGCATTTCCTCACCTTGTTATGGTCAGTGAGTTAAAAATAAAAATAATAGTGGACGAAAACACCGAGAAACACTTCTTTAAGCTCAGCAGACTTTAACAGCCCACCCCTGTCCATGCCTTTGATAAGAATCAACGTGATCTGCGGTGTAATATTTTGGAGGGGCAGAAGAGACTTCTACATTCCCAAGCCAAAATCTCAGATCGAAACCAACGTTTCAGAGAACTGCACCTCCAGCCTTTGAAAATGTGTATTTTGGAAATAATACCCCTCCCAACCACTTTTAGGCATTTAATGTGCCCAGCTGTGTTAAGAAACCAAGCAAAAGTTCAGTGTCAAGTAAGTCAGGATTATGATCTTGTTGTGATTTATGGAGGTAAGTACAGTCTCAGACAGAAGAAAAACAAGTCACTTGATGCTAAGCAGACTCAGTACCAGGGCTCAGACTAATGAGTTAGCGAGGGCGAGGCTTCACATTCCTGCCTCTTATCTCACCAGCTGGAAGGACAACATATAAGAAGGGAGAACATATTCAGTTGGTAAATGAGATAGGCAGACCCAGCGCCACGGTACTTGCAAACACAGTGTTTGCAGCAGAGAAGATGGAAATGCTTCAGGACAGGGAGGCACTCAGTATTTGAAAAAGGTGCCATACTTCCCGCAGGTAAGAATATGCCCCCAAATAACGAAGTGCATAAATAAGGTGAAACTACTATTATCAAGGCTGTAATGGTATCAGGGTGTAAATCAAGGCAAAGTCTTTAGGGAGATGCAGTATCTAACTAGTCTGAGAAAATCATAAGCCAAGCATCAGTCCTTTTGCAGATCTGAAAGGAGAGCGGCGTGACTCAGGTTAAACAGGCTAGCAACAATTCCTCTGACTCGAACTACACAAACAGAAGAGAAAGCAAACGAGATAACCCAGAACTATTGGCTCTATCTTTTGGACTAGCCTCTATGCGCACAGCTACCGCCTTCGTTTTCGCGAACTACATTGCTGGCACCACGATGATAAACACGGTAAGCAAGAAGGGAGGGAGCAGCTAAGTTCACCACTGCTTAAGAGAAAATCAGGAAGTTAGCTACATCAAATACCTGCTTATATAGGCGTAAATTTAATGCATAAGTGAAGCAGAAAGAGAAGGTGGAAGGAGAAGAACCTTGTTAGCTKCAAGAGACCAAGTGCAAAAGAAAGCCTGGTATAGAGTTTGCTCCCATCTGCTAATTCCAATACAGCTGATCAAGTATATTTTATTAAACCATTGCAAAACTCTGTCACATTCTTGTTACAGTCTCCATGTTGGGGTTATTCCAAAGCAGAAGTCCAAAACAGAGACCACAGGAGTAAACACAACAAACTGGCGATGGAAGGAGGGAAGTGGCAGTGAGAAGAAACTCTCTTCTTATCTCTTACGCCTACCTGCTCTGGGGTCTCCACAAAAAAGTCGCTACTGTCCGTGCTTTTTACAGGATCTGCATTTGGAGACATCACCTCTTCTTCGGTGTGACCGATGACTAATACAAGTGTTCTAGCAAAATTCTAAAGTTTCCTTTCCTTGAAAGTTTTGATGCATTTGCTACCATGACAGTAAGGACAGCTATGGCTGACCACAGCCAAACACAACACCGATTCATTGCTCTACCCCTGGGGTGCTAAATTCTGACTTGCAGCTGCCTCTGCTCGGCCAAATCCAATCCCTTCCATACCAGTCAAGTGCTTTTATTTTAGATATCGTATGCTTGGATACCAAATCACTCAGTCCTTCTGTATAGGCTAAGATATTTTAATCATCCACTGCAACACTAACCATCTATTCTTGTTTCACAGTCCCAAGCTTAAAGCCCTCTCCATCACCACCAAATTGCCCCATACTACTGCTCTGTAGAGTGCAGACCAGGCAGAAAGCAGCAGGAAAGATGTCCCTGATAAAAGCAGAGAGCAGTCAATCTGCTCAACATGAGCAAGGATGCTGCATGGAAAAGCAAACATTTAGTTATCATCCAGGCTTTTATCTCATCTGATGTTTTAACAGCAGTTTGATCCCAGAAACATTCTGCAACACAGCTGAGTCACTTTAGGCCACACCAGGATGTGTACATGACACCCAGCAGTAATAGCAGAGATGCTGGAGGAAAAAAATCTGAGATTTCCACCTTTGCATGAACATGGTATAATAAGGGAAGACGGACCACCTAAAAAGGATGGGGGGGGGCGGGGGGGGGGAAGACTGAAAACGATAACAGAAAAGGGAGTCTGTGTGACTGCTGCAAGGCTAAATGCATTTTGAGTCCATGTTTCCATGGGGAGAGTTTTAATAGTACTGGGTAAAACGCCAAATACGTTTTCATAACGATTCACACTGCATGAATGGAAACACTTAAGAGAATAAGTATTCTTTCTAATCTCCACTCCAGCTCTACATACAACTCTCTCTCCTTTGTCCTTCACTTTCTTCTTCTTGCTCACACCATTCTTTTCATCCTTTGCTGGAAGATGAAGTCAGAAATGCCATGCCTGGATACTGCTGGAGCCCATAATTCTTTATCAGCAGCCAAGAGTCCTGCTCATCTCTCAGGTAGTTGTACCTATCCAAGCGCTCTCAGACTGCACTGCTAGGTTTCACCTTCTAACACGGATCTTAGTATGATGCAAACACCAAGTCCATACAAACCTCCAGTATAACACAGGCCGGGCAATGTAACCCCGCAGCAGTTCTAGCACTGGTTTGGCAGTTTATTTAGAGCTGCAGCGTATTGCTCATCGGACATCCAGTCTCAATGAGAACACTTGAAGCAATGGAGAGCTAACCCCTTCCTACAGTAACTCACTCAAAGAATTAACTATTTTCACCCTTCAAAGTTTTCGCTGTCATTCCTACAGTCTCAACCTGTTTAACCTCACCTTCTAAACCCTGCATCTTATTCATTTATGGCTCTTCCATCAGAGTAAAAAGTGGGAAGAAAGCTGTTCCCCATGCGTATGGTTATAGTCCAAAGCTCCCCAAATGGCAGACACTGCTCTGAACCCAGAACAAAAGCTTTGCCCAGGTCTCATCTCACTTTTGAACCTGGCCCATTCACAGCACGACCTCCCAAACACTTGTGCTGACACAGCAGAGGAGGAATCGCGGTGCCCACCAGCAGCTGTTGCTCCTGAAGCCATGACCCAGTGGTACCCAGGGCCTTTCTCCCTCCACGTGTCACTTCTTGCTGGAGACTTTCTGGATTTGGCACAAACTATCCCAAAAAGGTTTCCCAAATCCTGAAAAACTACGCTTAAAAAACCCTGCCACGTAGGATAGCGGTTAGTGTAGGATGGCAAGAGAACTGAAACACCAGTCCATGACTCCTTACAAAACCCCAGAACAAATGTATGGTAATATAATTAAAAACCTATTTCTCGTATTAATGAGGTTTTCCTCTAAGGCGGTGTAACTACCAATGAACTGCAGAAAACTTAAGTCGACAGAAAAACATAAATGCCAGCTTCTTTACATTGTAGGGTGCCAACTTCAGCTTCCAAAATACCAGAATGGAGCTTAGGAGATAGGTTCCTTCAGAAGGATAAAAACCCAGGGATGTGATACACTGAAGTACCCATTTGTCATAATAATGCAGCCTCTATCGAAAAGTCCACATTTGGTCTCCCATGTTATCATCTTAATTTCCTCTATATTTAGACCAGGAATTCAGTGTGCAGTAACCATGTCTACCATACAACAGTTACACCACAAAACTTTAAGAGATTTCAAACACAAATAAAAGAATCCATATGATACAGGAGATTGAACCATTCAAAAACAGCACAGTATTTTCCTTCTCAAGGTACAATATTCAATGCCAGCATTCCTTTGCCACAGTAACAGTCTTACACATCCATTATTTTATGGATCCATACTTTCATGACTGCATTAAAAAATAAATGTGTAACAACTGGAAGAGAACTCCAGAACCAGGATTTTCTATACTGGAAATCCTTTAGCTCTATGTTTTACAAACTTGTGAAATCATGGACTCCTGATCCTAAAAAGGGCCTCAGAAAACTACTTTAACACACTGATGTTAAATAATTTGTATGACTGAATCCTTTTGTCCGAAGCAAGCCAAAAGCAAGCATCGCAGAAGATTCGTAATTATTAAACAGGTGTCTTTAATCAGCATCCATCTCAAGACTACGGCAGGAATATATACACAGCTCTGCCTTTGAGGCAACAGTATTTGCAGGTAGCTCTTGATGCTTTTAAAATGAGTGTGAAAAAGCTGAGGGATAAACTTCCTTTGCAGCTGATACTGGAAGAATGGCAGAGCCAGATGTTTTATTAGAGGAAATTAGGAAATGATGAAAAAACAGAGTATCAGGGCTACACGCAGCAATATCTGCCTCTAGAAAACGTTGCCTGTAGTGGCTGAAGGGGAAGGCACAGGGGAGGAGAAGTAACTCACCATCTCTAGAGATCAGCGAGGGCTCGCACAAGCCCTGCAGCCGCAGCGAGCCGTGGGGGCGGCACGGGCGCCTTCATCTGCCCTGTCCTGCCGCAGGCTCGCGCCGAGCCAAACCTGGGAGCCGCATCTTTGCGCTGAGTCGGGGATTTGGCTCGGTGTCCGCGTTCCTGCTTCTCTCACTAACATCCGTGAATCCTGTGACTGAGCTTGGAAACGACTGTCTTGAGCTGAGGATTAGCAGCATTTGGGAGAAAAAGGCATCGGAACTGCAGCACCCAGAGAAATTAAGTGTAGGACAAAAAACCAGCCACAATAGTTGTATAAATGCCTTCCTGCTACAGATATCTAAGCATGAGTAATAGTAAAGGCCAAACAAGAATCCCAGCCTGGTTTGGATTTCTCCCCCCGCCCCCCCCCCCCCCGCTTTTCTTCTAACTCTCTGCAGTATGTACCGCAGACTTTAGCTTACGCAGCGATGCACAGAACAGATGGCGAAAACCAGGGCGAGCTATTCTGCACAGCGATGAATTTACTCAGGGGTTGACTGTCTGACACGATTTCCTTCTAGACCTCTCGAGCCTTGGCTTTGAGCATCCGGGGCAGACACAGGATGCTGGTGGGTGTGAGAAAGGGCCTTGCGGATGACTAGCCTAAAGCCTTGACCCGATGGGTATGTGTGTGTCACCCTCCAGCAGTAATGCCAGGCTTAGGGCAGGCTCCTTTTTGGCTGGGTTTTTCCATGTTTACTGTAGTTACAGGACAACATTTACAAAGAGAGAGTTACACAAGTGATTTTAAAGAGGCAGGGCGAGGATGCAGCCTATTGTTAAGGCTGCACTTTCCACCGCCGGACCCCGCTTTGATTTGTTTCTAACACTTCAGACAATCGCTCTGAAATTTCCCATGCTGTTGGGAAGCTTCCCACGCTGTTTTGCAGGCCCTTTGGAAAACAGGGATTTGCAATCGCCATCCCACAGTATGTACATATGTACACACATGCAGATGGAGAAAATGGACTTCAGTGTGCTCAGACAACCTGAATTTTTGCAGGTCCTCAGGGTAAGCAGTTCGTTAAAGAAGTTATTTCCTAAGAAAATAAATTGGAGCCTGGAGAACTATAGTGACCCCTTGTCTTGGGTCACCGACAAGGTTCAGCAGTTTTGAGCCATGAAGTGTCTCTCTACTACTTGACTTGACCAACAACCAGCACCAGGCTCTCCTCCTAAGGACCAGCCACTAGAGGGGGTGACACTGTACACCTTGGCCGTAATTTTCTCCATTTGTCTGCTGACTCCAGGGAAGAGAAACATGGAAGACTACAGTTGAGGGGAGGACAAATCTCTGGATCCTTCACACCAACTGACCATCCCAACACTTACCTCAATGCTGTGTGGGTCTCTCCTCTCTCCCACGAGCCCTCTTCTACCCAGTCCAGCCCATCCCCTCTTCCCACATCCATCTCCTACGGTCCTGCGATCCCTGTCCCCTTCCTTTGCACACCCTGCTGGACTCCGGCCAAGCTGCTCCCTCCTCTTCTCTCTGTTCAGCAAAGCACAAACCTTTGGTACAAACCAAAAGCAATGGGCAACAACAGACCTGGGGCTCTGTCCCGACAGAGAATCATGTATCTTATCTGTAACAACTCCCAGGGAAGGAGGTTTCCTAGCCTCCCTAGGTGGTCTTGCAACAGTTTCATGATGATAACAGGATGTTTTCTCAACATCCAGCCTAAATCATCCTGGCAAATTAGCAAATCAGTAAATTAAGCTGCCATGGAAATCTGGGACTTTAATAACCTCTATTACATGTTGGCAGACTGCTAGATTGCACAATAGTTTTCTTTTTGTTGCACTGAATAAATTTAATTCTTTCAACCTCTTCTCACGTTTCTTAATCTCTTCTTCTTGTTTCCTTCTGGACACTTTCCAGTACGCCTGTGTCCTCCTCRGAGCAGGGCACCCAAAACCGGATTCAATGATACTGATGATGCCTCCGCAGTGCCACGCACGAGTAAGTCACCTCCTGCACCTTATGGAGGACACTCATTCAATATAACTCAAAACAAAATTTGTCTCTTTTGCAATAGCCTCTCGCTGATGATTCATTTGTGGTCCACTAAAAATCCTCAGTTCTCTTCTACCCATCCCTCTCCAGCTTAAAGCTGACTTCGTAAACGTGCATTTTGATTTCTTCTTTGCAAATGAAGCACTCTGTGGCTGTTCTTACCTCTTATCTGGATGCACTCTCCAATTTCTTAAGGTCACTCTGAACCCTGACCCTGTGCTCCCAAGTGCCTGCAACCCCTCCCAACCTGATGTCATCCGAGAGTGTTATAAACATACTTCCATCTTCCAAATCATGACTGAAAATATTGCAAGTTTTCCCCCAGAAAGTGACCTTGCTGATATATCACACGTTACTGCACTACTTGGATCAGTGGAGAGATGAAAGTGCACATCTTTTTCAAGCTTCATTCTCTGTGAAGATATTTAGAAATGCCACATTTATCTGGTAGGCTGCAACTTCTGAAAATACAGACATTAATTAAAAACTAATTCATGTGGTAAAGGTAGTCTGCATTAAATTCAATAGGAACTAACTAATGAAATTAATAAATACGACGAGAAGGCTATTTCCCAGTGAACTCTGTTTCTGGGGTCAGCCAGCTACAATTTGTCAGTCACAGGCTTAGACAACTGAAGCCGTCGGATGAACCCAGCAGTGCAACCTTATCCATCCTGCCACAAGAAGACAAAGATTCAACAAATAATGAATCATAACTGATTTCTGGGATCAACACAAGAAGAGAAGTATATCAGGGTACAGTTCATTTCAAACTGTCGCTTTACTTTCATAATGCTGGAGCCACCAGGTGCCATTTCTAAATTATTTTAGTATCACAGTATGCAGAAGCCAAACCAGATTTCTCAGCAGAGTAAAGAATCTAAAATTATTCAATTTAAAAAATGCTGAAGTCTAATTTTAATAGATCACATTCAGTTATTGCCCCAGCTCTACTCAAGATCCCCAAATAAAGCAGGAAGATAAGGACCAGGGGAGTCTCTGGCAGGATGAGCACCCACTGCCCAACGTGAAAGGAGCTTGGGAAATTCTGGTTACAGAATTTCTATAGCCGAACAAATACAACCTCTGAGAAAACATTCTGGAGATTTAAGAAACAGACACTTTAAAAACCCATTTTAATTGGAAGAAACATTTTTCCATTATTTTCTTTTCAGTGCTTATAACCCTACAAACCATTATTTTCCTAAACATTTTTCAGCTGCAGCTTTTCCACGACACGCACAAGAGCCTCTCTCAGGCAAAGTCTTCTGAAATGACTACAGGGAAAGCATGTGCAACCTTATACATGTAATACTGGAGTACGCTTCTTGGTATCACGAATCCAGATAAATCTCTGCCTTCAGAAACCAACTCACAAGAAGGAATTTTCCCCCTTCTCTTTCCAGTGTGATCAAGCTTACTGTTATTCAGCCTAATTCCACTCTAAAAAAAGTTGCACTTTTTAGGCTCCAAAACATTAATTTTTTTTAACAGTCTGTGCATATAAACAGCATTCTACATTGTGTATTTATAAATAACATTGTGCAAAATTCTCACCCATAAAACAGGAGTTAATGCAGTTCCCAAGGTCCAAAGTTGCTGACAGCACCAGTGAGACTGCTAAATACCTGCAGCTCCTGACCAGGTGCAAGCAACAACATTTCTATTTGCAACAAGTTAAGAAAACCGCTTTTACTAACCACAAAATGGCTCTGTAATGAGAAGGCAATAAGCACCTGAAAGACTTCTGGCTACAAAAAAAGTCAGCACTAAATAAAGCAGAGGCAGGATGAGGCAGGAGATGCACACCTCGCGATGGCTTTCACCAGCCAGCTTCCTACCCAACCTACACATGTGAATTAAGCTCTATTTATAAGTCTTCCACTGATTTTTTTTTTTTTAAAATGACCTTAATATAGTGCAGTTGTTGTTTTGTTTCTGTTGAACTTAGCAACAGGAAACCCTGTCAGTCCTGCAGCAAACTTTCCATTCCCCTGGCACTCCCATTCCTGCACCAGAAAAGCCAGATTTCTAAAGAGGTGTTTGACAAGGTGGGAGGGAGAGGAAGAAGAGAAGAAAGCACACGCACAAAAAATCAAAATGCCTGTAAAACATGCAAAATGGAAGCCAAATTCAGTATGTTTCTTTTCTTTTTTCCCTGTTTGAAAGGAAAAGGCAGTGCCCTAATTTGCATTTTCTAAAGATACCTTATTTTACTACCGGATACCTAAGTATTAGTCATGAAAATTATCTTTAATAAAGGGTTGGTAGAAAAAATCATCAGCATCTTTACACTCACGCATTCCAGTAACAAAAGACTTACTTATCAGACAGAACAAATTTTAGCTTGGAAAGTTACTCGCTCTAGTCCCTGGCTAACTCACCGAGCAAACAGCTATAGAAATTAAGCCTTAACTTGTTAAAAACAAAATAAACCTGATTTTATTACAAGCTTTGGCAAGACTGTTCTGCTGCCTAAAGAGCTTTACTGCAGCATGAGCAAAGTTTTTTGGTGCTCCACCCTGCAATGTTAACTCATCCCCGCAATATTGTCTCTTTTAACAGCTTCATAATGGTACGCTAACACACAAACACAGCTGCTCAATGGCAACGTGCACCAACACAGGCTGCAAGCAATTTAGCATTTACAAAACACTTTCTTTTTCAGGAACAAGAAACTATATATAAAATATAGGAGCAAATGCAAATCCAGCTAGGAAAGGTAAGACCAAAAAACCCAGTTCTTGATAAAGCAGAATATATATTAGGCGTGCTTTAAACCAAAATTACGTTCCTGTCAAGCCCAATATCCACCTTTTTTTTTATCACAGACAGTCCTTAAAAATGGCAAAGCACAAGTAATAGAAAACAATACCAACTGATTTCTGACCCCTGGCATGACCATTTTATATTGTTTCACCGACATGAGGAATACAGGGTTTCCCCCCACATTTGATCCCTGTATGTCTTCCCATTACTAATTTTTCTTCCAGCAAAGGCACTAACGCTCCCAGCCAGCGATGCCTTTAGACCTCGGAGTCTGTGCACGCACCAACACCGAAAGCAGCCAYGGTCCCCTCTGCCAAAAACTCCCTGGAGGGGCAAAGCATGAGAGGGGATAGAGAGACTCGCCAGGACCACGCACGTGCGGGGACCTCGGAGGCGCTGCCAGCCCCCAMGCAGCATCGCCAACCCCAAGCACATTACAGGGCATCGCTTTTATCAAATTATATACAAATCTTGGTACAGYCCTGCCTCACAAGGAACCATTTGGGTCAATCTCTCTGTCACCGACTGAGACAACATAAATGTGGCTTAATCCAGTGGTTGAAAAATGCAAGGGCTAAAAAAGCCCACGCTATTTTTAAAAGGCTAAAACAACGTCATGCTGATGGACGCCATTCAGCTTTGCAAAGCCTACAGAAAGCAAACCAGCAGGTTAGGTGGCCGGCCGCAGCAGCGGTGCCGTTTCTTTAAAAAGCACAGAAAAAGACAAGGTGACAACGCATAAGTGGCACTCACCGCTTCCTCGTGGGCTGCGCTCTCGTCACGATCTTTCAGAAAATCCACCTCGTCTTCAGTTTTCATTTCCAACTTCCCTGTGAAAACAGAGGGTTTGCATAGGCAATTTAAAAACAAACTTCTTTCAGCACTGCTGATATTTTTCTGTTTATTCAAACCAGTCTCAAAAAAAAAAAAAAAAAAAAAAAAAAAAAGAAAAAAAGAAAAAAAAAAAAAAGAAAACCCTACCCCAAAACCCCTTCAACAAGTCCATTTGACTTCCAACATCTGGTTTCATTCCCGACTTTGCTGCTTGTTTGTTATTAGTTTTAACAACTATCATGTCTGGGACTGAAGGAAACTATGAAACAGCAGCAAGCACTGGGTAAAACTCCTGAAAAGCTCTAGGTGAGGCTGAGCACATCTGCATGTATTTGCCCATGTATTTTCTTGGCTCCTGTTCGTCTAGTTAAAGAACCAAAATTTTTGCTGTTTTTCTTCTTACCATAACCCGAAGATAACGCAAGAAACCAGCCTTGCCTTCTCTCAACAGATATTTTAAGTGTTGAAAAAAAAATCACAAGCTTCAAAAATCCAGCCCACCTGCACTGCCTTAAGGATGCCGATTAGGTCCCCGGACTAGCAAGGCAAACCCTTTTCTGCTGGATTTTACGAAGTCCCAGCTGATTTTCCCCTTCTTCATGCTCCCATGATGGTGTCACCACCTCAGTGGTACAAACATCATGTCCCACCTGCTTTCTCTGCCCAGCAAAGCTTTCATTAGTCACCATTCCCCTGGGGTTCCCTTCTGTGTACCTTTTCCTGGCATAAAGTCAAAGTCCTAATACTCTTTCAACCCAGACTCTCAAGATACTTCTAGATACTTTTAGAGGAGTGAAGTGATTCGACCAAAGCCACCCAGATGGAGAGTGGCTGTGTTAGGGCTAAACCCCACTCCCTCTCTCATTTCTACTAAAAACAAACACTGGAGGGATGACAACGCCTTCTTAAGGGCGACGTACATTTGCAGTGAGTTTACCCATTCAGCGATTTAGCAAGAGGAGCCTTCCATCTTCACAGGGAAATTGCTGTAACAACTGTCACCAATGGTTTTCCATTGGCATTGAAGTCTACCTTTGATTTTGGGACTATCTGGTTTTGCAATGTTCTATTGATAAACTAATCCAACATCATTAAGTCAAATTGGCATCATTTTGTCTCGATTAGATGAGTTTGTGGGCAGACTCTCAGAAATCAGAGGTAATGCTACAAATTTCTGCAAGTCCCATTTGCTGCCAAAGCAGAGATCACAGTCGCAATGAGATCTGCTCAGGGTCACGGCAATGCCATGGCGGTTGAGATCTTGGTCCAAAGACAGAACACACAAGGAAGAAACCTCCAGTGCACTGAGGACAGGAGAAGCAAGCGGTGCAGTGATACTCCGTGCCGGATAAGAACTGGAGGACGAAGACATGTGCCCTCAGGATGAAATTCAAGGGGACAATTTTTTGCACACTGTCACTTCTTCCTAAACTTCTATTAAGAAACATATCTCAAACAAAAAGCACTATAACGCTATCACAGAGGTCTCTGGGGCATAGAGCAYCTTATTGCAGGTGTGGTATCATTAGTGACATTTGTTACTGGTTCACCCTGCTACTCTAACAGGGGAAGGAAAGTAAGTGCTTTTCCATAGGGAAAATGCCATTGATGACAATGAGGTGAAGACTGGTAAAGTTCAAAATAAGGTGATATTCTCCTATCTGGCAATCAATGTTCTCTTTAAATGCTGAGATCTACAAGAGATACACTAGGGATATTTCTCCCAGAAGAAGAGCTAGGGAGCAGTGATTACAGTATTTGTTAATTTAAGATGCCAAACCCCAACCATACAACCTAACCTTGCCAGGGTTGCTTTCTGCCAAGAAGCTGCATCTACTCAGAGCATAAACACATGCCATTTCTTCTCTTCTCACCCAGCCTGGCTACTGTGGTATGATTTCATATCCTAACTGCCTGCTTTTTTAATGAGTAGCATCTATCTGCCGGACTTGCAAATAATGTGCTTGCAGAACCCATTACTCAGCTGTACTGGAGTTCTGAGTCTAAACCTAACAGCATGAGGAGCTGCCTTATGAAAGTAGGATCTTCTAGCTTCATCGCCTTCCTTCAGCGTTGTGATCAGTCACTAGATACTTGTCTGCATAAGGCAGTTAGCCCTTTGAAGTCTCTGTTTTGGGGGTAGGCTGAAACTAAGTGGAGGCAATGAGATAAACAGGTATATATTTGGGAGCAATTTCACAATATAAATAAAAAAATTAAAGAGCTCAATGATTTGGAGTAATGGCAACAGCAATTATCAGCCAGTTACATCTCTGATAAATTAGCATGACAATAAAACCCTCTGACCACAAGCGTTTCTGAGAAACGGCCTCGTGACCTACACTTCCTTTGGGAAGGCTTTATTGTAGTCTATCGAAAATAGATCTGATTCATTCTGAGCACTGACGACTCCTGCATGGCTACAAAATACTCTGTACAAACCCAAGCTGCAGGGAAAACTCCCCAGCACTGACACAGCAAAGAACTGATGCAAAGAATTGAAGACTGCCACTGAACTAGTACACAAAACGCGCTACCCAAAGCTTAAACATCGACATGAAGAATGTACACAGCAATAATAACAAACAATAAATCTGTTCTCTCGAATTACTGCCATATCAGAGTTCTAGATGCTCCTTTATAGGAGGTGAATTTCAGAAATATTTCAAATAGTGAGCTTGGACTCATAGCAAGTTGCTTGTCTCTGCTTTAAGCTAACATTTTATTTGGGCTTTCCTAACATTTTGCCTCAGAGCAATACTAAATTCTTCAAGAGAAGATACTCCAGCTGAAATTCTGCTTCGTGCAGCATCCCATTGCAAATAAACAATTCTTCCTTATGGAGGTCAGACCGTTGTATTCCAAGGCCTTTTAGCCCTAGATCCTTATGTATTTTAAATCAGTAACAGGATCACCTCCTTTTTTTCCCCCCTTTCCATACCCTAACACAGAATGATGCCTCAATATTACTTTCCTACTTCAGTCACTATCTTATTGGACTGTTTAGTCCCTTCTCCTTTTAAAACCTTGCCTAGACAACGTCATGCCTCCAGGAATCCAACCARAGATAAAGACCTGGACTGTACGGATGGAGCTGGCAGAGCAGGAGGCTCCCAGAAGAAAGGAGCCCTGCCAGGTATTGACTTACAGCCACTCCCGTCCTATTGAACTGTCAATCCGCCACAGCACTAAAATAGGTTCTTTCTGAAAATAGCTTTCTAACCCACCTTTAAATCTTTCTGCTTATTTACTAATGACCTCCTGACTAATGTTTACTGGTTATCTCCCGACACATCAACTTCCTAAAAATTCTGATCCCAACGAAAAAAGGATTTGCTGGACCCACCACTGACCCCCCCAAAAAATCAATCCTTTCCCCGCCCCCAGTTATTCTGCTATCACATATCAGAACAAATCCTCTGCCATCACCCCATTCTGCATTCAGACTGAAGAAACAGCTCCCAGCATTAAAGCAGTGAAATAGCTTTATAGCTTTACAATGTCATGATTTATATCATGGCAGATTTTTTTTTCAAYCGTTTAAATGTTTTGTTTGTTTGTTTGTTCCGTGCTGGGAAAGCAAGAGGCACTCTATCATGTTCTCATAGCAAAAAAAAAAAAAAATATGGCAACTGAAAAAGTTCAGCTGCTTCCATTTAACAGCTGCCTGAACAGGTGGAATATAAAGATCAGATTAGCTCCATGCTTCAGTAGCAAATTCACCTACAATTTAATTCCAAGCTGGAGCAACAAACCCATTTCTCTTTCATTCAATTTATCCCTTTATTTCCCTTTTTGGAGTTACCTGGTGACGTTTTCTGTTAGCTCCTGTCGCACAGGCACCAGACGTCTATGCTGTCCCCCAAGTCCCACCGCTCTCCCCCATCACCACTATCTGCAGGGAACGCCGGTCCTGCTTCCCAGCCGATGGCAGCAAGCAAAACTCATCATCTGAGTTCCAGTACTGCTTAAATGCACTGGAAAACACCACCGGCTGCTCTGCCCGACAAAAAGCTTTGCAGCCCGGAAAAGGCAGTGGGGGTAGGGCTCGCTGGCTTTTTTAAATGACCTAATACCGCCGATTAGGAAGTGGCTTTGCGCAGTTCAGAAGGACACTGGCAGCTGTTTCAAGTAGACGAGCAAAGAAAATGAAGCCCCGTTGTACCCTCTGACTCCACGTTAGCAAAAATAAAGGGGAGAAGCGAAGGAATAGCACTAAGCAAATAAACCCTCATGCCCACATGAAAGCATATAACTTGAAGATACAGTAATCCAGATAGCTTCCTCCCATTCATTCCTTCTCCAGGGAGGATTCACGTGCTAGAAATTCTTCTGCACAAATTCGTAGGAGATGATGTCCTGTCCTTACCTCCAGTGCCAGCCAAGCAACACGCATTTGAACTGAAATTTTTAATATGTAACTTCGGATTTCTTCTTTCTCAAAAGAAAAACCCCAAACACCTATGATTCCTCTGCAAGGCAGGCCTCCTGCTCTTATTTCCCTTCCTTTGCTGATGAGACACTAGAGGCACACCTACAAAGAAAAAACTAAAAAGTAGGAAACCAACTGATTTTTCCCACCTGTAACAGGCTCAGCTCGTTGCACTGCTGGGCTGACGTTCCTCTTCTTCGTCGAGGAACTGAAATCCATTTCTCCATTAAGGCTGGCTCCCACATCCACTGCAGCCTGGGGCTCAAGCCCCACTTTTTCTGCTGCTGGTAATTCAGGGGAACAAGGTGTCTCTTCTGCAAAAACCACTGCATCAAAACTTTTTACCATTTTAGGAACTTTATCCAGAGAGGAGCCATCATCTGCTGAAACCAAACTCTTTACTCCCACATTTTCCAGTGACTCAACAGCAAGTAAATGGCACGAACACGGCAAGAAGGGCAATTCGGATACAGCTCGGCTTTGCTTTCCATCAGGCTCAGCCAAGACCTCCCCCTGAGCTGCTTTCACAGCGGGACCAGCATCACTCTCGCCGGACGGACAAACGGTGTCGGTGCTGGAGTCACTGTCGCACGTGGGCTCTTCTGCGATGGGCTGAAGTGCTGCCCGGGGAAGCAGGCTTTCTGTATCCTCCTGCTCGTCCGGATACGCTGCGACGGGGGTTATTGTCACCGGCCTTAACAATTCCTTACCCTCACAGATATCACTCGGGGCACCCATTTCTGAAGCATCCTTTAATTTGGGGGTGCTGCTGCGCGGGGAGATTTGCTGTTGGGTTTGACTGGGATCATGTTCTTGGTTCAGCCCCGCCTCTGGACAAGGGTCGCCCTCCACACCCAGTGACTCGCCTGCTGATGCAGGTCTGTGCATGGTGCCTTCTCCTGCACCCTCTGCCCCGGTCTTGCACGCTTCTTCGGCACGGACTGTCCCTTTCAGCCCAGCATCCACATCACTGCCGCCTGCCACAGGCCCTCCCTGACTGCAGACAGAGGGTTTCACAACAGCAGCAAGAAGTTCCTCCAACAAAACCTGCTCCCTGCCAGTTGCACAAGCCTCCCGCTCAGGCTCAGCTTTGCCTCCTTCAGCCTGCTGCGAGAGGCTCTGCTCTGGAGAGCCCTCGTCCCCGGCATGGTCCGCAGGCCAGCTGGCTCCGGCAGCTACCCTGCCATGCTCCCCGCCGCGCTGCTGGGCGAGCTCTGCCGAGCCTGCCGCCGTCACCGCTTCCTGGTTTTGTTTAGATTCTTCATTATGAATTACAGAGGGTGTGCCTATTAAATTATCCTCCACACAGTCTGCACCCTTGGCACACAGAGCTAATCCAGGGTCATTACCTTGCAGAGCTGCCTCCTGCCCGGGAGGTGCCACTGCAGCATCTCCCTCCTGACTCACAGCCGGTCCCTCTCCTCTGGGTAGGGGAGTGAGTGATTTCATCTCGCCGCTCAGCCCCTCCTGCTTCGAAGCACTTTCTGCTATCTCTGCTTCGGTTTGTGCAGGCTGTTTTTCTGCCAGGCATGTGCTTGCATCCTCCGGAGGGAGCGATGCAGGCTCACATTTGTTCTCTTGAGCAGCGTCCGGTTTGAAGCTGTCACCCATTTCATCTTTAACGACAGTTTGATCAGCAGAAGGGTGACAGCTAGCAACTTCCTGACCTCCATCTGCAGAATCTGCGCTTCCTCCATCTCTGTTGCTGCTGGTATCAGTTTCTACTGACTCCTCTTCGTGGGCTTCACTGCCCTCCATTGTTTCAGCTGCACGTTCAGTTATCTTACCGCTCTCCTGGCAACACGCAGGTTCTGCACTGCTTTGATTAGATCCACCATCGTTTTCAGGTTTAGCATCAGGGCCATCAGTTTCCACACTGTCTTCCAGTGAGGGCGAGCTGGATTTCCCATCTGTGCAACCTGCTTCCACCTGCCCTTCTCGCTCCCCACTCTTACCGCTGCCATGGATTTCCAAACCAGCATCAGGTTTTGATGCACACACAGGAACCTTCACCCCATTCACCGCTGGCAACGCTGCCCCGGCGCTCGCAGTGACATCCTGCCTYGCTGCGATACGGGCATTGCCTTGGCTTTCCAAGAAGCCACTGTTTACCTGATCAGTGCATGAGTCCGCTCCAGTCTCTTTGTTATCGCCAGTCTTGCAAAGGTCAACAGAGACATCGCCAGTGCCACCATCTGCATTCATACCGTCACATGCCGGTACCACTCCCACATTTGCATCCTCCCCATCTGCACACTCAGTGCCATTAAAACCACTGAGTAAGGGCTGAGCAGCACTGGCTGACTCTTCCTTAGCCGGCGATCGCCCTTCTAGGTTTGCAGTCCTCCTTTCACTGGCCTCAGCCATCCCGTCCTCTACCTGCTGCTGGCCCGCAGCCCTCTCAGCTGCCCCTGTACAGTTCCTGCATTCAGTTTGGCCCATAGCCACATCCACGCCCTCCAAGGAAGCTGGGGCTTCGCCTGCAGTTTCAACCACAGTAACAGTACTGTCAGCTGCACGCTCCTCGGCAGCTTGTGCTTCCTGATGAGGACTATCTTTACTGCACAAGCCAGCTTCATCCAAACCAACTCCAGCAGATGTCATTCCAGCTTCCTCATTTGTATTTCCACAGGATGGAAGATTTATGGCACCGTTTACACTTGCACACAGGCTCACTGTGCAGTCCTTCTCATCTGATACAGTCCCAGAGCCTTCAGCAGAGGTTGGCCCCTCCTCTTCCTTTTTACTCAACGTCACTGTATTTTTACTTTCACAGAAGCACCCTGGGCTCTTTGCATCCCCCAGGCTCAGCAAGTCATTTGGTGCATCATTAAAAGCTCCCAAACTCCTGCTGTTGCATTCCTCCTCCCGGTGGGTTTGGTCTGAGAGCTGCCCGATGTCCAGGTGAACAAGATCAGATGGACCTTCCTGCCTTCCTTCTCTTGCCATTTCTTCTAGGCTCTGAGAGGTGGTGGCTRGGTGACCATCTGGCTCTGCTCCTTTAGCACAGCTGTCTCCAGAATCTCCCAGTACATGCTCTGTCTGCTGCTTTAAACTCTGTCATAAGACGTAAAAAAAAAAAAAAAGATTATTTTGCTTTGTCACACATTTACACTGTCTCTACCATCTACAAGATCTATATCTACATAATCCTATTTGATGCCACTCCTGCTCCCTCTGTACCTCTACCTGGTGTCCCTCGGGACAGTTTCAAACATACTGCAGTGGGTATTTTACATGTTGGTTTTGTTTACGCAGTAATACTGAAATTATCAGAATGACAGAAATGTTGGTTGGAAAGAGCATCTGGAGGTCATCTAGTCCAACCTCTTGCCTGAAGCTGGACCAATGCGACATCAGGTCAGCCATGACTTTGTCCTGCCAAGTCCCCATAACCTCTGATGACGAAGTACCCACCACCTCTCTGGGCAATCTGTTCCCATGCCACACCACCCTCCCATGAAGGAGTTTTTCCTAACAGCCAGCCTGAACCCCCTGAAGCTGCAGTTTGTCCCTCTACCCCCTTGTTACACCATCTGCCACCACTGAGAAGAGTTGTAATCTTTGTAATTGTCCATCAAACAGCTGTAGTCATAGTTCTTGAGTGCACTTAAATTCAAGATCAGTAAACAGCAGAATTCAATCTACCAAATAATGCAAATATATACCAGTGTAGTCCCAAAGGGCTTGAGCAAATGCTGCTTAAGAGCAACTTCAGATCCCTGCCCAATGGCACTCCCCAGTTCTCATCAGCGTTCCTCAGTTTTCTCTATATTGATGGAAATGCTACTTCAGACGTGGGAATTGGCTGACGATGTCCAACCACCACCACTTGTCTCCTACTCCTAGGACTGAACTAATCATCTAATCTATTCCTGAGAATTGCATGCATAATTATATATCTGAAATTTACTTCCTAAATGGAAATAAAAATTTGAAAATGATGGCATACTATTAAAATTAATATGTGCATTATCGTGGAACAGTAGCAATGTACTCAATTCCTCTCTAATCTGCATTTTCCTTCCAGAGCATCTGCTTTGTCAAGGATCCCCCAAGCTTTTATAGTTTGATACAATCAAACCTTTAATTAAAAAGAACGGTCTGTTTCAATATCTTCTTTTTTTATTCTCTTTGCTGCATATCAATGTTCACATCTTAGAAAAAGTGACTTGTTAAATTAACGAGCGACCTCAATCCTTCAATGTATACCCCATACAGCTCCCTTGATTTTCTGTGGCAGGCTTGGGGTCTTGCATCGTAAGCTTTCGGAGATCACGCTGGTTTCTCAGTAAGTGCCTGTGACTCTCCACAAATACAAAACTCTAATGAACTATTTCAAACCTGTTATTTTTTGCATTTATTTGTAAAACCACTCCGAAAAATACATACATCCTAGAAGCCTMACTTAAACAGGTGCCTGCAAATTTTGTTTAAGACTCTAGTTCTGAGAGACATAGAATTTCATACCAAAAATGACAGCCTAAACAACCCTTTTCTCCCTGAGTATTAAAATGGCCAATATGTTAATTAATGCATTAGAGGGAACTTCTGGGTATTGCATATACAAATAGTGGCTAAAATCATCACTGCTATGTTGAGGATATTGCGTTTACTCATCTTTCCACACTCTGAGGTTTGCAAACGATGAGCACTGCCACTGAATCACTGAATCACAGACCACTAAACGTACTTCTGGTGTTTACCATGAATCTCCTATTTAAAATAATCCTGCTACCCAGCTCCCATATATGCTGTCACCTACGCCAGAGCTCCCTGGTTGTGAGGCATCCCAAGACAGGTTAGCATCAGAGACAGGCAGCATGGCATCTCCATCCATCGTGCAGAACCAGGGATGGGATGCAGGGCTCTGCGTGCAGCAGTACCCGCAGGCTGCAGCTATTTTTTGCAAGGGCAAACAAACACGGATCAAATGGCGTGCCGGCTGTCTGGTGGCTATAACCCCGCAGCAGAGCACGAAGACCATGCTGCTGGTTCCCAGCCAGGACGGACAGACACAGACAACAAAACCAGGACGGACAGACACAGACAACAGCAACGCTTGCTTGGGAACAAGCAAGTTTTTCAAAAGGAGGGGCCGCGGCAGCCCCAGCATCCTCATGGTGAAGTCACTCTGCCGAGTATTTGAAAAATAGAGCCGCCTCCAAAGGAAGCCAACTGACTTTTAACTGACCCAAAATGAACCTAAATGAAATAATCACAGGGCTGCTTTCCAAATTCAAATCAGATTAGATGTGAAGTGAAACAGTGCTGGAAAGAAAAAGTCTAAACATAGCCTTTTCTGATTTCATTGTCAGGCAAAATGTACCCATCTGGCATTCACACGAGCAAACAAGAAGCAAGCTGGATATGCTGGCCATGCTTTAGTGTCTTTTGATGGAAAGGGGAAGCGATTTCACAGTTAGCCTGGGTTTGCCACTCATGCCACCAGTTCCTGTTGAGATCGGGAGTGATTAACATCTCATGCACCCAGGGTACGGTGAAAACAGCTCAGGGTGGCCCATACCTCTGAACATCCCCCCAGCCCACTGCCTGCAGACAAAGATTCTCCCCTTCCTTAGTTAAAGGAACAAAAATATCCTTTTATTTAGTTCCCAAACCTCTCTAACAGCAGATGTATAAGCTGATGAAGAAACACCCACAAGTGATGCCAGCTGCGCAAGACGCGTGGGTGTTTCTGAGAAGTGGCACAGAAGTGTCCTGCTGTTTCACCTTCCTGTCCCAACCGAGTCCCTGTGGCACCTATTTCAAAGCAGCGAGAGGAAGCCCTTCCAAAGCCCAATGGCTTCTGCGGTCCGACTGCCGTGGGATCCGAGAGGAGCGCAGCGAGGGGACCACTATGGACACCCCATGTGGCCAGGGCAGGCTCGTCCTCTGAGTCCTACACGAAGGTGCTAAGGAAACGGCTGTTTTCTCCACCACCTGCCCCAGAGAATTTCCCCTTAGTCTCCTCTCTGACCCTGAACTTTCCATCTGAACAGAGACGTACCCACTGTGCGCAGCCCCCACAGACCCAGCCCCGCTTCGGAGCCTGCCTTGCGCTGCCTGATGGCTGCCAGACACCCTGGAGGGACAGTCCACTTCGAGGCAGGTTTCCCTGCCCATCCAAGCGGGTCCCAACCTAATGGAGAAGGCAGGAGTTGGGAGCAGAGAAAGCCCACAAGGACAAGCAGAGCCAGCGTTGCACAGCCCCAAGCCTGCTTTCTCTTCTGAGAGAGAAAATTTGCTGCCTAGTACAGCTTTACCAGATCTCCCTGTGCTCAAACGAGAAGAAAATAGGCAAGTGTCCACCTGGATGTTTGCTAATGACATCCAGAGAAAACGCTGAGGTAAATACACCCCCGAAGGGTGCCTACATGCAGAAGTCCTCCCCAGGTGCCAGGCTGCTTGTGAGGCAGCAACCAGCCAGCTCCGCTTTTCTTTCATCATCTCAGCCTTTTCCTTACCATGTGCTGGTGGCTCTGCATGTGCATCTGAAGGTGCCGTATGTCACTCTCCAAGCTGGCCACTACCCCTTCCTTGGCTTCAGCCGTCAGCATGTAAACATCGAGCCCACGGTGGTGCTTCACGCTGTAGTCCCCTGAGTGCACGGTGTGAGACAAGGTGCTCCAGGAGTCCGGTTCCCTGGCTTCCTCTCTGCAATAAAACAAGCGCGGGTTAACTTGCAGGCGAGGAGGGATGCTGCATTGCAGGACACGCACGCTGTTCTTCACTCTGGACAGTCATCTAATCAACGGCCCGAGAGAAACAGAGCACCGGCTCCAGGGCCAGACAGACAAATACACACGCATGCTTCTCAGTCTTGAAAATTAATGTGATTTAGAGTTAATGCCAGCCACAAGCTTTATTTCACAAGGTCCTTCTCAGCTAGAGAGACCTGCTTTTTTTCCCCAGACTATGACAGACTAGCAGCAAAGGTCACAACAATAGCTTTTTAAAATGGATTTTATTGCAGGTGAAGATCACCAAAGCAGCTGTTGCAGAAAAACACACACTTGAAAGGCAGAACTGCAGAGGGACAAGTTACAAGGAATGAGGATTATCACAACACAGATGCTACAACTTCTACACTGAAACCAGCACGCTGCTTCACAAACACCCAACAGCCATCAAATCATAGCAATTTTTTCACTCCTGAAATGAATTTAGCTTGCTCTGTAAACTGTTTCTGCGCAAGATGTTCTCAACATTGTGAGACAGCTGTCCTTCTGCGGCACTATCGTGGATTTTCTTTTTACCAATTAAAAGGAAAGAAAGGAAAAAAAGATGCTGTTGTAGATCAGAATGAAAAAATAACTCAGCAGTTACATGTATTCAACAGAAATTTCTATTCAGTCATCTCTTTTTGAATGTCAAACCCTGATTTTGCACAGGCTTGTGACTCAAAGCAGTAATTCTTCAGGTCTCACCAAGCTGCACAGAGGCTGCGTTATTGCTACTTTAAAGGGGTGAGGAAACATTTATCTTAGCAAGGTGTTCATCTAAAGCTTCAGGTTTACAGATTTCATTTTGAATCAGAACTGATTCAGGAAACCCAAAATCTGTTTTAATCATCCTGGGACAGAGCAGCTCACACAGCACCCTCCCGAGCGCCGCATCCCCCAGGAGAGATGTGGAGCCAAGCAGGAACATTATGGGAATGGGGGCTTATGCTGACCTGCTCAGGGATATAAGAAATGGAAATTTCTCTGTTTTCTTTTCACTAGGGATGCATCTACCGAGAGCCAGCCCCAGCTGAGAGCATGTCCCCTCCCTGTCACGGAGACCAGCCCTGTCACAACAGGCATCCCCAGATGTCCCTTTGCAGCACAGCTACAGATTTCCCTAGAAGGCACAGAGCTGTGATTGCATGCAAATAATCGGGAATTCAAGAAGGTACATATAGAGCAAATGTATACCATCAACCAGGTAAAATTACACATAGATTTCAGCATCTTTGCCAACTGGTTTCTTACTTTAAAAGTAGCAAACCTTTCTAATGGGCAAGTGCCCACCTAGCAAACACAGCTACCACAGGGCTACCTCTCCAGGAAGCCACGCAATTTAGAAAGCAAAGTCGTAATGAGCAAACGATACCAGGACTGGCAACAGGAATGGGCAGAGCAGGGTGGGGAAACAGTTGGATGGTTCATCATACGGCAGAGAAACCTGTGCAGACGATGGTGGTGGCAGCGGCTGTCCCTGCTCTGCCCCGGCATAACCACCCACCCCCTCCTGTGACTCATTTTGGGCTAAATCTGAAGGAAATTCAGACAAAGTGAACCATGTAACTCAATTGACTTCAGCAGGATTACTCTTGATTTAAACAGAATCAATATTTCCATAGAGAAACAGAAGGAAGCATTCAGTTTTTGGTGGTGATTAGTATAAATCCATGGAGGCACTGAAGTCAACTGAACCATTACAAGTGACTAAAGAAATGACCTTCCTTTATCAAGGAAACATAGACATTTTTGTCTGGAGTATTTTTCTTTTCAGCTGTCATATATGAGAAACTACTGTACTCAGAGCCACTCTCAGAGTACAACGAGGCAGTCAGCACAAAACCCATACTCACCCACTCATGGGGACAACATTAGCCAGATTAAAGAACCGAGCACGATGAGTCTGCTCCACTTTCTCATCAGCTTCAAGTACACTTATGAGCATCTTCAAATCAGCACCCACAAAGCAGCCTTCACGTCTCGAGCCTTAAAAGACCCGCAGTGACTTCAAAAGCCTCAAAATCTGGAGCGAGATGACAGCCAAGCACAGTCCCCTGCAACACTGTGAGCACGCCCACCCTTCCTGCAATCTGCCATCTTCACCTTCACATGGCCCAGACGGATCAAATAATCACTTCTGCTTACAAAGACAGCAATTTCTTTTCATATTCAAGCTGCAAATCTGTGTAACACTCTATAAAAGGCTTTAAACTTTTTGAAAAACCAAGATCTTTCTCCCATCCAGCCAACTAGCAACAACTCCAAGCTCTCATTTTTAGTAGCAGTTACCTACACTGCACAAAATTAAGCAGAGCAGTAGCGGATGTCTCAATCTACTGACTCCTTCAAATCATCCCTTTCATACACTGCTGCATCCCAGCACTGATGGCCTGCAGCAGAGAGGACGAACGTATATTCACAAGCACTAACTTGTTTGCACACCGCTATTTCTGTTGTTCAGGCAATCACTTCCAAGGGCATGTAGATCACATGAGGAGACGCTCCTGCTCGTTCATCTTTGTACGTTGAGCTTAACCGTTTGTGTCTTCCCTGCACATCTCATTGCAATCCCTGGGTTTTATTGAGAGATGATAAAAACACATTTTCTTCCAGGAAAAAAAAAAGCTTTGCAGTCATGTATTTTGTACTCCTTGGTTGTGAAAGATGCTTATTTTGTACAGATTAGGAATTTCTGTAGTGGTTGTATAGAAGTGCATACCCAAGCTGGTCTACTAAGAGATAAAAACAGACATGCAAATATTTACTGAAGATTCATTACAAAAATGCACATAGAAACTCCAGCATTTGAGAATTCTGAAAATCTGCTTCCGTTCAGCACAAAAATTCAGTTTGCTGCAGTTTGCCAGCAATGAGGGAAATGTGTCTTATGAGGTTTAACCACCCTGGGTCGATTCTTTCTCATCCTCCCCTTTCAACAGCTTCCCACAGCAATACAGAAAAGATACCAGTGAACCAAAAATTTCATTGGCATCACCTCCAAGCCCAACTTTTGCAGAAGAAAGTATCTTGCTTGGTCAAAAAAGCAGGGACTGACCGATAAGGTTGACAGTGTTCACTAGCTCCACCCTCGGCACAACCACACCATGTCCCACTGAAGAAGTCTAGAAGTCCTCCAGCTCCAGTCCCTGCTTCTTCTGCTGCAGTCTTCTGTCCCATGGAGGTAAACCCAGAAGGGAAATTGCTGGCTTCAAGAAAGGACAGACTTACCAGCCAGCCCTTCATCCACGGAAAGGTGGCTCAAAGAAGGATGCCAACCCCAAACAGGGCGAGAGGAGAAGGAAACAAGCCTCCAAAATACTGTCGGGCCATGCCCTGCGCAATCTGGGAGCTGATAAGATTGCTCAAACCACAGCATCACCTCCTGCCCATCTGGCACATAAAACAAGATGACAGGTAGTGTTTTTTAATCCCCCCAGCATTGCCCAAGTAGACTCGTCCCTGGCAACGGAGGAGCCATACCATACTCCTGTGCTGAATCTCTTTTCGTCTCACAGGGGAGCAGATAGGATGGCCCCAAGCCAGCGAGTGGCGGAAAGAGGGCAAGGAAAGCCTGCACCAACACTGCACGGCTCCCGGCTTCCTGCAGATACGGGCGAGATATTTTTAAGAAGAGGGAAGATAAGTGAGAAAGGAAGAACAAAAAAACCCCAGTAAAAGCTCTGCCCGCCTTCCAAAGCTGCAGAAACTGTGCTCGGTGACAAGGGTTTGAAATTCGGTGGTGCCGATGCTCCCAGTAGGTGTGTTTTCTGGTACAGAGACAACAGGTTTTGAACGGAGGGGAGAGGAAGAGGAGGGGAAGAGATCAGAAGATGAACAAAAAAGCCTCAGTGGGTTAAGCAGAACCTCGTGTCAGGAAGATTTATCCCACAGTTTTACAAACGGGCAAGGAAGGCGGTGTGGGAACTCAAGGTGTTATTTCCTGGGGATATCCCCTCCAGATTTCTGCCGGACTTTGGCTGAAACAAAACAAACTCAGTAGCGTTGCCAGCTCTTATGATCTTACTGCAAGCCTAACAACAGCTGCGGGTTTATTCTGAAAGCATCAGCCCCTAGATTCATGTGATAAAGAAAAAAAATCTTTTTTTTCTTCTTAAATTAAACAAAGCCCCTAGTATTATGGTTGCAGTGAAAAGCTAGGAAATGCTAGAATTTAGATGCTCTTATCTGCAAGGCAAATAAAAACTACACTAAACTGAATTTTAATCTTACATCCTTATTCAAATTCTGAATTATTACTGTTGTTATAATATTACACTGAAAATACTAGATCAGACAGACTGTGATCTGGGATAAACACRGAACAGTGCCTACTGGGACAGGATGCTGGACTTGGTGGCGATTGCACAGCATGTCAGTAGCACAGGCAATTTAAATCAAGCCAATCCCTCTGGTGAAAACCCAGCACCCAGACTTAATACGGTCAGCAGCATCTAAAACCAAGACATCTTAGAAATTTGACAAAATAGAACTTCAACGCTATTTGCAGAAGTGTTGGGGTAGTAGAGGCTTTGTATATGTATCCTCAACTTTGCACCCACAATCTTTAGTGATATACAAAACGCTAGTGCACACAAACACTTTCTTGCTCCTCCTTGTTTTTGCAACCATCAATATGCATTGTATATGAGACTCAGAAAACACGTGCAACTAGTATGTGTGAGAACGGGTTAAAACAAATCAACCATTCGTAAATTTGAAAGATATTTAACAAACACAGCATTCATACCTCAGGTGTTTCGAAGTGTTCCAAAAGCCCCAGGAAAGTAGGAAAAAAAAATGTTTCTTATATAAGAAAATGTTATAGATCACTCGCTAATTTGAATACTTTTGATGTTGGAGGAAAGAGTTAAAGTTCATCTGATGTAGAAATGACGACTAATCCCTTACAGTGCTTCACACAAAGATGAACTGCAGTGGGTTTGGACACTGAACTGAATTCAGGATTGCAAAACCTACCCTTCAATATCAGATTAAATATTTAACAACTGGATTCAAAATATTTAATGCTAACTTCTCAGTCCATTGATCAACACACTATACAGTAGGAAATCATACAAGAGAGAAAAGCTGGCTTGGTCCTTCAACAGCTGTTTGCAGACGCACATATCCTAAGAAAGCACATCCAGTATTTCCTACCACAAAGGATCTGCACTCCTAAACCCAAGCATTTCTCAGGCCTCAAAGTTAATTATACATTCAAAAACAATAATATGGCTACAAACTGTGGTAAATATATTTGCCAAATAGTACGATGTGCATTTCATAAGAATTACTGTCTGTTATTAAATGCACTTTTCCATTTGTTTTATTTCCATAGTCTTATCTAAAAAGAAAGATGCCCTGCTTGGTATGTGGAGCTGTAGGCCCAACATAGAACTCAATGTCAACTTGGCGTCTCATCAGTAAACAAAAGAAATTTAAGGTGAATCTATGAAATGCACTCAAGAGAGAAAACAGATGCCATCTGTTTCATTTTAAATACAAAAGCACAGTCATGAAGACTACTTCATCAAGCAATGTTTTCTTCACAGCTAAAACCAGCATCTCAGATCAGGACAAATGATATGGAAGGAAGACCTGTCTCTGCAGAACATCTCTGCGTGCTGGAAGCGAGCGTGACCACAGACTCTGTAACACAACCCGAAGATGAAGCCGTCGCCTTGGCTGCCTCTGACATAGCAGTTTGCAAAGTCGTCTTCTACAATAATCTGTTCAAACTTCAATCCCCACCATGAACGTCACTACTTCTAGCAGGTCTGCTCCAGAGACTTAAATACGAGTATCCTAACTGGGTATCCAGCTACCCATTCTGGGAAATTACTTATCCACATTTTCTCAATTTATCCTGAAATGGAGCTGGTCTATCACAATCACTTAACCAACTACACAAGGCTGTTCAGGGCTTATGGCCCCTATGATTTTTGGGATCACCTCCGGATCAGGATTACTATGGGGGGGAATCATTTTCTTCTCGTATCTTACCAATTCTCAAATCTCTTCTTTCTCCTCCTCGCAGGCCTGTTTACGTGAACATCACCTCCCAGGACCTCCAGTTTCCAAGTGGGATATCAGAGACAGTAAAAAGCTGTTTCTACCATACGGACAAAGCCACTTCTCTCTCTTCTCTGTTCAGAGGTGGATACATACAAAACAAAGGAGAGGAGGGAGCCAACGAATGAAAATACAAGTCTTCACAGGGATGTGGGAACACACTAGGAAACAGTAAAAGCTGGAGCATGCAGTGGTGAGTAGGTGGAAAGAGAGAAACACAAACTCTTCCTGCTCCATCACGTTCACACCTGGTTTCCCTGTCCCCCCATTCCCAGTCTGCTCCTCTGCTGTGGCTAGAAGAAACCCACAGCACCTCAGCATCTTTCTAATCATGATGACCAACCAATTAAACAACAGTGTTTCAAACAATAATCTTAAAGTTCAGCAATACACAGCCACAAAACCAGACCCTGTTGGATCACTGTTCCTGCCACGCTTTTGTAACTAAACAGCATCCTCTTAACACACGCATCTCTCCTCAGGTCCTCTCTCATTGCCCTGCTAACGTCTTTGAATCCCCCTTTAAATGTTAATCTTGTGCCAGCGCTTATAGAGACAAAGTCAACTGTTCTCCTCTCCAAGCCATACCCTAAACCTGCTGCCCAGCACTATGAATAGCAATCAAAAGGATTTGTTGCTTGTTTTGGGGTGGAAGAACAGAGAAAAAAACATCAGCATTACTTCAATAAACTCTTCAGCCGTTGATTCTGCTCAGCCAGAAATAAAATTAAAAATATGCRTAGCATCACCTGCCCAGTGTGGTGGCAACCTTCTGGCCACCGGCATGTCCCCAGCTGTGTCCCACTTGTGCTCCCCGTACAACAAATACTAGGTGAACTGGTGTAACCAAGGGGAGACTGGCACACTTAGTTCCCAGCTCGTAACAAAGGCAAGGGTGCACACAGGAAACAGGGGGTCAGCCTATACATTCTCAGGGGTATAAGTACCCTGTTTACATAGAGCTGCCACGATCTGGCACTGAAGTCGTAGAAGTCGGCAATGTTTCCAGCCCCAGGAAACTAGTGATTTTGGAAAGCATCTGCACCACAGACGGCTCTTCGCCTACGCCAAGACTGAATTTAATGGAACAAGCTAACACCAAAATTCAATGAAAAATGTCCATCTTTAACTACTGTCCCGATTTGGCAGGGCACTGTAAGAAATGCTTAATTTTATGAACATGCTTAAACTCTCTGCTGAACATGAACTGGACATTTCTAAAATTAAACACATGTTTAAAGGACTTGCTAAATTGGGGTGCAAAGAAATGAGGTACCAGGCAAATCCTCTTGCAGCTCTGGCTCAGAAAAGCAAAAAAGTGTATTCAATTATAAAAGTAAAGTTACTGAAAAAGCTTCCTCATTTGAGAGGCACCACGGAGATTACAGCACAGACTTCACCAATTACTTATGTAAAATCAGAACAATAGCAAGTGATAATCATGGATTACAAAACATTCATAAAACCCTCCTGCTACCAGTGAGTTATTCCTCATGTGTGTTAATTAAATCAGTTTAATTTTGGAAATACAGACTTGTACTGACTTACAGTTTCACGTACTGAGCCACCTGGCTGTTACCAGGAGATTTTGAGGAAGAGCAATCCCAGAGCTGTGCAGAAGTGCTTTACAGCAATAAGCAAGCAGAGAAGCAAGCAAAAGCAAAACTAATATTACAGTAAAAAACTCAGAGACTGTTACAACTCTGAAACTTCTCCTTTGCAGGGATTAGAAAAATGCAAGAGTTTCTTTATGGGCTTTACTTTTCTCTTATTCCCCTTTTTCAGGGGGCATAAATCGCTCTCAGCTGTGAAGGAACTACAAGCATTTGGCTTTACAGAAAAAAAATGGTACTTTTGGGTTACTAGGCAGAACTCTGGTCTGCAGAAATGAAATCAGAAATAAAATCAGTGTTTGTGTGTTTTACAAAACGGCACTTCCGACTCCTCCGAAATTCTGCACGCTCGCTATTTCTTGGAGCCATTTTCCTTGCCTGACTTACAAAGCACTGAAGAACATGGAGCTGGCAGGCAGATTATATTACTACACCAAACTGCATCTGAAAACATCAACTACTGCAAACTGCAGCTGTCCTACTGCAGAGGCCAAGTTACTCACGCGGAGCGGACTACCCCCCTGTTTAATAAAGTGTGCTGCCTCTTCAGAGCCAGCCCTTCTCTAATGAGCAGAGCAGCCGAGCTCTGCCAATGCCCTGCAGCCAGCATTGCCCAATTTAAACACAGGGAAGTAACAGGCTTCAAGGAAGGACCCTTTGCTTTGGAATTCGCTCCTACCAGACTCAGAAGTTGTTGAAACTGAGAGAGGGCTATGCAACCTGCCTAGTTTCCAAAGTTTTTTATTGCAAGTAAAGATCATTTATTTAAATTGTATTTAAAAAAAAAAACAAGAACAAAAACAAATTGTTAACCAAGCTGCTACCAAGCAAACAAGAATGTTCCTAGAGAAAATCCTTTTTTTTTTTTTTTTCCCCCTAAAAAACTCCTGCCCTTATGCACTGTCCTATTCCATTTGCACTGCAGGATAACGTTTACTGTGCAGTTTTAATCTCGAAGATAAAACAAGCACCCTCAGGAATGATACACAACCGATGAATAAACACTCCTATCAGCATCCTGCTCTCCATCTCTGGTGACCTGTGTGTGCTCTATCGCAGCTCCTCAGTTTGGTCTTGAAAGAAGCAGCGCATGCATCTTTCCTGCCAGAGGATGCAAGAGCCAGTGCACAAACTCAAGACTACAGACAGGAACACTTCAAGGGTTGCAAAATTTAAATTGGAAGCATCTTTCATTTTTTTACATGAAGAACTGCAACAGCTGAAAAGGGAAAGCTCATCTGATAAAGAGAAATTCAAAATGTCACCAGTGTAATTAGTTTTTGAGAAAAATATTTACACTGCAGCTGAATCAAGCTGCTTTGCAGCTGAACCCCGGCAAAACTGCAACAACGGAGAAGGTTTTGTGTCTGCTTTTTAATGATTGTATCCTAATTACAGCAAAATTTCACCCCTTCCCAGTGCTGGCTGGGAGAATCATTGTAAAATGCAGGGTCCTTCAAATTAGCAAGCAAGTGAACAATAAAATCCCCCCAAGGATAATGCATCACAAAACACACTGCATTCATTTATTTGGCGAAGTGCAGTTTAATTACTTGTAAAAATAATGACTCCTTTGTACGGGCTCTCGCTAACATGCGTTGCTGCTCTGTATTTTGCTGAGTGGTATGAGTTGCGTGCCAAATTTGCGTGCATGGATTATACAGCGTGCACATAAGCAGAGTGCAGAAAAGAGGTTGTACAGTATCCATTGTGTTTTGACAGCACATAAATGATATATACTCTCTTCATGGAATTTGGCTGCTTTTCTATATTTTGAAACTCAATATTTCTCCTCTCAATAGGGATTTCCAAGCCTCGATCCCATCTCATTGCAGAAAGTGCTAAGCAAAACAAAAATCTCTGCTGGGAAATCAGGATGTGTCCGTTTTGCAGCCGCCACCCTCCCCTGGGGAAGGGCCGTGGCTGTCCCCATGTCACACGGTGCTCGCACCGCTCCGGCCAGCCCTGAGCTCGTAGCATGGTGCTTCACCACCGTCCCACCCATTGAAAAAGGGGTCCACGACTTCCAGCGTCCACAGATTTCTGTTTGCAGGGCTTCATGGAGATAGCAGGGTTTTCAGAGTCACGGGATATGTGGCATGCCTGTCAGATGTTTATACGTTATATTTCCACCCGGCAGTTCAAGAGGAAAACTGACCATAATGAACAGTTTAAGGATACACTAAGAAGAACAGGATCAGGGATCTTGCTGGTAACGTTACTGAAGTTGCTCATGTCTTATTTTCAAAGATGAACTGTAAAGGTCATCAGAGAAATCCCTTGGATTACACCAGCAGCATCCATTAAAGGGAATGGCACAGGGCAACACCATGTAATCCAAGTACTCTTTTTTCTTTCCACTGAGCGAGAACTGCCATTCCAGAATTGGAACCGGTTGTGAAATACTCCACCAAATACATGAATAGCTGTTGTAATAGTTTTGTTTACTTCCCATTTCTTTTTAACTTACCAGCTCTACTCATATTCAGATTGCAGTATTTGCTCTATATTCAAGTTTTGGCCCACTTAAGCTTTTCATAATGAAGTTTTGGCCAACTTAAGCTTCTTGACAGTATGTAATGTCTGTTAACATGGTTAGTCTCACCTTGGAGAACTTTGCTGCAGTTACGGGATTAATTTGCACATTCCAATTTTACAAGATAGCCTGCAAGAGAGTTGTGTGTTTTCACAGTATGACTGTTTAACTCAATGGAGAAAAAAGTACCACTGTCATCATCTCTGTATTAATCCCAGCCAAGGGTGGCAGAAGAAAAGGTTAGAGTATAGCTCCTGTCCCACCCTGCACCTTCTCCTTCACCCTCACTTTGCATGTAGTTGGCCGAATTGTTGAAGATGAAACTTAAATGCAACCACTCCAGCAACACAGATCATGGKTTTTGCCCTCTAACACCCCACTCAACAACTATAGAAAGCAGAATAATTTACAATTCGTAATAGAGAAATGTTGCGTGATAATGTGGACGACACAGCAGACTCCTAAACATGACATTGGGTCACTAACATAAACCCCAAGTATCTGAAAATTCAATTCAGAAAAACAAAGTTAATAACAAAGCTTAAGAGAACCAGGCATCAGAATAACACACATGCAGACCAAATCTTTCCTCCTTTACAAATAGCCCCCTCGGGACTTATTTAAGCTCTTTGTCTTTATTAGCCTCAGCTTTTAAAGCTAGATCTCCAAACATTTGCTATTCAAAAATAACTTGTCATCTTCTGAAGGATTCCTTGTAAAACACTGCAGTAAATGCTCATGCAACTAGTTAATTGCTAGGAGTGAGTAAGATCTGGCTGCTTCTCATGACCACTCAAAAGAGAACAGTTTCTGCTGTTAAATACTTGCATTAATTCTTATCTAAATTTTATACTTATACTGGTAAGATACCTATTCTCTACAAGATGCTGCCTTATTTCAATACAATTATCATTATTTCATTTAACCAAAAACCTCCAAATCTACAAAGTTAAGAACACAACAGTCAACCACCACCACAAAGCCCGCTAGCTCCCCTCTTTCAGGCAGTTGTGCTTGTTCGAAGAAAAGCTTTTTCACTTGTGTTTGCATAAGGTTTGTCTTAGTTGATATTACAGTGGCTCACTTYGGGCTTTAAGAGACAGCTGGCAGCACAACACTGTGCAACAGAAAAGGAGAACATAACAATATTATTGCACTTCCCCTAAACCCTAAGGACCTGCCCCCATTGTTGCTAGCAAGAAAGGTAAAAGCAAAATTACACAAAAAATTGCCTTTAAGGGCAGAGTATGGCTCTTAAGACACTATTCAGTGATAATGTACAGCAAAGGCAAGCATGATACAGAATGGAAAACTAGCAGAGGAACCATCAAATCATCCTTACTCGGTCAAAAGCTGGTGCAGCTTCTGGTAGCCCCTCTCCAAGGCCAAGCTCACAGGCGTTGCCCCTTCGTTGTTGTGGATGCTGAGAGCTCCTCTTCCACCCGGCTGCTGGAGCAGAAACCATGTCAGCCGCAGCAGACCCAGCCTCACCGCAAAATGCATCAGTGTTTCCCGTGGGATGTTCTCTGGGAAGAAAGAACAAAAAAAAAAGAAATGGGAATTTGTAGGCTGCGGGTTAGGTGAATGCCATATCCCCACCTCCCAGCCACACCACACACAATGGCTGGCATGGAGCTGACAGCCCAAAAGCCAAGGAACCTGCAGCACCTGGAAAAACATGCTGGCTGCCAATATCCAGGAGAGACCAGTACTTTAAAGCAAGGGACACGCTATGGTGGGACTGGAAGTGCTCAGGACCTCTCAGGGTGAGACTGACCACAGAAGTCAATGTGAAAAAAACACCATTTCATAAACAGCCATGGCAACCACCAAGTTGCAGCGCTTCCAAACAGAACCTGGCATGGTCAGGTAGGTTTTTCTAGATGTCCAAGACTTCTCCTCACACACCCAGGACCAGGTTTTAGGAACAGACAAGTTTTGTTATTTAACGGAATGCTGATTTGTCCCAAGGCATGAAAAAAAATCAATTACATTTGAAGCACAAATCTAATGCAGTTATAAAAGAGAACAGTTTAACTTCTCATGTAGACAAAAAAAAGTGAGGATTTTGCTTTCCTGGTTTGATTATGCCTCAGACCAGCTTTTCTCAGCTTTATACAGTAGCTCTATCATTCTGAGTAGCAGCATTTATAAACTAGCAATCTCCGCTGCTGCTTTTTATGTTTAATAACCGTGACCTTCTAATTTGCTAAAAGTCACTCTTGAGCCTAAGCTTTCATCTCAGAAAAATATCCCCCCCTACTCTAAAAGCTGCAGCCCTAGAACGATGCTCTGAAAAGCTTCAACCAGAAATGAGCTCCAGATGCACTGCTGAAATACAGTATTTGCAGATCAAAGCCTGTTGCTTCTATATGAAGGGCAAAAGCATTTGGGTTAAAAAAACTGTGAGAAATAAAAATTTGTTCTTTTAATTAACAAAAAATTTCAGTATTGATTGGCAGCAACAACAACAACAAAAAAGCACCAACTGGGTCTCAGGAAACCATGCCAATGAGCACACTTGGTATAATACCTTTAATATCATAGCAGTGACTTATTGGGTTATTAATTTGGTTGCCAGCCAGACCTATACAGCAGGTTTAAAAATGCAAGTACATAATGGCTTTAGGATTTAATTAAGTATTTTTCCCCAAGAGAAATCACTTCTTCAAAGTGCTGTTGTTTTTCTTCCTTAGTTCCTTTCTTAAGGGACATCATTAAGACCTTCAGTGAAAAACAAAGCAAAAATGGGGAGATCTCCCCTGCCTGACACAATTTTTCCCGACATTTCGGATCAATTCCTGAAGAATTAATCTGTATTCAAGAACCAAAAGCTTTCTGGCACCGTCTCTCTTACGAATGACTCCAAATTAGGTCTCTGGGCTACAAACCAATCCTTCCCCCCTAACCTCCTCTTGATTACCGTAAAGCAAAACCATGCTGTCCTGAATAGAGGTTCCAGCTGATCAGAGAAAAAGGGAATAGCTGAGCTCAGTCAGAGACAAATTCTCAGCCTCTGGGAGAGTAATGACAAGGATTTTGGTATTAAGTGATATGGAGTGTAATGCTTTAGAAATAAACAACGCAACAAGGTAGTTAATCCATGGTTGTCACAGTCTTGGACTTAAAGAATAATGAAAAATAACACACCATATAGACAGACAAAAAGGAAAGGCTACTGATGAGGTTGCAAAAAGGAGGAAGTGTTGATACATGTGGGACTTACCCAGAGTGAAAGCAGATGCCCAAGGTTTCACTCAATGAACTTGCATTTGCACAGTACTCCTACATTACCTGTACTAACGCACTGGTGGAATCAGCTAGCATAACTAAAGCAGTACAACTTTTCCTACTGAGATGTAGGAAGCACAAAAGCACTTCTGTTAGAGCAAACGACTGCCATCCGAATAAAGAACACGTTGCACTGGTCTGACCACATCTGTTCTAGCATGGGATCTCCTGTTCTAGAGGCTTTGTTGAAAGGAAGAATCATCTTCCTAACTAAAATGGACAGCCTTGCTCCAAAACTGAGCAGCGTAGACCTGCAAAGCATAAGCACGGGTCCCTGGACCAAAGTGCTTCCTCCTCCTTCAGCTGAGCGCCTCACAGTTAGGTAGAAGCATCTTCTACTCACCAACTCATGGTTCACCAATAAACACACATACCAATTGCAAGTTTTGCAAGATGCAGGCAAGTACTCATCCTGTCCCTGATCCAACTGGGTGCCCCTCTCTGTCTCATATTTCCATAGATTCCCCTCCCAATTGTCCCAAATGCCCATCTGATGTAACCTGCTCATACGACTGCAACTTCTGAAAATCCCACCTTTTTCCCATTCTTTTAAAACAATCTTCTTTATCATCAAATTAGTGGACACAGTAGTCCCAGTGTTTGGATGGAGGTGTCTACAAACGCAACTGAACTGAATGTGGCCCTGCCCCAATGCCTTTGAGCAACGACGACGTGCACAGAAGATCTGTACAAGAAGACATGGCGTGTTGCCATCCAGAGCATATTAAACATACAAACTCACTATCCAGGCCTATTTGGAAAGATCTGCCTAAAATATAAACTGGCATGAGGCCATCCTAACAGATGGGCACAGATGATGGCAGCAAAGACACAAAGTACTGTACATACAACAACTGCAGGGGCCCCAGGCAATGGCTTTAGAAGGTTTTGGAGTGTGCAAAACTTGCACGGCTACAGTTAAAAGGCGTGTGCCATCTGTGGGATGGATTACCTACTAATACATAATGAAAAATACATCTGTTGGTGTATGGTGTTGCTCAGAACAAGATGAGAGCTGGTCTGCATCAAGTAACAGGAGTGTTGCTGGATGGAGAGGGGAGGAAGATGGACAGATCCCTCCAGCCTTCCTGCCTTTGAAGGGATGAAGCTTGTAGCACAAAATGTTGGAAATTCAGTCAATGATTTCAAAGTCTTGTCATGGTGCAAAATGCCCATCCCAGACACAGCATAATAACAAAAGCTTTAACATGCAATAGCCAGAGCTCCTTCTTCTACCACATATCAAGCATGAGCTCCTCATCTTAAAATGGCTGTCCTTTGAATGTCAACAAAAAGCTTCTTGTAATTAGGAAATTGTGGAAATACAAGATACATGATACTGGAAAGGCCGAGGTTGTTTTGTTCCTTTCTCGTTTCCTAGTAATAGGCAAGAGTTGAAACATATGATTATTGTCCCATAATGGCAGGGCACGCTAATCCAGCTGCCAAAACATAAGACTTTAGATATATTATTTCTATGTATTTTTTTGCAGCTGTGACACATGAACAGACAGTTTATCTGGGTAACTAAGGACAAAATTTCCGTAGAAGACTGTCAAATGTACTTTGCTAATGGTAAAGGATTAAGTTTTAAGGTGCTATTAGCACAAAAAAATAAGCATTGAAGGAAAAAAAAAGTTTGAGTATGACACATCCAAGAACACACAAACTGTTCTCTAAGTAAAAACTTTAATTTTAATCCTGATTAAATAACAGAAAAAAAATACTGTTCCTTTTTAAAAATTGCTCTTTATATAGAGTAACCCACACCTAACTGCTCCGTTTATCCTCCATGCCCTAAGACATCTCAGCAAGGAACAGGCAGCCATGGACTTGCTAGTATCTCTTGCTAGTCTTCCTGTAATGGTGACCTTCACTTGGTTCTCACCCAAAATCACATATACTCGACAATTTTGAAATCTACCATCAAATCTGGCCTCAAAATCTTGGTTTCCGCTGGAAATGTTCTCACTGCTCAGATCAATCCTTGAGAAACACGAGGAGCAAAAACCAGCAACAAGCTATCACTTAACACTGAGGTCCTAGAGGAAGGCTCCAGCAGACAACAGTACTGAAGAAAGGTCAAGGCAAAGATGCTGTGTTTGGAGTTACGAGTTCAGTCAATAAAAAGATGTGTGGGTAATTCTTTTTTAATCTTATAAACAAGAAATTTTTCAAAGCACACCAAAGGATCTTCATGTCCCCATTCCCACTAATATCAAAGGGAACAGAAACATTCTCATGCCAACGATTTCTCAGCCACAGACTGAGCAGTACATCTGAGTACTGAGCAGCACATTTCAGACACTGCCTGAACAAGAATTATTTTCTGCTTCCCATTTTCCACTGCAGAGGGCATTAAATTTAGGTATGGAAAAGATTTTTTACATCTTATCAAGGACTACAGCTGAACAGACCACTTGACACAAAAAAGATCCTGTTGATTTATACCATACAGTCCTTTATCATAGGGCAGAGAAGGTGGTGAGCAGCAGATTGGAAAGGATATGAAAGCCAATGAAAAGAATACCTGTAACTATTACACTGAAAGGGTTCAACAAGACTATAGGAGGAGTACAGCAGATGAACGCATTAAAGCTTTATGTCTGAAAAACATCATCAGCTGTATATCTTTAACATCCTCCCATGGAAAAAAATGTTAGTTCCTAATAATCAAATTTCCTTCTAACGATTTCTGAAAGCTTTTTAAAGTTTTTTTAGGGTTTTTGCTTTTTTCTTTAAAATAAGGTGGTTTTTTTGGTTACTTTCACTCTTCAGACATTCTCCCTTTCTGTAAAAAAAAAAACAAATTAATCATCTCAAATGACGGTGACACTCGTGTTGCACTGTACACTGATATCCTACTGGTTTTGTACGTAAAGTTATTAAACTCGTAACCCAAATCCATTCAGACTATTTCAAACCAAGGCAAAGCATTTCCCTCTCTACCCACCTCCTACCTGGCGAGCTCACGGGGTTTCATTTCTCAAGCAGTACTTACTGCACACGGGTGTTTATTCCGCAGCATTTCTGGGAAGCTGTACATATTCAAGATGTCAGTAACTGCATTCCTAAAGTTAAGGAGCTGTTAAGTGTTTTATCTAATGAGATGGTCTCCTGGTTATCTGCCCGTAATGACTATCTCACAGCTCATCAAAGGGATGGCTTCTCCTTACTCTCCCATGGGTAATGGCTCCATACCATGGTTGATCACCACAACCCTCTGCCAACGTTATCAGCTCCTGGAAGCACCACCTCAGAAAGCTCACACAACCGAAACTGTAACCATAGGTCTGGGTTTCACCACTTACTTTTAATGAGCAAAATGAAAAGACTGTTTCCTCAAAGGTTTTGTCAAAGAGATTTTGAAAGTGATCTGTTTACTACTGATAGTTAACTCAAGTACTAAGCTCTCTAAGCTTTTCATACCTGAGCCTTGGGTCCTCCCTCTTTTTTTTTCTGCTTTTTTCCCCCACTGCAACACAAACAAGCCATAATCATTACTCATACCTCCAAATATTCTGTTCTGGTTTTCTAGGTAGCTTATTTTCTCTTCAGTCACTTAAAATAGAAAATCACAGTCCTGCATTTACATTGCATACATCCTCAGAATACATATTAAGTTTTGATTTCTAGATATAAAGTGTAACAATCTGTTCCATTGAAACAGCTGCCTTTAAATGCCACTGAGAACAGTAAATAACCCTACTTTTGACAGCAGTAACAACTATGTTCTTTAGAAAGTTACAGTGTACTTGTAATAATTAGGATGGACATGATTATATGGCACCTGAAAGTAATGCTGTGTTTGAAATACCACGGTAACAAGAGTAATCCTTAATTATGGATATTCTGAAACTGTGGATGCCATTTGAGTTCATACAGATAGACAGATAATTAAGAGCAAGGCCCAGGAATCGCCTACTGCAGAGGGACAGCGTACAGTTGGGGGAACAGCACAGTCCTCAGGACACAACTGCTCCAGAACAGAAGCGATGAAGATTGCAGCCGTGCAGGGAGGAGGTCAGGACACGCTTGCCCAAGGGGGGTTCAGACACACTCTTTACCTGCAATGCAAATCCTTTCCCTACACACAAGTGCACCTGCCCTGCCCCTGCAACACAAGGACACACTGCTGCACCAGCTGAGCAGGACCATGGCACCATGCATGGCACTGCTTCCTCCGTCTCCTTCAGCCTCGGCACGTGCCGGGCTTTCTTTAGCTATCCAGTTCATCTAACCAAATGGTTGAGTATCTTCTGCCTGCCTCAGCAAGAGAGGATGGAGCCCAAGGACCTCCAAAGTCAGGAATCTTAGGTGCTCCCACCCCCAGTTCTGCTAGCATGGCACCAAGTGGGATCTGGAAGATATTTTACTCTCCCAAAGTCCCATTACCTGGGACCTCTGTAAAATATTTTATATCTGTGGGTAAATAGATTCTTAATGCAAGTCTTTCTGGGGTCCTTTTCTCTAAGCTAAGGATTAAAAGCTAAGACTTGTTCTCTGAGGTCTTCTACAAATAGCAAGTAGGAGGCTGCACCTCAAGTGTCCTACACAGCAGGTGGGTTCAGAGAGAATGAGATAAATAAGACATAGAGGGAGGGAAGGCAACTTAGAAGTCAGATGCACAACATCCTAAGAACAAACCAGACAGCAAAAACATGGCCACCGTTACTTGAAAAAGGACCAAAACACCACAGGTCCCTTCTTCTCTCCTTTCCAGTCAGCTCCACGGGTGTTGGTCGACTGTGCTACTTCTCTGCAGGAATATAATGTTGATCAAAACACCCTGAAACCTAAGTATACCTTTTGAGAGTAGCTGTCATGAGGTAAAGCTTGAAAGAATAGCTTTTATATATAGATTAAGGGGGAAAATATTCCATAAAGAAATTGTTACCTAGACACCTTATTAAAGTCAAATCAGGACCAAATCAGAAGGGCAAAGAATTAGAAATAAAAAATTCGGGCAAAAGTATCACCTTTCCACAGAAAAGCAAGCAGGAAAAGCTGTAAGACGAGACCACTGATAAGTGGTTTAAGAGAGAGGATTCTGTTTTCTGAACTCGCTTTTCCCATCAGGGATTCATGATGTCCAGCCACTGCTCTCCATCACCTGAGCGTTACTGTCAGGGGTAAGACCAGGCTGGGTACCATGCTCTGCACCACTGGCTGCTGAACAAAAAGCTTGTAATCAAAGCCCCAATCCTACAAAAACATAGTCTGGTGTTAAATTTGGCACAAAGGGTTCATTCAAAGCTTTCTGAGGTGCAAACAAATCCACTTTTTTTCAATTGATTTTGGGTGAAGAACTAAGGACTTGTGATCACAAACATATTTAATCTTTTACGCTGTACCAGAGTAATATAAATCAGTAAATATTTGGTTTTGAGCAATGTTAACCAAATACCTACAATAATATTACTGTAAGGATTAGATTAACCAATGCTGCTCAGTGCATTTAATTTTGGGACTGTTTCTTTTTAAGCAATAAAACCTTTTGCTGTTCCAGAACAATGAAAAAAAACCAAAAGGCGAATGAAAATACTGCAAATGAATGTAGTGGGGTTTTGAAAATGCCCTGATGAAAATACAGGAATAAATGTTCATTTTATTTTCAATTTGTTTTAATGAAAATGTCTAAAGAGATAAATGATGTCTAAAGAGGAATAAATGGAAAGACAACCTAGTGTGTAAGAGATTAAGATTACCAGGATTACTGAAGCTGAACAAACTCTCTTGTCGAATGGCAACAGCTAACTTAAGTAGGTTACATACAAATAAATTTAAAAAGAGGGCACTGGCATGTTTGCAAATGTCCTACAGCAGTTTTAAATAATTTTGGACCTATTTCTAACCTGCAGCTGAAAGGACATGCTCTTAACAATTTGGCTATATGACCGTACCATACCTTTTATCTTGAACAATGGCAAACTCTTAAAGAATGAAGACCTTGGTTTGGTAACCAAAACATAAGCAAGTAGACGATTCTCACATAGCTTTGTGCACAGTAATCCTGCACTTCTCAATACAAAAAAGTCAAACCTACTAATGTGTTAGAGAAGAGGGGGAGGGGAAGAAAGGGGGGGAGGGTGCTGCAATAACATAAGGAATAATAATGGATGAATGCAAACAACTGAAGATCATTTTAATGATGCGACCACCAGTCTGCTGGTACCCAGAAGCACATGGGGTGTTACGTGCCTCCTTCTCCTCAGTGGGATAGACCTTAACTGCGCACTTTGCACTGCACAAACCTACTGACACAAAAGATTAGTTAAACAGCCTCAGCAGATGGAGCTGGGTGTTACTTTTAGCAGCCTCTCTGCYGTCTGGGGTGTGCGACAGCAATGAACTCCCTGCTCTCTGCTCGAAGACTCATCAGGGTTGGGTGCAGGTAAAAGCAAGGAGAAGCCTCCACATAGAGCATCCCCTCCTCAAAAATCAGCACAGAGTTGTGCTTGACGGTGGATCTTCTACCGAGCTTCTGCCTGCAGAAAGGCCATTACTTCCTAACTGTTTTTGTAAAACCTAGACTCCTACTTCAGTCCTTAAAAAGATCAACTTTTAAATGTGCTTGACAGCAACAGCCATCTCTGAACAGCAGTTCCCCATCAAGCTGCTGCACTCAGGGAGCTGGCTGAGGCTCCCGGCTCGCTCCTGCGTTCAGAGGTTTTGCTAAACAGCAGYGTTTTGTTTCCAACCCACAAGAGCCCATAGAGACATGCCAGCTTAGAGGCAGCGCTAAAAATCCTTCAAGAAGGGATCTGACATTTTCTTTTGTTCTCATTTCTATAGTATTTTCTCCTTTGAGAAGGTTATTTGAAGTATCCGGTGCTGACATTTAGCAAAATGTGAAATATGAATTGGAATAGCTGTTCATAGGTAGTGACGCGGCGCAGGACGGGATGTCCCACTGGAGGGGCACTGGCCAGAACACATGTAATTGTTCAAATGCTCCCACAGCTTCAATCTTTGCTGTGCTTTTCTCTCTCCCCCACACAAATTAACCCATAAGCACCAGTATAGGGGCGCTATGTTTTACCACAGAGGTTTTTCTAATCTAGTGCTCCATCATGAATCAGAGACATCTCTTCCACCTTGTTCTAGCAAAACAGAGTTTCATGACCAAAAGCATGCTTACACATGCAAATCCTTGCTGTCACAATCACAAAAATTCCCCCAAATTCCCTGTCTATAATTAGCTCACTGAAAAAAATTACCAGATAAATCTGCCTCTAGCAAAAAAGCTGATCAGAAGATGACAGACCAAGGCATCAATAAACTGCCCTTTTTCAGTTATTTATGAAAGGACTCACTGCAAAGGAACATACTTTATAGCACCAATATTCTTGGATGAAAGTTGCATTTAGTGCCATTATATTTATTCACTTACACTTTTGTCTACAGAATCCTCACCACAAGATGCCAAAACGCTCAGCAGTACAGAGCTCCCCCTTCTCACTGTAGATGCAATGGATGCTCTACAGGTCCATTAGCATTCAGGGCCCCACACGATCACAACTTCCAGGCACACAAGTGCATGCTGAGCAAATCAATGTAAATCCTACGGCCTGATTTCCCTAAGTGCTGATTTTCCAAAGAACAACCAAAGTCAAAAAGAGAAACCAGATCTCAGCCTTCCTGCAAAATCAGCAACAGTTCAGAGCTTCAATCAAAGTTTTYGTTAACTTAAGATCACTTTGACTGTATTTTTATCACTTAAACCAGAAATGTCTGCTTTATCACAACTTTTTTAAATGCAGAAAGAAACACCAGTGTCTTCCACACAGAGGAAAAAAATACCAAGTGTTTATCTCCTTGTAAACATATGACAGCATCTGAATTTCTATCCAGAAACCATCAAATATGATCAAATCTTTTAACGTCTGCTAACGCTGCTTCAATTGCCTGCCTGTGTATTCACGTTTACAAAAGCAGTCAGCAAGTCAGTGAAAAATACAGCAAGAAAAACTCCTGCAGAAAACCATGTTGTGGTGAACAGAACTGAGCCTGCTGCGCCGAGCAAGCCACATCCCATTCCTCTTCATGTGTTTACACCGTTGTATCCTATAAAAGATAATGGATGCCTCACAGCCACATTCCTTAAGTGAAACTATTTGCCAAAATACCCTGAAAATATACAGTAAGAATTTGTATACACTGGAACTAGCCCCCCAGTCCCTCAATACGCTTCCTTAAGCTCCCCTGCGACAAAAAACCAAGCAAACTCCAAGGACACAGAAATGCCACAGCATCCCAAACACCTCGGTACTTCTGCTTCAGCAGTTGCCAGAGACTTTGGGCCAGCCTTAGGGTTTATTTATAAGCTCTCAGTAGCCCTCGCTGCTGTGGTTAAGGGTCACGCTTTCCCACCTTCACCCTCTTTTATTTGCAAAATTGTCCAGGCTTATTTTGGGGAACGCCTGTGTTCGCCCAGCCAGCGTACAACCAGGGGTGCGATCCATATCCTCAGGGGCAGACCCCCAACTTCTCCAACAAAAATTGGATGTATTTTACACATTACAGTCACTTTGCACATGTGCTGTAAAACCAACATTTACCAAAAGTGCCAAGTTTGTGGCACAAGGATAATATTCCCAGGAGCATCAGACTTTCTACACACAGACAGGTTTCTTTCACAAAATCTCAGAAGTGTGATGCTGATACACATACCACTGCATACACACAAAAAAAAAACCCTTTCTGGGTGTATTTTAAAACACCGACCATTTACAACAGCTTGTGCTATTTCATAAGAGAAGACGCAGAGAAAACATCAGTGCTTTGTATATTTTAAGGCGGCTGAAGTGCAAAGCATATGATGCAGATGTAGTAGGGGCACACTGGTGCACATCACATCCCATCTCCGAGCACGGAGGCCAACACACCTTTGGAAAGACACGTGGAGGGTTCCCTGCTTTCTCCCAGGCTTTTTACCTCTCTCCCAACCCGCGAGTCTCACGCATGCCCTAAAGGTCCTCACCGGTCAGGGACTGGTCCGCTCCCAGCACGTTCCATTCTGCTGGCAGTTTCAGGTGTCGAAACGCCAAAGCCACTTTCTCATCCAGAAAGTCCACGTCGGCAACGGGTGGTCTCGACCGGTCCAAGAATCGGGTGAAATTTAGTGCCTGCTGGTTGCCGGCGCAGGTGGCCAGAAACTGGGCAGCGTCGTAGGCTTCATCCTGGACAAACTGGAAACTCTCTTCTGCCACTACCAGAACAGGATGACCTTCTCTAGAGGCACAAAGTGCCACCTTCACTGTCTCACAGCAGTCATGGCCTGCAAAATAAAACCAAGGGAAATGGTAAAAAAGAAACACAACTGAGCAACTCCTTTGACACACGTAGTCTTTACATTAAATCAGGTAAAAGCAAGTTATTGAGGTTCACAACTCTAAATTAAACACTATCTTGGGAATTTATATGTATCATCAGAGATAAGTATTTCTTATAGGCTTTAAAAGGAAAAGATGTGTAACTCTTCTCTGTCACAATATAAACCAAGAAATATAAGCCACCCTTATCTGACCAGGCTATTTTTGATCAGTGACAAGTAAACTCAAGAGCATTAAGTAATTCAAGCGAAGATTTTCCTAACGTACCAAAAGCCAGATTATATGGTCAAACTTTTCTTTTGCAGCTCCACAGGACTCCAGTAACTCACCAGAAACTAGAATCCGAGTGCTGCAAAACTACGTACTCCAAATGCTTTCACAACACTTGGCTTGTACTGAAAACACCACAATTTCACCTAAAACAAAGACCTAAATGGCTATGAGAGCGCAACCTGCCCAGGCATGCCCTATGCGCACCCTCAGATTCCACACTCACTGCTGCACCTGCCCTTTGCATTTGGGTTCACGTGACAAAACTAAAACTAAGCTGCTTCTGCTAAATAAAAACATGGAAATGGCCGCTTTCCATATTTACAAAACAAGAAGGTTGGAAGTTTGATAACTTTCAGTTTATTTATTTATTTAGGGCAGGGGAAACAGGAGAAAGGATGCCCTGGCATGGCAGCAATTTCATTGACTCAGAAACTAAAAAAAAATAAACAAACCCCACAACACCTTTTTGCAATTTTAAAAGGAAAAATATACTATGTGTCCAACACAACCAGCACTTGTAATTGTCAGACATGCCCCTTCAATAATAAGGTTTGTGTTTCAAGTTCACCGTGCAGCACAGTTTCTTGTTCCAGTCTCGGACTGACGTCATGGCTGTTTTTGCCAGAACAGCATGGACCCTGCACTAATTACTGGAAAAGCTTCTTTTTGCCCATGACCTCAGCATACTACTACATTCATGAAACCCTGCTTAATTAAATACAAAATGACGATTTATTTTTAAAGGCTTGAAAATTCAATTTAAGCCCCTATTTGTGGTCAGTGGGAAAGTTTCCTTCTTGCGTCGGGGCCCTTTGCTGTTGATTTCCCTGACAAAAGGAAAAATATGTCCCTAATCTTCACGGTCTTTCAGCCAACCTTCCAAATCTGTTCTGAGGCTTTTGGCATGTATACAGGTTTTGTCTGCTGAAAGAGGCGATCCTGAAGTTAATTGAAAGGTCAAAACTGCAATTAGGACACCGTGGGTAGCACCAAAATTGTCAGAGACGATGCTGCGCAGCCTCCTAAGGAGAGCAAATGCAGCTGGAAAGGTATCAAAGCCAAGTGTAGAAGGGGAGGATGAAAACACACATGGATGTCGCTGCAACAGCTCAATACAACAGGGAGGCTCTGAAGCTGAAAGGTGAGAAAACTTCTTTCCATCCAGCATCAGGCATCTATTAGCAAGAGGATGATGTGAAAGCTGAAGGAATAGATTTACTAGTATTGATGTTATAAAAAAAAATAAGGGTAGGAAAACCTGCTTCTACTGTTCTTGGAAACATTGCATGTGCATTCTAATACGTCACCAGTCAAAGGACGGGCAGTGGCAGGGATCTCAGCAGCCCAGATCAAACCCATTCACAAACTCCACCCATCCTCACAGTAGGAGCCTCAAATATTCAGGGGAGAAGCAGGCAGATGGTACAACTTTGGGGGAACTCGCCTTTAATGCAGTTCAGAAGTGTACATCCCCCCACCTTCTTGCTTTGCTCATCTTCTCAAGGACATCAGAATAAGGAGCCGGTAAGACTTATTAATTTTGTTTAAAACTTCCACAAAAGCAGCGAGTTGCATGCAGCCTGCTGAGAACGCCGTGCTACCCTACGGGAGCTGACTCAAGTGCTGTGAATTTGGCTCTCCCTCATGCAAAGCAGTAGAAGTTTGCTAGAATGCGGAGTTAAAAAAAATTCATAATAAAAGGCAATAAAAGGCTCCTTGATAGCATGAGAAGAGCTAAACCTTTTTTTTTTTTTTTTTTAAAAAACTGTTTTCTGTCTATTCCCATAAGAATCCCATCTGCAAAATAACCTAGACTACGGCTACTCTGCCAGAAATCCAATGGACTTTCAGGATTGAAGCAGAAGGCAAACACGGCCCGTGAGCAGCTACAGAGAAACATTTTGGGACAGTCATTTCCTTGTCATGAAGCCAAGCAACTCTTCTGTGGGACAGCAAAAGCTCCTCCGTCATGACAACAACTAGAGAAACCTCAGTCAAGACACGTGGTCTCCTTAAACCGGTACATCATGGATGTACACAAAGTTCCCTTGGATGGAGCGTACGTGAAACACCAGCCCCAAAATTAAGCAAAGCTACAGGATTGTTCAATGCAACGCAAGGGGAGGTGACAAACAGGCATGTCCTGATCTGTAGCCAACTATGGTTCTCTTGAAACTCCTCCAGATATCTAATACAGCCTTGAAAGGGAAGTGACAGAGTTGACAATCCATTTTCATCTAACAGGATCAAACAAGCATCCTGCTAAACCCTGGGGAATGTTCTTCAAAAAGGCAACCGCTCGCAACACTTTGATGTTCTCCTTCCCTACATCTGAGAAGATGTCACACTCGGGGGGTAAGACTCTGGGACAGGTTCTGACTTTTGGCAAACACTTCAAATGAAAGAGGAGCCAGTAAGTAACAAGCGTGGCCAATACTAAAAAGATTGCTCAAGAGGTCTCTGCCCTCCTGCTTTGAAACCGCTACAGGAACGATGTAAGCAAATGTGTCCCCAGTACATGAACCTTCTGAAGGAACCATTGGTGGGGCGATGCTTCTCTCCACATCAAAGACCGTTGCTTCCTTTGCCTAAACTAATATCTGAACTTCAACAGCCCTTTTTCCCAAGCATTAGCAAAAGTGAGCTAAGTTTTCTGGYACTCTCAGGAGATAAGTGGTTATCATCTGTAAAACAAGCCCARATCTTCTTTTATGAGGTTAAGTAACTTGCCCAAGATCACAAAGAGCTCTGGGCAATGCCAGAACAGATGCTATTGCTCTTGATCATCTCTTTTCTGCTCCAGCTGGTAGATAGCAGGGCTTCCTCCTAACATGGGTTAAGCACCAAGTCATGTGCTTTGCAAGCATCAGGGCATTCGACTATCGACTGCTGTAACTCCCTCAGACACCTTCCCCAGAAGTGGAACAAAAAACTCCTGACTCATTAAAAAGGCAAAAAAAACCCTGGGTGTGTCAGGAAGAGTCATGAGCCTATTTATAGCCTATTTTTAAAGGTTTGCATTTTGGTAGGCTGAAAACATATGTAACTAAATAAATCATGCGCATGAGTGCACCCACAGAAGGGAAGAGAAATCTCCGTGCTTTACAACACAATCAGGTTCGCGGTGCTGCCCAGCACCCCTCCTGACCGCCTTCAGTCTTCTCCAGAAGTCAGGCCCTTTGGCCCAAATAGCAATGAAAAGCAAATGATGAAATACTGAACATCCCCACACTGGTATCATCCAGTAGTATTCCAGTACGAATTTTAATTCTTCTGACAAACACAACAGTGTTTCTACCTTGCTGACTGCACAGAATAACTTCATGTGTATAGCTAGGCTTCTTTTCTTCATACTTTTTTTTTTGCCACAGTATGAAATTAGGTCATTTATGCTGGCCTAACTGTGATAGAAGTCAAATAACCCATCCCTTAATTCTTCCTGCATTGCATTTTACCCCATTTCTCCTTCTGCTCCTCAGTTACTTTAAATTTAGCTTGGAAACGATTCACTACTTGGAGCTGTTTTGAGAAGTGCCAACATATTGCAGGAAAAACACAGAAATTAAAAAATATTTCAGTCTATGCAGAGATGGGTGCAGTGACTGCTTCTGTCGTGATAAAGCGAATTCCTCATCTTCACGTAAAACCACACTTTAAAAATTATTTAAAATGAGACAACAACTCTTCAACTAAAGAATTCCTTACTGGGCCACTTACTGAAACCGGCTTTGGGCAATACATAAAAGCAAAAAATGAAGAACACAGGGTTCTGGTCTCTCTGTCCTTATCCCTGAAGAGGTAAGATGCATCGGTATGATAGCACTGCCTCCTCTACGCGGTAACGATGCAAAACAATGAGCAGAAGAAGAGGTGGAGATTTCTGAGCTGTAAGTAATTAGCAGACAAGTTAATGTACGGCCTTAGACCTGGCCATCTAATTGGTACCTGTGTCTTTGATCTGGGGTGTGGTTAAAAGGGCAGCAGCAGAACTCTTTGGACTTTTTCTCATTAAACAAGGCACATGGAGACAACCCCCCCTAAACAGAGCTTTACCAAAACATGATTTCATTTCCTACTCCTCTAAAAGTGGAAATCCTGTCCAAACCTCCTATTTTCAGAATTCACATCTAAACTACTGAACAATGGGCCCCCAGCCTGGGCGGCTATTTAAAGCCCTGCTGGAAGCACATGTTTGGGTTTGCCTGGTAGGTGACTAAGGACTCCAGTGCTAATTGCATCCTCTGAGTTACCATGGTGGGGCTGGGTTGAAAGAGGACTTATAAAGAGATATAAGCAGGACAGGAAAGCCAGATCACAAATGTGGTGACTCTCATGGAGTATCTTGGATTTGCATCCAAGAGATGTTGCCATCTGGTGGCTCGTGGACAGGGAAATCAAGGGATCTCCTGTGGCCATCCAAGAAGTGGTTCTTTTCTGCTTCAGAAATCCCAAATTCTGGTTCTGAAAATCAGAGCCCATATTTGAAGCGCGTTTGTGTGATTTACACAGTTATTGTATTCACTCTTGCAACACAGGAAACCTTATGAAATACATAGGCACAGTACCAGTAACAGACAGGAGCCTTTGTTTTTCATTTTAAACCCTCAACTATTAATATGGAGCGCGCAGAAAGATTTTTTTAAGGCGCTTTATATTGCAGATGTCCTAAAAATCTATAGAAGTGTAAGACCCCACACATTACATCATAAATAATTTCAATACAGACTCAATCACTTTTTCCTGTGACTGATGTCATCTAGAACTGGCATCATTTCCTTTTAATTATACTGCCTAGAGCAATTAAGTACACCAAAGAGGATGGACTGCAAAAAGTCTTCTTGGCTAAGCTATTTTATTCTATTTTAGGGTTCTTTTTGTTTCATAATTAAGAGTATTTTCAAATCCACAACTGGTATTGCCAAGTGGTCATTTGTTATGCAACTTGTTTACCCTTTTGGTCTACCAGTACAAAGATTGTAATTCATGAAATATAGCTTTTTCTATGAAAAGTTGTTTCCTAGGGGAAAACATGGTCTGTGGTAGAAAAGAATAAAACATGAACATATGTAAAGGCTCTCACAGTAAAATAAAAGTTTGAAATGAAGATATTTCCAAGCTAATTGAAATTAATTTTAGTCTATCCTTTTAACTAGCAGAAAGAAAGTAGAGAAAAAAAAAAATCTGAGAACTACAGGAATTAAGAACAAGTAAAAGACGGAACCTGCTTCTCCACCTTGCTTAAGCATGGACAGAAAGCTCCCTGTGAGTCAAGGCATTTGGAGTAAACGGGAGTGTTTCAGCCCTGTGGAAATTGCTGGCAACCAGCTACCAGCAGGCAGACCAGTCTCTCAGGCCCTTTTTCTGCCTCTAATTTTGCTCCTCCTCCCCTCTGAAACCCATACAAGAATCCTGCACTTTCTGAGATCAACCAACAAGAAAAAGCGATTTAGGTATTACAGAGCAAAGGCTCAGAGTGCTATAACACACTGCAACAGTACACACAAAGGCAATTATAGCTCACAAAATTACCTTACTTATTGTTGCAGTGACTCAGCTTATAGACAGGGTATTTCTTACCCTTCACTTGCTTGATTAGGAGCTGCCGCAGCTCTGGACTTACAGTACTGGACTGTCTCTCCCTATGTTCCTCCACTGAGCTCCTCTGCATTTCCCAGATACTACACTCCAGTCTTTAAATGCAAAGCAAAATTTGTGCCCAATAGTGCAGCCGTTATCGTGACAGCACACAACTTGCACTAGATGCACCGCACAAATACTCGATCAAGCTCCCAGCACACCAGCTCGCTCTGTGAGCTTTCTCCTGTGAGAAAGTTCTCCCCAAATCTGCCCGAGAGCTTCCCAATGCCAAAATGCCTCCACTGCCCACAGCAGGCTGTGGTCAGGGCTTTTGACTCATGTGGACAGGGATGAGGTCGTTCCTTCTTTTGTTGGTTTGTTTGCCAGATCATGATTTGAGGCTTTTTATTATAAGTTTTTTTCTTCCACCAGAGGAAAAGCTGCTCTAGCAGCAGAGGCAGGCGATGAGGCTGCTGTCTTGCAACGAAGTTTCACTTCCCTGCTTTAACACAGACTTTCTACGCTACCACATGCAATCTGCTTGGCCACTCAATGTCTCAGTTACCCTCACTACTCTGCAGAGATGTAGGGAAGAAAAAAATACATTAAAGATTATGACAGCCTCAGTTACTACAGTAGTAAGGGCTTGCTGAAAAGCTCAGTTTACGACCAACACTAAGTAGGATGAGCATCTGTGGCAGAAGTGGACAMATCCATCCCCAACTGTAAAATTTCAGCAGCAACAACAGTTTAGGCATAGCAGCAGAGCTGATATAATCTCTCTGCATCCTTCCCTGCTCGGACCTTTGGTATTTTCTTAATACCAAAACTCCAGCGACCAAGCTTTTGCAACTATTGATATCCAAACTAGAGCAACATCCAGTGCCACAGCATCTCTGCCTGCCACRCAGATGGACCTTAATGTGGGAAGTGGGAAGTGTCTGATGAGACAGTGTTTGAAATTGTTCTGCAGAACTAGAGTGCCTCTGGTACCGAGGAAAACTTCTTCAATTATGGAAAATGTGAACCAGACCATTTAGAAATAGAAGCATTTTAACAGCAACAGTAAAACAATAGTTAAATAAGGTTTTGGTACCTTTTCACCAAGGCAAACAGAAGCTTAGTTGGATGATGTGACCTGGTTTGTCCTTAGGCTGACAAAAGAGCTACTGGAAGCACACAAAGCATCATCCGCTGCCTAATTCTTGTAACTCAGTAGCTTCTTTTGATACTTCAAGTTATGACAGATCAGCTCAGTTGAGAATCTGTTTCTTACAAGGAGAAATTATTTCCCTTAAATTCGTAACACAGTCAACAGYGGGGCAGGATATCCACCCCATCCCATCGTTCAGACCAAGTACAAAAATACAGGTAGTATTTCATCCTTTGAGTGACTTCTGAATCTACATTTAGCCACATCTTCAGGTAAAAAAAGTTGCTCCCATAAATTTACAATCAGAAGTCCTTTCTTTTATTATGCACAGAAATAAAAGCTTACATTTGAACAATACTGTTAACAATATATATTGTGTTTAAGGCTGATGATAAAGACAGCATAAGAAAGAGGCAGATTGCTCTAGTAATTATATAAAATGCAGCAGTCATTTGACTCTGCAGTTGTAAGCTTTTATTTAGGTAAAGTCTTTCAGAATGTAGAGCATTTTCACACACAATGAGAATTTAGGAGGTATTCTGACAGTTTATATTTCCATTCCATGTTCTTTAATTTCTCATCTAAAACAACCTTACGTTGTTGAGATTTTTTTTTTAAAGCTTTGAAAGCTTTGCTAAAACATTCTACTTAATTTTGGCAGTAATCAAATCATTTATCTTTCTGTTTTTTACATCTCCATACATCACCAAAACTACTGACAAAGTCAAGGAAAAAAAAAAAAAAATTTGGTTTTGTTTTTACATTGGCTTTAACAGAATTATGGTCATCCCTTTCACCCCAGTCCCTGATGGACTTCATCTGAAGTCTCCTGGGGACCATATGAAACTCTGGGGACTTGGGATGAGGGAAGAGCCTCCATGCCCAGAAAGGAAGCAGAGGAGGGTCAGGGCAGGCAGAGAGGCTCCGTATGCTCTTGAGTGAATAAGCCCTTCCTTCATCCACCTGAGCCGTCCCCGAGGAGCAGCTGTGCTCCCAGGCACGTGCAACATGTCTTGCATTGCAGGGACAAATGAAAGATGCTCAGAGCTGGAAGTGAAGGGTGAGATTTTGGCTAAAAACTGTTTGCAAGAGTTTCCTTGCAGAGCACTTGCTAAGTGCCCAGGCTTGGATGTTTAAACAAGGGCTGGTCTCCCCACACACTGTCTCTTGTTCATGGCTAATCCTGCAGCAAGGTCAAATAACGCCAGCTCTGAGTCACCACAACCATCTCCAAGGCAACTGGCTGAATATACAGTGTAAACACATGATTACAGATTCACTGTCGAGTTCAGGAAGGAGGAGGAGGAGGAGGAGGAGGAGGAGGAGGAGGAGGAGGAGGAAGAGCTGGGTTGAAATAAGTCATGCTCTTACTGAAATCAGAGTAGTCAGTGCTGAAGCAACACTGGACAAATGCATCGGTGTCAGTGGAGGGTATGAAAAAAATTGTTTTTTCCCATTTTGCTTCTCCCCAGCACCCCCTTCACCACTAAGGTCTTTTTCTCTCAGGTAGTTTCTCCAAAATGAGGTACGAGCACAGAAGAGGGTGTTATCCAAATGGTTGCTTTACATCTGAGATGTCACCTCTTCCCTTGCACCGCGGCCCCGGACAATGCCATCTGGCAGGAATGAGACTACCTTTCTGAAAGGTCCATTAAATCTTTGTCTTATACAGGCTGTATTTTGGGACAGCACCCATCCCTATCTAGCACCCCACGCCACAAGATCACGACTCCACTGGGTCAAAAAAAAAGAAAAAGCCCATTATAACTAAAGGAACAATGGAGAGCAATTCCCTCCTTTCTCTTTGAATCACGAATGGAGTCAGATTTCCCACTAACAGCGACAAAACGAGCCCCAGGGAGCCCTCCCCAGTGACTCAGTTATATTTGGGGCTGGCAGGACAGGCAGAGCCCAGAGCATCGCCCCGGGTACCGCCTGGCAGCCACCACCCCAGCCGCATCCACCGCTGCTCTGAGGACGTTAGGGCCAGCGGTGATAGGAAAGCATCGCTCCCGCCCGGAAATCCCATCAAGTACACCAGTTTCCGCATGGGCTGAAGGGGAACAGTGAAGCTTTTCAGTTCCTTTCTTGGCGACACAGCCGCAGTCCCGAGGGGGAGGTGAGGTCACTGCAAGTGGGGCTGGCAGAGCCCCGCGCCCACCACACAAAAGCAGGGAAGGAGTCACTCCTTCTTCTCCCTCCTCTGGGAGAAAATAAGCACTAATCTAATTGATTGCATGGGGCTCCAGTCATCAGTAACTGTAAAAAGACTTCTCTTCCCAAGCCAATTGAACAACCTGAACAGCACAAAAAGAGGAGGAAATGATAAAATACGGTGGCCAACTTTTAGCCACTCATTCCCAGGAGGAAAAACTCCTTAGCCCAAATTTTACTTCACGCGCATCTCTCATAAAACAATACTTACGAGAGAGATAAAAAAGCAAACCCAAGAAATACACTCAATCACTTAAGCTATACTGTGAATAGTGAAAATGTCAGGCGTTTTCTCACACTAGTATCAATGTGCTGCATAGCAACAAGTCAGAATGAAAGGTTAATGGTAAGGACYGCAGCCTGGAACACGCTCATTCCCACGGTCCTGAAGTCACCAAAGGAAAATGTCGTGCCGATTTGTTTTGTTTTGTTAACGGCACAAAAGCTTAAAAAGAGTGGTGGGCTTTAATGTGAAAACCCACCCCGTCTGAACCGGCTGTGCTGGAGGGATGGCACCAAGAACCTCGCCTGCCTGCCACTGCAAGAGTTTCAGAAACTGTGCTGGCTCTGATCTGCATGACAGGATTTAGGGGAAAAGGGTTGTATTTCACCACGACCACAGCAATGAACCTCACTGAGTTAAGCAGATCCTAAGTGTAACTAGGACTTACTGGCCTGTACACTGCGTGGACAATAGCATCTCTAACCTGGCAAATGTGTCTTCCATTATCTTGCTTGCATTTAAAAGCTTTTTAGTATGTGTAAATATAACTGTGTATTTTCTACAATAGAATCCCATAGTTACACATTAAATAATTGCAATCTCAGAGACATATAATTCTAGCAAAATCAAGCGAGAGATTTTTAAAAGGCAAAGCAGTCACCCAAACCACACTTTCTACTCTCTATGAATGTGTAAATGAGGAAAAAGACAACCAACAAAACAGCGTTACATTTAAGTCCACTTGAATTAACCACATTTCATAGACTGATACACTGATATACAAAGAAAGGCAATCGTTTACCAGGAGAGATTGTCTCCAGACTCCCAGGATTAATCTTTCTCGTGCTTGTGCAGTGTTGGACAGTTGACCCAGTGAAAACCAAGTAAAAAACTACATCATCTTCAACTTTATCTTCCTCAGTCAGCTGCACTGTAATAACAGAGTCACCCTAGGAAAAAGGACAAGAAAAAAGGTTAGGTTTACATTTGCAAGAACTGCATAGTATAAAATAAAACTTCTCTACCTACAGGGCTTCTGCTCCCTGTTCATACGCTCCTTTCACACGACTCGGGACCCATCCTAATTTTCAGATATGCAAGTCATCCTTAGCATGCCTCTTAGCATCACAGCCAGCCAACCAGCTAGAAAATATGTTGAGCGCAGCTCTAGGAAGAGATATGCAGAAATCTCAAGGGTATATTCAAAATAGCAACTTAATATGGTGAAATCATTCCGAGTCTGACAAACATGAGCACACACCCCACACAGGGTTTTTTATACACACACACATGCATATATATATATCCCCCCACATATGCATAGCTAAAACAACAGAATTGGGACAGCAGCCTAAAATTGCCTCTGTCTTCATAAATTTGAACAAATTCCCTAATTCTTGCTTGAGCGTTCACATTTCTCCCATCCGAACTAGCTACTGTGTTGATAATTCCAGTGTAACCAACTTAATCACTGAACGCATCTCTCATCCACAATCCATAAACACACAAAGATATGAAAGTTTCATATCCACTGAGATTTTTTCCCCCTTCCTTATAAAAAAAACAGTAACTGTGGCTGTACAGACAACGGCAGCTCTTCTCACTCATCTATAAGCTCATGCCTTGGTGAAAAGCTCTGTACATTATCCAAACCAGCAGTTCTTCAAGCCCAGAAAAGAAATCTGTCGTGATCTGTTGGCTGAACACTCCTGCTTAGTTTTAGGGAGTTTCAGTATCTCAGTATTTCAGTATATTCTACCATTTTGCTCATCTTTGCTATCAGCAAAAATTATGTTCATAAAGGGCACACACGGTTATCATAGTTAACTGAGCCCAGGATACAGTAAATACACTTGAAATTCATGCACTTGCATGGACAAGAACAGGAGCAATATCCACCAATTTCAGTTTTCCATGGGGAAGGGAAAGCAAGGAAAGCTTGCAGTTACTATAGCACTAAGCGAACCATGTTCATTTGATCTCACCATATATCATTTATCTCCCCGAAGAATTATATAAACTACGAGACACTGAGAACAACAGACTGTGAAGTGACCTTCTGCCCTTTTTCTATCAAGATCAAAACCAGTTGGATGCCCCAGTTTTACACTGCAGCTGCATTAGCCAGCTCTCTGCCACCACTCCATTGAGCATATGGTTAAGGCTGCAAATCTGGAAAACATTTTTTTATTGTTATTATTATTTTTGCAGATTATGCAATTCTAATTTGCATATCCAATAGAATACGCATGTCATTTCATTTAAAACCTTCTCCTTAAGATCAGTTTATCCCTTCTCTTTGTCACACATAACTATTGCAGAAAAGTCCAAGTCTTCCAAGTCCTCCCGTACACCCGTGCCCCATTAGCGTCGCTTCCCACGCTCCGTCTCATGTCTCCCCCCGTTTTCCCTCCTCTCAGCTCCTTTTACACCGCACCACAGCTTCCTCCTCCAAGTTCATATCCAGTTCTCCTCCTCTGATCTGGCCTGTCTGGTACCTCTTGCCAGGGGCAGGGCTGCACCTTGTTTTGATAGAAACAAGGTTTTGCAGTGCAGTACACAACCAGTCCCTGGTCTTAAAAACAAATATATGGGTCAGTCTTATAACACACAGGAAAGAAAACCATGAATTCAAAAAAGATAAATGCAGCAGTTGAGTCTAGTTTGCATTTCCAGAGGTTGCAGAGTTACAAACATACATTTTAGGAAGGTCTCATGTGATAATATCAGACCAGACTTCCAGCTGCGGAGAAAGGAACCATGTAGCAAAAGTATATATTGTATCTAGTCAGTGTTAAAATAAAAACAGGTGCAAAAAGAAATAAATCAAGCTTTAAATTCAAGCATGACCAATTCACATGCTGAGCTGAAAACTAAATATTCCATTTCAAGCAAATGGATCCAGTTTTGAGCGGATGTTCAAAAAAACAAAAGCTGAAGTTTTAACCTACAAACCCTTTGTGCTTTGATTCTTATATCCGTCTTTGTTCAAACTGTTCCTCCCTTAAGGCATGAACATACAAAGTACTTAAATGGACTTAAAATGCAGGTGACATTTCAGGATGCTCATCAACAGGGCTGATTGTTTAAAGTGGTATCTGTTAAAGGAGATTTTTCTTTTATCTAACTCAGAAATCAAGTACAGCTAGTCCAATTCCTGTGAAAGAAAAGCAAACCCGCATACAGTGCACATGAGAAGACACCTGTCTATCCATGTGAAAGAGTCACTTCCATATCAAGGAAAAGCAATTTAATTTGCAGCGTTACTGCAAAAGCTATTTTGTATATTTAGTTATTGACAAAAGACATGTAAATACAAGTAAAAAACCTGAACACCAAAACCTGAACACCAAAGGTTCCACATAACCTGAAATCTGTCTAAGCTGGGACTTAAAAAAAGGTAGCTGAACTTCTCACATAGATACCTGAACTTTAGGTGTGGAGCAGTCCAACCTAATTTTGAAGGTGGCCCTGCTTTGAGGGGTGGTTAGACCAGATGAACTCCAGCAGTGCTATCCAACCAAAATTATTATATTTATATTTATATTTGAATTCAGTTTACTTTAATTCATGTTTAAGTCTAGAGGAAGCACAAATTATCATCAGCTGATACCAATTTAAAAGGCTCTTCAGCTGTGTCTAAGTAGCACTTTACAGTGGGTCGGTCCCCACCACCCTGCTCCCTCCTCCTCCTCTTCTGGAGGACCCTCCAGCAAAAGACTGAAGGGGAAGGCCCAGCAGCCTTAATATAGTAACTGAGCATCTTATTTTTTTCTTGAATTGAAATTTTAAGTTGTCTYCAAATATCTTCAGCAAGAACGATAACATGCCACTTAACTGCTGTGTGCTTCAGCTTACTCACAGGTAATTTAATTTTTTTACTCCCTTGTTTTTAATTAATGTTATTAATGTAATTAATTTAATGTTTTTACTCCCTTGACCCGGGGAACTACAGGCCTGTCAGCTTGACCTCGGTGCCGGGGAAGATTATGGAGCRGTTCATCTTGGGGGCGCTCGCAAGCCATGTGCGGGACAACCAGGGGATCAGGCCCAGCCAGCACGGGTTCATGAAAGGCAGGTCCTGCTTGACCAACCTGATCTCCTTCTATGAC
>JAYKAV010000001.1:3922484-3943725 GCA_035582835.1 Phoebastria nigripes
TAAGCATTGGAACAGGCTGCCCAGGGAAGTGGTGGAGTCACCATCCCTAGAAGTATTTAAAAGACGTGTAGATGAGGCGCTTAGGGACATGGTTTAGTGGGCATGGTGGTGTTGGGCAGACGGTTGGACTTGATGATCTTAGAGGTCTTTTCCAACCTTAATGATTCTATGATTCTAGGTGTCTTCTGAGCTACCTCTTAGCTGTACTGTGCGTGGTACTGCTCACCATGCATGATGTGATCCGAGATCCCAGAAGGAAAAGAGCAAAGCACTAAATAAGAACGACCGTCCTCCTTCAATGCACATCTCTACTTCCCAGTTATTAACAATTTCACTGTCCACTGCCAATTTTAATTTGATTTTTAAAAGTTATATTGAAACAAAGTATTTATTTGAAAAGGAAATAACGCACAGAACAAACCCCTCTCTCTCAAACATTTTTGGAGTTAAAGAAAATCAGTTACAAATGCAGCCAAATTCCTCCAACCCACATAGAAGACTTTCCAACAACACTATTGCATACAGCCTCCAAAAACATTTTAATTGAAGTATGTTTACCTTTATTCATTTAATATTGTCCAAAAAATGTCATCTGTTCAGTATCACTGCCACACAAGGTGGTTATTATAACCCCTCTTTCATCCCGAATGGCTAGAAATGGGAGGCCAGCCTGCCAATATCCCTTTGGTGAAAGTACAGACAGATCAAAGTCATTCTTTGGAATGCTCCAACAAATAAGAATAATTTAATTTCAAAACTAGTTTGGATCGACTAATATTTACTTGGCTTAAAGCCCACTGGAAATGAAAACATTCCACTTTGGTCCATTCATGAAGGAGGTCGCCCTCTCCCTCGTTCGGATCTGAAAATCTCTGGTTTCAGATAGCTGTAACAGGATGTAAAGAACGTGGATGTGGCTCTTTCCTCTAAATATATTCCCTTCCCCAAACTGAAGGGAGAAAGCGGACGGTCTGCCTTGCCAAGGGACGGGTTTAAAGCCCTGACCTTGGGCTTTAAACTCCTATAAAACAACTCAGAAAGGGATTTTAGTGTGGCACACCTCTGAACCTTTGGCTTAGTTAAGGCAGCAGAAATACAATTATCTCTAAAAAGGTCCAAATGCTGTCTAAAAACCAAAGCCAGATAGGCAACGCACCTGTTTGTCAGCATATTTTGTTGGCATTAGGACAACTCCACCTTTTTCGGTATTTGTTTTTCCAATGCTGCAGTTATAAAGGTACAGAGATTGTGTGTAGGCAAAGTGCAAGCTACTCTAAGCAATCATTTCTTCTTTCTCAGACTTGGTTTCTGTGTCTGTAAAGGTGAATTATTTACCTTCAAAGGATTTTTTTTTTAACAGATGACTTCAACAATATTTGGAAGTGACGATGAAGCAAACAAAATCTTTAAGCTCAAAAGAATTAAGATCACTTACGTTATTAGCTGAAAAATACTATCCACCTTCCAAAAATAAATTGTTTTAAGCATGTAAAGACATCTTTCTTTTCCACTTCAGACTCTGGAAATCTGTCTGGTTTTGGGGAATTGGTCATAGAGGATCCTTTACAGTGGGACTGCAAGGACAGCCCTGGCAAATGCAGCATTCAAGACCTCCAGATGAAAACCATGAGTTTAGCTGGCAAGGGTGAGTTTTCCCTGACGGATATCAGCTCTAGCAGCAATAGGTACATTTCTCAACAATGGACTATGCTGGCTAACAAATTTAAAAGTTTTTTAAAAAAAAAAAAAAAGGCAAGCTGTACTTTTATAGCTGAAGCATGTGATTTCTAAGCTGGTTTTCCCCCCGTGGTTCATACTGGGAATTTTGAAGTATGTTATCTAACCCAGTAACCACCCACTCTGACCTCCCCCCCAACACAGTCTAAAAATACTTATGAAAATGAAGCGTGTTAGATAGCAATGCTGAAGCACTCAAGCATTACTTTAGCATTCAGCTTTTAATGAGAAAACACTAACAACTAGTAATCCTGAATTTGTTCTACACAGAAAAGCAAAATTGCTGCTGATGACCATTGCCATCTCCAGCTGTTTTTTCACGCAGGTAAAGCCTAGCCAGTGATGGAAAGTCCATGGGTTAGATGGCTTAGAGGTTCACATACAAGGGAAGAAACCTTCCTCCCAATATATTTCCTTCTAAATAGCTGTTGTAGATGTTGGCGACATGATGCTTTCTTAAAGAGGCTGGATTAGGCGCTGGATTAGATGAGTAAACATAACCTGTCGCTGTAACAAGTTTTGTTTTGCTTCCGCTATTCATAACATGAATCAGATCCTTGTTAGGTCATTGCTTATTGCATTATGTTGGGACACAAAAGGAGAAACATGCTTTTGAAACAGATTTTTTTTCCCCTTTGGGAAGCTCTAAATAGCTCCCAAGAGAGCTGCACTGTACCCAGGAGGACAGCACAAAATCACAGTTGTGGTTTCTTCCTCCTCCTTCAAGGAATTCAGGTTCATTGGTACCTTTATTTATTCATTTTTAGATGGAGCTGGACTCGCTGTTACCCCAGCTACTGCTCGACACAGATCAGGCTGTAATTGCAGCAGGAGGCAAGTCCTTTCACATCCCTGCGCTTCGAGTTTCCCAATCAATGAAATGGGAATCGTGGTTCAAACACATCAAGTATTTTTCATCCAAATGGCTTTTAAAGGAAAAGCTGGCTTTTCAATCATATTACGTTTTCTTTGGAAAGTGTGTAGGAGCGACAATAATTAAGTTAGACAAAATAAAAGGGAAAGCTGAGACAATCCCACCTCAAATTGAGAACTGCAGAATACCCTGAAATTAGCTGGAGGATGGAAAAGGCAACTGCAAGGCAGCTTTAGAAAATGTAGCAGAAATCATCCCACAAGAAAAAAAGTAAAATATAATTGTTTAGATGCTCGATGATCCGTTACCATCTACCTCTGCCAGTACACAAGATCAACAGCTAAACTTTTGCTCCCTGACAGTGTCCCCGTCTCAGCTGAGTATCCTGGAAGATCCCTCCCATGTAAGGTTACTTCGGGTTGGTGCAAACATGCGCTTAACCCCCTGGAGAACCACATCTGGAAAGGGCACCCGCAGCACATGAACACATGGACATCTCCATGCAGAACAAAAACAGGCACAGCCGCATGGGCTCCTGACTGCAAAAGGAGATGGAGGTTTGGGCAACTATTTTTAGGGCAAACATGACAGTGCTCTCATCTCCTGGAATAACCCTTCTGATTGACAAAGGCTTGGAGCCCAGTTTTCCCAGGTCTGACTAAGCGTTCCGGCCGGTCAGCCGCAACACAGGCACCGAGCGCCACCACCACTGGCTCATAAAACCAAGGGATGCTCTTCTTCCACGGCAAGAAAATAACCTACGTCCAGCAAACTCTTCCAGGCTGCTATTCCCAGGTTAGCAGAAGCAGATGAGCAGCTGAACCCAGAGGGGTGGAATCTGGGGATGGGTCCTACCTACAAAACATCCAGCTGAGTCCCCTTCCCTCTCTGCCTTAGCATTGTGTGAGTTTGTGAGTGCACCTCACTTAATCTTGAGTGCATTTTCCCTCTTGGGAACACTATTAGGGCCTGGATGTTGCTTTCTGGTACTTCACTCCCAGATGTTGCAACGATGCTATTTAAAACATCCATCCTCTTTTGCAGATGTGGCCATTTACTCTGCAAGCTCCCAGCACACGTATATAAAAGGAACGTACCAGGGGACAAGGTCAGAGGTATCTGTTACAGCAAGATAACACGTTATTACAGACATCCTCAATTTCACCAGTACGTATTGACTCAGAGAAGCATTTAGGAGAAAAATCACGTCAAAAGCAGTGTATTCAGCAGAACTCCAGTCCCCAGAAACAAAGGTAGGGCTGTGAAATCTGTCTGAACACGAGAGCAACTCTAGAAATCCCTCCTCGCCTGGAGATACCCCCCTTGATAAAGGCAGTGACCTGGGTCAGGAGGAGCGTGGAGAAAGATGGATGTCGTTCGGCTGGAGTGTTGCAACCTCCTACAGATAAAACCTCCAGGGAGAGACTCCAGAAATAAACAGAATGGCAAGCTGCCAAGTTTGGGGTAGATTTGGGTCCTTTTTCAGAGTCAATGACTTCAAACTCCTTGATCCTAAAGGAGCATGAAGCAGAGATTTTTTGTTTGTTTGTTTTCTTAAAATAAATTTAAAAAAAAAAAATCACAAAGGAAGACAAGAATGACTCCAATGGTTAAAAAAAAAAAATATATATATCTCAATCTCCAAACCTAACTTTATTTCCCGTTTAAATTAACAGCAGGGCTATTATTTCTGCCAGCAAAAGGTTTCAGGTTAACGGCACGGATACTGAGCCCCTCTGTGATGAGAAAGGCAGATTTTGCAAAGCAGTCTCTTGCCCTTAGGAAAATACATTTGCAGACCGTAACGTCTTGCCCGCAGGCCACCAAAAGAGCAGAACGATGGTACATGTTTTTCTGCCAGCCCACATAGCAACTTGAGGTGATACCTTCCATATTTCATTAATGCTGCACTGAGCCAAGTGATCTCCTCTTCCAATGCTAGCCACAAAGCCGTGACTGAAACACTGACATATATGCAAAATAACTTTCTTCTCTCCACCGCTTTCTTCCCCCAAAGGTGAGAAAGAATTTGGTCCAAAAATAAGTTTAGCTTAGCATGCTGATGGATAAAAGATTGACGCAGGGCAAAGCAGGGATAGACTGTCAAGAGACCATTTAGTTAAGACTCTTTAGGTAAAAGGAATATGTGGGAAAACATGGACATCTATGATAAATAGCCTTGAACTGTTGCCTCCAGGCCCAAGCTGGCTCCCACAGATCCATCCTGAGTGTGAACTGTGCTGAAAACACAGCATGGACACCCTTGACTTGACAGACTCTGCCTGTCTGCAGAGCCAGCATCGTTACGGCTGATTTATTAACGCAATCTCACCGCCACACCACGTCCCAGGCCAGTCCAGGTGTCTAATCCTGCAGCAGGGTTTATTTGCAAAGCAATAAATGTTTAAGGAGTGCAAGGAGCAGACTTCCTGCTCTGAACCAGTGTGAGCAACACAAACTCCTGCAGAAATGGGTACACTTGAAGAAATCCATTATTAGTATCCCACATCCTTTGACAGAGCATGTCTCAGTCAGTCTCCAAATCAATCAGCTCAGAGATGAATCTTTATTGAGTGTCAAGATGCTATTATAAGTATTACATACATATTAATCCAGGCAGCTTGAAGGAGATCTCTACAATGCCAACAGAAAATCCATCAAAGTAACAGGATCTCGTTAGTGCTGAAAGAGACACATGATTTATCTTTATGGGTACATCTTCATGACATATCACTTTGCTGCACAGAGCCTGGCAAGTTATTAGATTGGGCTGTTAACAGCTAATTTAGCTGCATCATTGCTTTAGCACAAGGCTCCACATGCTCTGCAGCTCTTACGTTACCAACACTTGTTCAGAGCATGTTTAGTGCATCTGCTTGGTGCCGGACTGTGCTATGCAGACAGCCTTCACAAAACTAAACAGCCAAGGTCATTTCCAATAATTTTTAGCACACAGGAAGACGTGATAAAATTAGCAATAAAATTAACTGCAAAATAGCAAAAATCAAAGTTAAGGGGAAAATAGAAAGGATGAGAAAAGTGCCATTCAACCATTTGTGTTATATGCAAACAACTAGGGAAGAACTGCTACAATAATTTTATTGTTTGGGTGAAATTGGCAGTATAGTGAAGAAAACAGCTATTTAATTTTTYGTTTATTTGGGCAGTTTAGTGTTAGCCAGACCATTCATTTAAAACACTGTGTGCTTGCTGTCCTCAGTCACCGTGGCCTGTACTATCTGAATAAGCAACTATTGACAGTGACCCCAAACCCCTTCCACCGCAAGCCTCGTACAGCTCTTGTACAGAGAAGAGGAAGGTATGGAGGAACACAGGGAATAACACACTGGGGGTTTGTCCTCTAAACTATGCAAGTCTCCATGTAATGCCACCACATGAACATGAATACAAGACGAAAGACAGGGGGAATCTCCCTATAGCAGAATATCCCCTCCAGTACCATCCAGTCTCCACAAAAACTACTGATGTTACTATCAGAAATTGTGGAAACCATTAAAATMGATTCCTATGAAACACACCCAAATTGATAGGAATGTCTTGCTCTGGCCTCTACTGTTCTCCGCTACACTGTTAGAGAACCGAACCAGATCATTTTATTACCAGCTGCTTGAGTGATTGATAGTGTTTCTTGCTAATTACTCACGTAGCAGTAACAACAAAATTGTAGTGCTTGGGAGAAATAGCAGGCAGTCTTAATGCATTCAGTGACTAACAGGAATTCAGCTATTCTCTTGGCATCAGAGAGGTGGAAAGAGTCACAATTCCTGGAAGATAAAGTACATATGATGACACATTATTGGAAACAACCTCCTATCACTGGAGTATTTTCACAAATAGCCTTGATGTGCCTTAAAGGAAAAAAAAAAAAAAAAAATCAGGTTTGAACACTAACATCCAAAGGCGTAAGAGAGCAGAAGGATGGCGTTTTCCTGGTTCTTCAGCCTCCTCTGCAGTACAGCAAAACCCTCAAAAGGACAGAGCTCAGAGTGTGTTTCAGAATGCTCATCTTCCTGCCAGCTGCAAAATATCCTCACCAGTCTTTAAATATTTCACAACTACAGTACTTGGAGCTACTGTAATGATTGAGGCACTTTAAAAAGTGACACTTTTTACCATTAGAGAATAGAAACCATTATAACTATTATTTTCCTGAAAAAGAACCCCCCGCAACCACAACTACTAGACAGATGAAACTTTTGCAATACTTAGAAGAAACACTTTGAAACAAAGATACAAAYGCAAGGCAGCCCTGCAGAAAGCAGCGCTGAAAATGTGTCCTGCAACAGAACTGCCACTTGATGGCAGTGCACAGCATCGATCTTTGCACAGAACAATTAATGACAGTTTATTTTATTTTCCACTTATGCACAATATGGCATTGCTTTAGTGAGCAAGGCGGAGGACGAGCATTTGCAGAGACACCGCATGCAGCACAACCTTCAGAAGCAGAGAGGAGGCACTGCAGATAGAGCCCAGGAGATTTGAGAGTTTATTTGAAAACACCATGCCTTCATCAAATCGACGTCTTCATAAGCACTACTCTCACATCAGCTTTGCTGTCAGAACTGCCTCTAGTCTAACAAAATGACTGTCAGAACTTTGTTACAGAAAATAAAGCGGGGACATGTATCTTGATTGATCAGATTGGAAATTTGTTTGGTCATTCTAAAGGTAACATAAGAATATTTATAAACTCTCTATATAAATACATTCCACAGAGGAAGAGTTGTTGAAGAGTATTTTCACCCTCTCAAAAACCAAGTCCTGATCTCGTTGCTCATTCCTCCTGAGAGGAAGGGAGGCAACAGCGTCAGCCAACACTGGGGATGGGACGCAATCTCCTAGCGTCTTTCCAGATATCAACCAGCTCATTGGCTATCACAAGAAATGAAGAACCCTAAATTCAGAGCCTAAGAGGTATTTGTCATTTCACCCAGTTTTAATAAAACTCTTAGTGTGACAACGTAAGGATTCCTTTTGCAGTTTCAGAGACTGAAGCAATCTAATAGCTCCCCAAAAGAGGGGATTGTTGTCTCCTCTGCTTTCCCACCCCAACACCTTGTACCAGCCTGGCATCTTTCTTCTGGAAGTCGTATTATTTCAAAGTTCACACGTAATGCTGCAAAGCATTAAGGGCAGAATTTCAGACAAGTGCTCCAGACTTTGTTTAAGCTAGTCCATTTATTGTTTACTAGCACATTCATACCTACAAAACAGGATCACAGAAGAAAAGATCAAATAGATAATGATGGGAGAAGGACCTGCAACCCCTATCACCAGCATCTTCAGTTTCAGATAATATGGAAGAAGTGTTGAGAAGGGGCCTCTCAGCCACAATTTAATCAATGGCTCATCCTGGAGGAAGGCGATGCTGATGGTCAGGAGGCCTCTTCCGACTTCTCCAGTCAAAGCTGGCTTCAGTAAATGCACAGAAGCAATCATTTCACAAGAAGTCCTATACTAACATTGCACAGATCTCACGAGCTAGCGAACGCCTCACTTAAGAGGAGCAAGCCAAGTGAACAGCCTTGTGATAAGCAATCTGTGCAACCTAAAGCCTTCATTTAGGTACCCAGGAACTGGGAAGCAGCAGACAGCTTGCCAGAGCATGGTGCAGAGCTCAGGTGGCAGCTGCCAGACGCCCATTTCGACAGAAGGGATGACTTCTTGCATGATGTAGAGCAGAATTTGGGAAGTGGAAGATGAAAAGAATCTGGATCAAGGACCTAAGTAACAAAAACTTGAAAGATGAGGTCAAGCACAGTTTAGCGAGGAAACTATTTTGCCTGCAGAATGAAAGCAGAACTAGACAAGTTGCAATGTGCTCCTCTCAAAAAGTCAGTTTATTCAGGCGCCCCAACAAACTTTTTTAAAACCAACCAAGAAGCAGGTTCTTCCACAAGTAACACAAGCAAATATTTTATTTGTAAAAGGTGCTCAGAGGCCTTCCACTCATTCATTATTCAAAGACATTTTGAAGGTGGGGCAGAAAACTACTTTGTCATTAAGAAGAAATCAAGTACCCAACAAATAAAAGACAAGAGGTTTATCAGATCCTCTCACCACAGAGCTGAACTAAACATCAAGGCTAGTTCTCCTCTCGCCTAAGGACCTCGAGAGAAAGTAAGACAGGGCTTCTGTACAGTGATTTTCGTGAGAAATCCCCACATCAAAAGCATGCAAGGTATGTTCTACTTTTTCTGCTGGACTGATCTCAGATATTCAGGCATCCCAGTGGCCTTTGTCACCATAGATGCCACTAAGCAAACAAATTCAGCGTTAGTAGAAAAGTAACTAAACCACAGCTGCCARCCTCATGACAACATCTTACTGTAGGATTATAAAGGTATTTCATTTTGTCCTTTTGTCCCTTTGGTAGAGATTTCTGAAGATCATTAATTACCTCGCACACAATAGTGCACAAGTCACACCTGAGATGGTTTCAGCCACGGTAACAACCCGGCTGCCAGGCAGGCATGCCTGTACAACACCTCGCTGCGCTCACGGACACGGGGAACCATGGCGCTTGGGACAGACTCTGCTGCCACACGCCTCAAGCTCTCTGTATTGTGAACTTTTTTCTTTAAACCTTTAACATTTACTCAAAAGAGGGTTTTTTCTTAAAACATGAACATCAGAGGTTATCACAATTGTTCTTCTCAGGAATACACAGTGCACTTCCGTAGGGCATCATTCTGTGTGAAATATGTAAGTGGGAGAAAAATATTATAAGCATTATCCTTTTCTTCCCATTGTAGATTAAAGCAGGACATACTGGGAAATCTACAGGAGTAGTTCATTCATTAACAGAAGAGAGGACCTACTGCATCCAAAACCCAGGTTATATTAAGAGAGGGTCAATGCATTCTTTCTGAGGCTTTTGAAGTTCAGACTTCATTAAGTTGCATGACATTTTGGCTTGGAAGCGGGAGCTCTCATCTCTATCAAAACTCTCCTTGAGAAACTCTGCAGGTTACACAGCTCGTAAGTGGCAGTTTATACAGGAGACTCCATCCACAGACCTGATTAAAGACCAAAGTCAATGGGAGCATTTTTATCAATTAAGTGTTTGTCCTCCCATGCAATCACCAGTTATGACACATTTGGGTTTGTCACTCCAAATAACGTGGGCACACCTTAGACAAACCATGCAGAGGAGGAGTGCTGTGATTTAAAACAAGTTTGTTCCTTTTAATCAAAAAGGAAAAAGGAAAAAAGTTTGCAGCGATACATCATCCTTCTCCAGCTGCTAATCTTTTCCATTTCACACCCACTGATCATTATCACCATGAAAAAACATTCCTGTCTTAAAGGCAGATCTAAGGTTGTAGCCCTGGTAGTAATCAAGAGAAGATGACACTTAATGCTTCCAACTCGTCCCCTGCATGTCACTCCAGTCCTGTTCCAACACATTCATATCCAGTACTGCTCTCAGGTTATTCTTCTAAAAAAACCAACATTGATTTCAGAGTGGCAGGAGATGCGAGCGGGTTAGAAGAATGATCAATAACATTACAAAGAACCTATAGCTAGCAGAGGCTGAAATGGGAAGCCATGCAGGTCACTTTTGAAGTAAGGTTTTCAGGACATTGTATGCAGCTGAAGACTCGACCTTGATCATTCACTCACGTGCACTCTATATTTATTAAAGTTTGGTTAGAAATAAGGACACAGCTTGTGATCCTTGATCCTTTTGCAATTAAATCTCCTGCTGAATACTCTGCTGGATTCTCAATTAATGACAACATTTATAAAAAGATCAACACGTCACCTTTACAAAGCTCTTTCCCATTTTCTTTCTCTTGCCTGGATGTTAGCAACAGTTGAGTTTAAGCTAAGTGACTAATTTAAATTATTTCATTTATAAACAGAGAACTTAATGAATCACAACAATAAAAAAGGTCACTTAATAATAAACCTCCATCGTTTAGAGCAATGTTAATCCTTTTTTCCCTATCTACATACCCCTTGATGATCTGGATATTCCAATAACATATTGACAATAGCTAGGAAGTACCTTACAATACTCAAGTCAAAATTTTGACTTTAGTTGGTAGAGATACAACTTTTATAAAAAGGTGATGATCAACGAGGTCATTGCAAGTATTTAACAAAAACAAACAGAACTGAAGCTCCTAACTTCCCACCTCCCATCAACCAAAGACTTTTGCCACCCTCCCATTCTGCCTGAGCCCTGCCAGCAAACGGAACAATTCAGTCCTTTAGCTTTGAGACCCTGGGCTTCCCAAGCACAAAGCCCCAGGCAGATCAGAAATAAGGTTTGAAACACTGTCCTTTATCCACTACGCTGTGCTTAACAGAGTTCCCATATCGACGGGACAGCACTGAAATACACGAGGGATGTAGGTAAAGCCAGTTTCAGATTTAATCCAGCATCTGTGCATCAATAGGTTCCCGACTACAGTTTAAGGCAGGCAACCAAAGGACTGTCCAGCCACACGGACTTTTTTTTTTTGCACATCCTGCAGTAAAACGCACCTGAAGAAATCAATGTGTATTAAGGACCTTGTATTACAGAATATCCCCTTTTCCACAGAATATCCGTAGTTGCACCAAAGACTATGTAAAGCATGATCCATATAATTACACACTGGGAAGAAAACAATCCATGAGAACAGCAGCAACAGAAATCAGATACACTCAATCCAGCCAAGTGACAGTTGCTTTTTGTAACCTTGACCCATGCTAGTGAAAAAGCTGGCAGATAAAGCTTGTTCTCTGTTAAAACCCTCCCCATGCTATGCCGATTATGGCTCTCAAGACCAGTTCTGCATTAAAGTCAAGCTTGTATCACAAAGTTTAAGACCACTGCTGTAATATGAAGAACTCGAACCTTCATCGTCACAGTTATGTGAACCACAGAAGACCTCGTCAATGACTTCCCCACTCTACTACCCCACTTCTTCAGAACATCACTGCTGGCAGCAAGACAGCAGCTCATGTTAGTACCCCACCAAGATACCTGGGGAAGGAGGAAGTGGGTTTGAACATCTTTATTTCAAATTCACACCACAATATTAAGCCACAGACTCTGCAAAGTAACACTGCCTTTTATAAAGGCAATTACACGTTGACAGTGGTACAGATGGGATAGTTGCTTGACCTACAGCCTGTTTAAGCACCGGCATTAATGGTATTGCACTGTGGTGAACCTTCCCCGTGCTATATTGAGGAACACTTTGCTGCCCTATCTCTCCTGGCACGAGCTCCTCTGCCCCATGACTGTGCTGCTGTGAGCAGCACCAAGCTCCGGGGCCAGGAGAGCTCATTAAACAGCGTTAAGGGCAGGTAACGAACAGCTCTGGGTGAGAGATACGATGCTCCTGGGGGGACCAACTGAAGGAGCCAGGGGCCGTCTGTTTGCAGAGGAAAGGCTGAGCTCTTGTCCCAGCCCAAACCTGCAGCAATACAATGCTCAGCTCTGGTTCCTGGCAACCTCATTAACCAGCGAACAATCAGGCAATACTTAAATGGGACAGACTTATTTAATCACAAAAACACAACACTCATTATTACTACAGGATGTGTTTTCCACCTTATCTCTTAATCTTTACACTTACAAAGGCCAGTAGTCTCATCATTACAGGCTGTGATTTCCCAGTGGTCACAAGCTCTGCAGAGGCAGGACAGCTGATTTTTACAGACGAGGTAAATAAAAGTCCAAGCAGCCAAAAGAAGGTACCAAAAAGGATGCAGCAGGTGGTCTTCTCTCTATTTATGTACACTGACTTGAATAATACAGGAATCTCTATCCCTCTATTAGTGTGTATGTGGAAGTACCATCTTTTCCATCACCCACAAAACTTTGGTCCCAAGTACACTGGACATCTCAGGTTCCCAAAACACTTTTCATAATTGTAGGCAAACTGGTAATTATCAGATAGGCTAGAATGTGCTCTAGCTCTCTAATTGGCTTCCAGGAACTGAACTAGAGACATCATTTTTTACTTTCTCCTCCTAAAAAGAGCTCAGTAATGCTGCTGATGATAAAAACAACTACCAAATGGAGCTTTCAGGATTAAACTCATGCAAGATTTAAAAAATTAATACACAAAATTAAGTAACCTTGAATCTAAGCTATTGGCTTAAAAGAGGAAGAGCGTAAAGGATGCAATGCAAAGGTGTCAAGAGCAAAAGGGTGAAATTTGGGGGAAGCAATTTTTCTTCAGAGTAGACAAATGTAGGGAGATCCCCTGAAATGTCTGTATTGCCTGTTATTTCCAGTCCTTTACTTCACAGAGATGAAATTCCTTATGGAGAAATTCACAGGATACTGTTCTCAGTTATTTGAAAACAAGCTTAAGGAGCCTCTATGCGGAAAACAGAGTTGACATCACTTTGAAGAAGGAACCTGGTGAGGTTTTGTATTCACCTACCAATGGCCAGGCCACAAGACTGTTGTGTCTGCCTTCTGAAAAATAAAAATACCAGGAAGATATATTTTTCTTTACATTCTGTTCATATCTAACAACTCTCAGATGAGCTGAGCTGTCAATTAACAACATGTGGAAAACAAAACTGATCTTAAAATGTACAAAGCATTTATCCTGAGAGCAAACAGGAAGACTAAATATTGAATTTTCAAGGTCCTTCAGTTTCTCTTTTTGTCCCCCCTCCGCCTCTTCCTTAAGCTACCAAAATTTGTTTGTTTTGAAAGGGAGCTGATTTGCGTATACACCTGGGCAGGGCAGGAAGAGAAAGAGAGAAAAGGGAGCCACTGATGTATTAATAATGTTGTCATCAACTTATTTGCATTGCAAAGAAACGCTATAGTGAGTGCCATATAATCATTATTTTACACCAGGCTACATTTTACCTCAGCCCAGTCCTCCTCACTATCACGTGGGGATGAGGACTTTTAAGTATGCCACTCCAGTATTACGTATTAAATAAAAACCCACACAAAACGGTGGGAAAATAAACTAAGTCAGAAGATAAGATTGGGAAAACAAAGCCTCCAGATTAGTTAAGTCATACACTGTTCAAAAGACATAAGGATAATTTTATCCTGCTTTCTACCACTCATGTGTTTCTACCGTGGCAACTACATCATATATTTGCACATAAGTTTAATTCTCTTTTAATGTGTCGTAAATTTAAATTAAGTTACTTCAAAGTCAAGATGCATTCAGTAGGCTCGTGATTTAACAAATTTCAGGCAACATTTAGTTTCACAGTAATACAGAATATGGTGGTGTACTCCAGGAGAGCCATTCTCCCAAAGTCAGGTCACACTATGTAGTGTTAATCTCGCTTCAAGCACAAGACTTAGTACAGTAAGTAGAGAATAAACTCCAATACAAGCTTCCAGCTGGTAATTAAAAGTAGGCAAAATTTAAAAGCTTCCATGGCATTAAAGGTCAATAYGATCCATTATTTAGAAGACACAATACTTTCCAAGAAACAGGTCTATCACCAGCCCTGATCATTTCTCCTTCCTTCCCCTTAAAAGCCACATTTGCAAGCAATTTTCCCTCCAAATTTTCCATCCTTGCATCCAGCTCTACCCGTGTTAGCAAGGTCTGTGGGTAATACCATAAGCACAGGATGGCTTCATCAGCTAACCCTGCTCTGAGCATGGCAAGGCAATATGGAAAATAAACGGTCACAAACCTGGCTGGCAGCTTTGGCACAAATTTAACACACATGCATACACCCCCTCAAATCCACGTCTAATTTGACAGTCCCCACGTTCTGCAACAAAGCTGCTATTCAAGAGCAAGAGGAAGCTTGTTCCTTATTAATGTAGCCATCGAGGTTACGAGCTTCCAGGAGGCTGACGTAAACCATTCCCTGCTGCAGCACTCACAGCACAGCCGAGCCGTTCACTGCTTCCAGTTCCTCCCTGCCACGTTTAAAACTCCGACCAGAAAAATATTATCACAGTGGGCAAGCACTGCACACCGGGATGCCCTATTTTCCACACAAGTAATTTCTTCTTATGGCCTCTCCACACATCAAGTCGCAAGAGCACAGCCATGCGCTCGAGCATGCTTTTGGGAGGAAAAAAATAAAAGCAGGGGGATGCCTGCATGGTGACAGCATTACAACATGTCTCAAAACTTCTTTAAAATTGTCTGCTGGAAAGACAGAGGAGCTCTGTGACTTACCTGAGCATTACCACCAAGCATTTGCAATTCAACGAATACAAACAAGGTCTTTGGGGAGCAAAGAAAAAAGGAGCAGCATCTCCAAAAAGGGTGGAGGGAAGCATTTTGTATGAATAGCAAGAGAGGAAACAACTGTTTAAATTTTGTACTCACATATAATGGAGCTTGCTGTGGATTAAGTTTCATGACCTCAGAACACTGAAACAAAAAAGGAAAGACAAATTTAAGACATTTTTTGTAAAATTTTAAGTACTTCTTCATATGCTGCAGAACGTTAAACTTCCAAAGCTGTATTAGCACCCCTACATTATTTTTTCCAATAGTCACTTTTACTCAACAATTTCCTATTTTCTCTCTTTCAGATCAAAAAGGATCTGTCACGTTTTTTTTTATTTATGCTTACATTAAGCAAAGACAACTCTAAAATGATTTGTAGAGCAAAGCGCGCATCTGAACCGTCGGCAATGTTGGCACTGAGGATATCCCAAGTGAAACTTGCATCCTCTTTGCGTCCATCTCAGTTCATCTTTCCTCCTAGCAACCTTCACGTCATATCTGTTTTTTATGACAATTACCAAACCTTAATTGCTATCTGCCCACGTAGTCCCCCACTCCCATCCAAAAAATGTTTGTAAAGATTTGTAGTTCTCTCAGCTGTTGGAGAAGACCAATTACTCTGGCAAATACTACCTTGCCCAAGTTAATTTGGTGCCTTTTTTTCCCCTTACCACTTGATTGTTTGTTCAAGAAACATTTCAAAACTATTTAAAAATCAAACTATCAAAAATGCTCCTTGCAAAACTAAGGGAAAACTTCCAGAATAGACGATGCTCATGATTCTGCATCAGCATTTTTCATAGTCAAAACCTACCATTACTCATCCTACCAACGTGATTTTAGCCAAGAAAATTTCCTCTTTCAGGTCTGCCCCCGGAATTTCTATATAACCTGGTGAAAGTTATTTGTATTGAGCTTTGCATCAGTTGAACCAGAATTTCACTTGCATTAGTTTCTCCATTGCAGCAGAAAATATTCACCCTAAATGAAAGCTGTAAGTTTTCATTTAATGTGTGTATTAAGCAGTCCAGGATCATAAGATGAAGGAATGCAAAACAATTAAAAATGGAATTTCTGCTGTTGCTCATGTCTGCAGTACTGGTAATGCTCTGCAAATACTTCAAACCCTTTTTAAAAAGGGATGAAATACCACTCTGCTTTTCACACAGAAAACACTGGATCTTGTTCATACTTCATTCCCTTCCAAATCGCAGTTTGCTTTTAGTGAGACAGAAATTAAACCACAGCCTACGTTTTCTTAGCTGATTCCAGCTAGGATCCCTCACACGCTCTCCTTATTTTACAAAGAAGCATTTTTGTACCAGTTGCTTTAAAATGTCTGAGCTACCTGCCAAGCTTGCTCACCAAAACACAGTCCCTCTGCAAAAGGTCCTCCAAGGCAGCCAGGGGATGGACAAATATTTTGCAAATAGTTTTAAATCTAGTCAAATTCATACGTATTTTCAAGCTTGAGATTCCCCTTCCAACAGCAAGAATGCCTCAAAATGGTTATGCTTGATAGTTTTCCCTGTATTTTCAGCTCTTACAAAGACTGACTTACTTGTGAAAATAGGGGACTGGTAGCACTAGCTATCATTTGGACAGGTGAGCTCCAAAAACAGCTCTGCAAGCAATCCTCACTTCTGCCCTACAACATGCTCCTGCTATTCCAGTCCTACAGAGGGCTCAAAAAGAAAAGAAAAAAAAAAACCAAAACCAAAAAATGCACAAACCCTGACAATCTCCCTCATGACCCACCTGAGCCTCTCTCTCCTGTTCTGAACCTGGGCATCTTGAACAGGGGTACCAAAACATTATCCAGCCGAGAGCGTTTATTGTATCTTACGGAAATTAAACCACGGTTGGAAAAACTCCCTTTTAAGCCCACTTCACCTGTGGATTTTTACAAAGTCTCATTGCAGTGGACCAATTCCCTCAGGAAGCAAAATTAAGACCTGTAGTCTAACACAGTGATTTGGTAGTATTTGGATATGACTTTTAAAAAAATATTACAGCACAGAATCAAAACAGTTGTGTCTCAGATGATAATGTTTAAAGGGAGTTAATATAAAGCATGGTTTTCTCACCACATCTTCTCAAGTCTTGACAAGTAACTGAACAACTTTTCTTTTTGCTGATAAAAGATCAGTGTGCTATACCTTCAAAGACAAAGAATCTATACTTTTGCATTTACATCAACTATTAGATTACTCCTTATCCCCAAAATTCAGCTATCATTCTACAGTAGCAATATTACTACTGGCCTTCTATAGGATAAGGTGCAAGTTAAAGGATGTCAGACAAAAAATTCAGGAAAACAGAACACGACAGGTTTGTATTTGCCCAATTCACGACAATACATATATTCTACTTCTCAAGTTTCTCTCCGCTCCCAAATAATTAATTTTTTTAAATTTTTATCACCTATTTCAGTTTCTCAGGAGTTTGCTCTGAAGAAAGGAAGTTATTCTAACATACTCAAATATATTCCTCCCTCCTTTGTGATTTAACAGCTTTACCTCTTCCCTGTCACAGTTCACAGGTATGTTATTGTCACTCTTGCCATTACACACAATAATTTCTGTGATCTGAAAGCAAATTACATCTGCGTTCACTCAAAAAGCAAAATTACCGAGCGCACACTCAGGGAGGTCACACCTGGATTCCAACCAGCTGTTTGCTTTGCTTCGGCAAACCCACGGGGCACCAGCCAGCTTCTCACACTCGGTAGGGTATTCTCACCACTGCCTCATCCCTCCTGCTCCACTTTGTTTGCTCTACCCAGTCATCAAGCCAACGCTTTCTAAAAAGTCCCATCCAAAGCCTCATGAAATAAGGAGGAAGGCCCTAAGTGCAAGCCTGGGGCATGCACCTAATCCCAAAAAGCAGTAGCAGGATCTAGACTGTTATATTTTCCCCTCCCTGATGTAGATTTGAGAAGCTGAGAGGTGTTGACAGGAGGAATCAGGTGTCTAAGCTGGACCTTTTGTCTTCTTTCTTATTGACTGCTTCACTGGTGCTCTAGCCCACCCTTTTCAGCAAAGCCATGGAGGGACCTGTATTACACCAAAAGTAATGCTCCTTTATTTGACATTTGGGTTGCAATGCTGTAGGACTGATCAGCTGTGAGCCCCCCCCCGCTTTCACGATTTTTGTACAAGATGCCATTCTAGCACCTGCCACCAACACCCATCACACCTTTATGAAAAGGAGAAACCACAGTTCATGTTCATTTTAGCTGAAAGTCCCAATGTGCAAACACTGCCCAAGCTCCTTTGATGAAGTTTTTCATCAGTCCTTTTTTATGGAGCAGACAATGAATATTAGTAAGAATGTTCCTTTTAAGACCATTGGTGGAAACCAGTAAAGAGAGCTCTCCTGTGCTGTCTGGCTCAAACAGGCTGCACTGAAGGTATCAAAGATTTGTATAAAACATCAGCTGCAGAAGAGCATGCCCTCAACAGAGCATTTAGGTTCCTGTAATTCAAGGAATAAAGCGAGATGGCATCCTCTGATCTTTGCCATCCGACAGAAGGGCAGACCGTTTTGCCTTGCTCCATCACCTTCCTGGCAGATGCCTGATAGCAGCTGAGTAGAGACAGAAATGGGAAAGAGGAGAGAGACATGTATAGATCAGGAAAGGATGGGTTGGCATTAAAAACTTCCACTGAGTAACCTCTTTCTGCGGTAGAGTTGGTTTCGGTTGTAATGAAAGTGCCACGAGTCACGGAGTCCAAAAGAAGATCTGTACTTACTTGATGTGTAAGGACGGGAGAATATTCACACGTCTCATCAAGGAAAAAAGGGGAGGCCTATGAGTTCTAACTCATGACCAGTTTTTGTTGGGTTTTTTTGGCAAAAGAAGTGCACAGCAGCAGCAGTGAAATAAAGTGACACTGCTGAACACTTACTCTTGTCAAACAAGAAAACAGAAATCCTGGAAATACTTCCTGCAGGAAGATTTTTCCCCCCTCTTATCTTACTAGTTGGCCCTTACATCAGTAACTTAAAATGATTTCTCATTTCATAATACACGTCAGTCCAATTTTTCAAAGGATGCAAACTTAGTTTGCAAGGAGACAGGCAGGTTTGGAAGATATTTTATTTTATCTTGTTAGGAAGTGCTTTGGCAAAAACATATGAGACAAACTGAGTGACAGATAAACCTGAATGACTACTCTGCGTCAGCAAAGGACTAAATTTAGGTTTCTAGACAAGTGAACTTCTCCAACCAGTGGGCAGGCAGGGAGCAGCCTCTGAAAAACTTTAAAAACAACTTTAATATAGTAAGAAAATGGAAAAAAAACGACAGACCACACTGATCATAATCAAACCAAGATTCATAATGACCCTAATATAGTCAATTAGTAAGTTGGACTAATTTAAGTGTAAAAATAAGGAAAAAAAAACCCGAAAAAAAAAAGGAGAAAAAAGGCTAAACTGTGTTTTCTCCTATATTAGAGGAGCACATCCTTCAAGTTGATGCCTGCTCTGAGCCCCAGAAAGCAATTTCTATCTTTTTGGGCAGGTAGCACTTGCTCTATCAGATAACGCAGACTGCAGAGAGAATACCTGGCCCTACTGCGAGATCAGTAGGACTGCACATGAACTGCCTTGAAAGCCAAACTAACAAAAATAGGCCGATATAAATCCCACCTCCCTTGCCCAGCTCCCACCCAGCACAAGAAGTCATGCTATGGGCACCCTCATGGCAGCCAGCAGATTCTGCTCCAGTAGCAGTTGCCTGTACTTAAAACATTCATATTATTTCTTGCAAATAGCGGAATCTTTTGAATTTCAGCATCTGGGAGGTTTATCACATGCTCTACAGCCGTCCAGACACTTATCTTGCAATGTTTTTGGAACTGTATTAGGTTTTTCCCCTTAGGGTAACACAGTGAAATCCCTTGCTTTTGCAGATTTGAAAGTAGGACATGAAATAGAAGTCCAGGTTCAAGCTCTTAAAAGCAATAGTGGTTTTAGACATTATAAAGATCTGCACAGGTCAGTAAAATTGAAAGCTACTGAAGTCTTCTCAAAATGGGAAGGATACCTTTCTGCTCTGTTAAGCATTAAAGAATTAATAGAGTGAGTTGTATTAAAGTCTCTTCTAGAGAACTTCATTATTATTTTGCTCAAAATTTCATGGACGAGGACAAATGACTATGCTTGATTTCTCTGGGTATGGTAACATCTGACAGGGAAAGAGGGAAAAAAAAAAGCATTTATTTGCTTTACTGTGGTTCCCAAAACCTCAGCCAGGATTAGGGCTCCATTGGTTACGTGCTGTAAAAATGTCAATGCAAACAAAGTTTCTGCCCTGAAGAGTTTACAAACAAGCACAGGCAGTGGGAATGGATACAAACACCAAGTGCCTAAGCAATAAATCCTCTTCATCCACTATTCCCAGCTACCATTTAATTTAACCTTAATTAGTTGGCTTATTTCTCATAGGCATCCCAGACAAAGTATATCTCGAGGACAAATCTGAAAGTGAGGCCAATGGTCCTCCAGATCAACTCAGCCTGCGCACAAGCAGTAATGCTGAAGGTCTTTGAGCACCAGGCAGCTAGGAGCTGCCAAAATGGCTTTTCCATTTTCCTATTGTGCCCCGTTCAGGCTTGCTCTTTTTGGCAGTAAGCTTACATCAAACGCCGGTTTCACCATCCAGTTTGTGTATGCTTCCCAGCATCCACTCCTTGCTGCTTCGCTCCACGAAGCATACAAGGAGTATATAAGAAAGAAAACATCGTGCTACTCTCAAGACCTTCACCTCAGAATAGTCTGTTTAGGGATTTTTTATTTTTTTAATCAGAAAGGAGAGCTACAGAATGGGCAGAAACAAGAACGACCACTCTCACCTCCAACAGCTGACCAGAGCTGCGACAAGCAGGAGGACAAGGGGCATTTAATCCATGTAGCACGTCTGGGAAAGCCTACCTACCCCTTTCCCTCTCCCTCATGCACTAAATACACTTCAGTTTTAAGTGTTTGAGTTTTTTTCAAGCTTTTCAAGTTCAGTAGTAAGGTTTTTTTAGGTAAACTTCAGTTTTAGATATACTTCAAGTTTAAGCTTTGCTGAACCTTACCTGAATCTCAGCACTTGACCTTTTTTTTTTTTCCTTCTTTATTTTAGCATTTGATTTTAGAAACAATGATCTGTATTTGCAAAGCTTTAACCGTGCACTCCCAGCTGTACAAAAAACAATCTTAGCCATAAAGAGCTTGTGGTTGCGGGCAGGAAAGAACAGCCAAAAACCACACAAAGAATCTGATGAAGTTACAGGTCGCATGGAAAGCATTCGAATAGATAAGCAGAGAAAGCGGGATGCAGGATGGCTTTCCAGCTGTAAGGGGGACCACATCACAGCATCACTGGGCTGAAAGGCAAAGAAGGATTTTTTTTTTTTTTTTTTTTTTT